>NW_019091448.1:516221-531483 GCF_001949145.1 Acanthaster planci
GCCCCCTGCCCGACTCGCCTCCCTGCCCGACTCGCCCTCTGACCGACTCGCCCCCTAACCGACTCGCCCCCTGACCGACTTGCCCCCTGACTGACTCGCCCCCTGGCCGATTCGCCCTCTGACTCCTTCGCCCTCTGACTCCCTCGCCCTCTGACTCACTCGCCCCCTAGGAACGTCAGGCAAGTGTGGCCGGCCCAATGTGTAAAAAAAACCCGAATGGTTCTAACCAACGACTTGACAAAAACGACTCACGGACGTAGAAGGATATTTGGACATCACCACTAATCACTTATTTATTCAAACGCTTCCTACGTCCACTGTCTGATTAGGTTATTTGTACATCCAAAATGTCCTCAGGATCAACAACTTCAAACCCTCCATCCCATTAATATTTGGGTATGTGACTGAGGTCCGCAGAAGGGACGCAGCTGGGCAGATCATGGCAGATAGAAACAGTGGCGTATCTACGGGGGGGGGGCCCAAGGGGGGACAGGATGAGGAAATGATGGCTCTTTCACATTCAGAGACGCCCTCTCTTATAGGTTGATGTGGGAATAAACTTGGGTACTTTTGGGACAAAAGTAACTGTTTATTGGGAGGTTTATTTTTGTCTGATTAATTTCCACATAGAGACTAAAATGGAGCCTCGAGAGGGTAGAAATAACGGGGAGGAACTGACTTGTGTAAAATGGCGCCATGGTCACCCAAGCAGTGGGTTGGGTAACGAGATTTTACCTGATACTAGCGAGAATGCATTTGCGTCCCTTCAGGACTCATCAGTCGCACGATTCCTGAGGAATCCAGGTCTGTTTTTAGTGAGTGAGTGGCACTCACAAGATGGGAAATTTGGGTAGCTGTCTGTATGGGACATGATATGAGTAACATTTTAGTTGGATGGGTTTTGTTCATCCAATAGGGAAACTAGGATATTGAGGGTGTCATTGCGTTCTTCAGGTGTAGAGGACTGATCGTTCGCTGCATGGATGAGTTTGGCTCTGACAAGTTTTTCCGGATGTTGTTGGCTTTTTTGTATAAAGCAACCAGTAGAGGTTTAGGGGGTTGAGTAGTGGGTTGCTTGAGATAAGGTGCCAATCTTCCTGAAGAGCATTTCTGATGTCTTTGTGTTTCACTCGTGGATTGTGTGTGGTGGTGAAGACGAGGGGGAGTTCTTTCTTTGCCGTCACTTTTTGTTCTGTGTGAATTAAAGATTTCCGTTGTTGGAAATCAATAGATTGCATCGACTTCTGAAATTTGGCTTGGGTATAGCTTCGAGTTAAAAGTTTTTCTTTGAAACTTTGTACCTTTTGTAGAAAGTCATCCTCATTGTTTGTATTTCTGGCAAATCTCAGGATTTCACCTTTGATAAAACTGTGGAATACGTGTTGTGGATGGGATGAAGTCCTTTCTAAAAGTATTGGAATGTTTCCGTTGGTTTTGTGAATACTTTAGTATCCAGGGTACCAGTTTCGCGGAAGCGCGGACCTTTGAATATGGTAAGGTGCAGGTAGGTGATGGAAGTTTCAGATGCCTCAAAAGTGAATTTGAGGGTGGGATGCAATTGGTTCAGATGGTGAACAAATTGGGTGAAGGAATCAAGATTTGTTTGTCTATGTGTTTGCTTTTCAGCATGTTGGTTAAGACCTTGTGAACTTTGAGGGAGGTTTCATGGCTTAAATCCTTGTCTACTCTTTTGTAGTGGTGGGAGTCAAGATGTTTGAAACCGACTTTTATGTAGTCCTCTCGGTTCGTGATGCAAATGCCACGGCCTTTGTCATAGGGTTTGATGACAACAGATGGGTTTTCTTTGAGTTTGGGAATAGCTGCCAATTTGGCTTTGGACATGTTGGTTCGAGTGTTTCTCATACGGATGTGAGCTAGTTTCATCTTGGTGGCTTCCAAATAGTTCTCAAGAGTTGAGTTTTGAGTGAATTTGGGGTGCCATGTAGATGAAGGTTTGAAAGGCTGGTCTTTCAGAACTTTGTTATGCATCAGCAATGCAATTCTCATTTGTCTTTGATATTTATTAATATCATGGAGAAGAGAGAGACGGTTGGGTTTAGCTGGGGTGGGAACAAAATTTAAACCTTTTTTTTTTTATACACACAATAATACTAAATTAGTTTTACCAATATTAAAAAAAATATTTTTTCCCCAAATTCCACAGAAAGTGAACATCCACCAAGCTTTAAACATTTTAACTTTCATAACTCTCAACTTTGAGTGCCCGCTGCAGATCCCAGAACCTATTTTTACGGGCAGCAATCACCAATTCCATTTCTGTTTTTTTTTTATTTAATGGTGAATGGGCCAGCCGTATGTGCTTGGCAAACTTAGGGGGGGCAAGTTGGCCAGGGGGCAGGTTGGCCAGGGGACGAGTCGGTCATGGGGCGAGTTGGTAAGGGGCGAGTCGGCCAGGGGCGAGTTGACCTACAATCTTCTGTAGAAACTTCATTGCACAGAATTGCTTGATATCAATAGAGGGCTCACATCATTGGGAGTGAGCATCTCATAGTGGGAAAAAATCACATTGCCAGATTGTTCCATTGCATTAACAAGCAGAGCAGTAAATCATCATGCCTTTTACAATCATGCTTTTTACAATCAAATCTGATAACCCCCATGTTTAAGAGCACGAGATGCTGTGATCATTCAAAATTTCTTTCTTCAACTTGCGTTGATCTTAATGGCTAGATGTATTAGTATCTCATTGTTACTGATGTACCAGGGGCAGACCTATGAAATGAATGTAGACCTTTTGGGAATTAAACATTGGGGCGCCTGTCATTGTGTATTGTTCCTATTGAAGAACCTTGCAGTACTTTACCTTGCAGTCATGCAGTGCTTTAGAGTATTGCTGCTCTCATGGAATTTTCCATTAATCACTTGCAACGGAGCGAAGATGATGCAGAAGCTGATCAATGCCTAGTTTCAGTTGCCTTTGGATGATGTTTTTATGTATTGTAGCGAGGATAAAGACAGTGGACTTGACTTTCAACACAAAGTAAATGTATATTTCTACTGTCCAAACCACTAACGCAACACTTCAGATTATCTACATTTCAAAGAGGAGTTCATGTGGGCTGTACAAGTAATCAGTTTAAATGGAATTAGGAAAGTGCTCTTTGAGTGAGTGTGCTGTCGCGTTGAGAGTAATGGACACTCTCAAAAGATTCTAACATTTTGGAAACTCTTATTATTGACCGATTTCCTCTTGGTCTGGACAGATTGAGGAAATAGAACGATACCTTGACAGGAGACAGGAGCTGTGTAACAGCAAGGAAGAGGATCTTAGACTACTAGACGATGTGAGTAGATTGGCAAAATTACATGCAGAGGTGCAGTAAAAAAAAAAATCATGTTTAAGGTTCATGCCTGCTCCTCTTTGGAGGCCACTTGGATTCAGTTTTAATTTGACTCCAGGGAAAATGAGATGCAAAGAGTTAAAATGTTGTCCGGTCCACCAGAAATAATAAAATACTCGTGAATTTGAAAAGAGGTGTGTTTGTTTTGGAATTCTGATGAAACCATGCTATAAACTTAATCGACCTCACAAACCACTTCCAGTATCTTCAGTTCTCTTGTTCAAAATGTCTCTCAGTCGCATTTTTGAACAGTGAAAACGCTAATATTTGCTGTCAATTTCCAAAGAAATGGCTGCCGTCTTAAAAAAAAACAAGCCCCACTTCCTCCATTTTTCCAAAAACCCTGATGCTGATGCTTTTTTTATTTACCGTGGCCTAAGCAAGAAATAGACTAATCTCGGGTGATTCTATTCTGTGGCGGCACCACACTAATGCACACATTTCTGAAACTTGAGGCACACGTGCATTTAGGGTAGTTGCAACTCCCTGCTAGTGAGAGGCATTAATTCACATGTACAGCCTTAATGAAAAGCAACCGTGGTACATGTATAGTACACAGTAGTCATTTGCAAGAGTTCAACACCACCTGGAAGTTTATTGGTATTTCTGTGACTGGGCCTGCATTACATTGTCTCATTGAATGATTACATAAACATGTTTTTACAGTGGTGCATAACATCGATTTAGTACTACATATCCATTTGAATGAAATTTTTTGCGAAGGCAGGTCTTGTACATGTATGACTTTCTGTCTGTAAGGCAGCATGGGTAAAAAAAGCCAGTCTAAGTAATCAGAACTAAAGGAGGGCACACTAAATATTAGACTGTTAGCATTTCAAATCATGGAAATAGTCAAATAGCTGTTTAATCAAGATACTAAGGTTACACATTGAAAAGAAACATAAGTTGCCATGATTGGTTGGTTTAAGTTTGGTTTTTCTTCAGGTTAAAGCATTTTGTATGGGTGGTCCTAAACTTTTGCAAATGACTGTAATGATTTCTAATACCAGCTGTTGGGCAGAAGCATCCCTCTCATTGGTTGAAAAGAGCCATGTAGGTGGGCAGTGTTCAACAGGTTGCATCCAAATCTGTTGCCTAGAGCGAGATCAAGGTCTTCACTCCATTGGAAATATGCATGCTGACATTGTAATAGACAGACATCCCCAGAGAAGCTTGTTTTGGACACTGCTTCATAATAACCAGTCCTCACGCCAGTCTGTGCTCATGCTCTGGTGTTACATGTACGTAAAATCATATTGAAATCAGAGGATTTGGGACTGTTAGGGCCATATAAAGGAGAACTGCATGTACATGTACATTCATTGACCAGCAAAAGGTGCCTCTGTTACTTGGAAAATTGCGCCCTCTCTTGGTCCCACTCTGGACAGATACATGTACATGTATAATATGTACCACACAATATATTTACTATAGTAAATGTATATTGGGATGAGGTTTCCACTGGGTGCAACTTTCTTTTGATGTGCTAAATTCCCTGATTGCACTGCTCTGGGCTGTTGTCAGTTGGGGTGTAATATTAGAAATGTTCAGTCATCCAGTAACTCACTCCTTTGTCCCACTCTCGATCTGTTTCCTTAACAAGTAATCCCAACCAGTACAGTGTTGTGATGGTAATTTTAACTCCACGATGGTCACACACTCTAATGCATGTATGTGAAGTTCTTAAATGCTATCAATCCTCTTTTCAAACTTTAATTAACAGAAACTTGAAAAACTTTTTTATTGAAGTATATAATGGGTAAACGCTCGGTCATTGTCCCAAATTAATTCTATAAAGCATTTGAATATGAATAGAACGCCTAAATAATGTGATGTTATATTATTGTTGATCTGTTATGAATGTGTATGTAAAGCGAACAAGAAAAATTTCCAAGTTTTTCAGTACAATTAAGAATATAATTAAATTGAATGTGTTTTTAATTTGGTTTCAGCAACTTGATACACTTCATCAGGAACTGGAGTGGGACAAAGAGCGGCTAGAGAGGGCAGGCTTTGACGTGAACAATTTGGGACCAAGGTGAGCTCGATAAACGCTGAAAACTTCTGTAATAAGCACAAAGTCTTCTGTGTTGAATTGTTCTTTAAATGTTAATCTTAATCTTGTCAAGAAAAATTGCTGTTATAGCGAATTATTACTTATGTTTTGGTTGGTACAGTTAGTCAATCTTGTTGCATGTTTTGTCCATAAATCCACCCCAATCACCTTTCCTTTCTTATTTATGGTTGTGGAAGATTGCTTCAAAAAAGGGAAGATAAGGGGGAGATATTATACAGAATCAACGAATCACGAAGAGCGATTGGGTAATCGTGCAGATTGGCTGATCATGTCCAACCAAAATACTCTTAACGTGGAAGACGGAGAATACTTTTTAACATACTGTGTTATGTGCAGTATTTACACATTCACCTTGATTTTGCCCCTTGGCTTTTCCCTAGGAAACCCTCCTGAATCCTTCAAAATCCATCACTTTAAAAGAACCAGCTGGTTGACTTAATCCGTGTGTAAAAAGAAATTGTGGCTGAGCTGTCTTCCTAAATGCTGTAAAATCATGCCCACTGCCCTGATGGATTTTGAAGGATCTTGGATGGTCATGGTTCATCAATCAAACCTGTGGGTAATAACAAGGGAGGGGGATCGTAAAATCTTAGACATTTCTGGGGAGTACGTAATTGTTATGCAGTCAAACCCAAGCCTGATAAGAGCTCTAACAAGGAGCAAGGAATTCAAATACCAGGTTCCAAGTCTTGGTACCAGTATAAACATTGTTTGTTTATTTTCTATTCTTGACGACAGAGGGTCCCAAGGACCTGTTTTTACCCCCTTCTCGATGGGAATTTCTTTCCGAAAGCCGACTCCAAGAATTCCAGCCTCGCTTGAACACAAAGGCCACCTGCCAAACCGCCAATTCTCGGTTTGTGGCCCAGCGTGCTCTGCACGCTTTGAATTACATGGTGAAAAGGCTGATTGTTCGTTGGCATGCGGCTCTACTCACGCTTCCACATTCCCGTTGCCTCTTTTCAAAGTGGGGACTATTGTGAAGCTGGTGATTATGATGCAGATTCGGTCTTTTCATTTCTGGGCTACACACAAGGATCAATTACCATATATGCAAGAGCCAGGGTCTGCCTTCTTTCACCGTGTTTGCTCGAGCATGGGCTGAGAATAATAGCTGAAAAGCGGGCTGAGGATCTCAATTTTTACGGCGTGTCTTAACGCGTCCCGGCATCAAGGGGTCAAAGAGTTTTGATTGAAAGCTTTTGAGAAGTAGTGACCATCTCCCAATCCATATTGGCAGCGGAGTTGGAGGCCCGTAGGTCACAGTTTTTAAGTAAACTTGTTCAACTCCTGGCAAGTGCCGTTGGTTAATTATTTGTATTGTGTATTGCATTGTCTTTGTGTTATGCCAAATAAATACATAATGATTATAATTATCTCTACCTAAATTCCATCTTAAATGGTATGTTTCAGGAACCGAGCGTCTGGCTTCAGGAGTCAGGCGAAGGGCACAGACAGCGACGCCGACGACTACATCCTGAAGGCCAACCTACGCAAATGCCAGAGTGACCTCAAGACAGCTGAGCAGACCTTGCAGGAACGTGACCTGCAGCTAGCCCGGGCCAAGGAAGAGGTACATGAAATAATACTGGTTTTTTGAATTGGCACCCTGCTTGTGAGGGCATGGTACAAAGCAAGCACCCACTTAGTGTCAGCACTTTGCCATCTAATCAAAGTGAATGTGAGAACAAATTTTACCTTTTCAAGGCATTCACAGTGAATGTATTTGGCTTTCTGTTGTGCCAAGTATGACCTAGCCTTAGCTGTGTGAGCTTTAAAGGGGGCTTGCTTATCACTGGTTATTGAATAAAGTTCCTCAATCAATATGGATATACGTCTCGTTCAAAGATGTTTCCCCGAGTGTCTGAAAGATTTAGTTAGAGGGGAGGGTACCAAAGCACCAGTTTGCAGGCTAGTTTTATGCAGCAATTGTCAATGAAATTTCTGTGACTGCTTTTTCCCACCAGATTTTGTCACTGCAGACAGACAAGAAGAAAGACAAGGAGAAGATCAAACAGTTGGAGACGCAGCTGTCTGTGGCACTCAGCCAACTAAAGAACCAATCCAATTTGGGACAGGCATCGTTGGCATCTAGCGCGACGCTCAACCGACAGTCGTCCATACGCTCCCACGTATCCCTGGACCGCTTCAAATCACCGACGGACCTAAGCATCAACCAGCAGGCCCAGCTCAATCGGTCGATGTCGGGGAAAGAGAAAAGTGGCGGCGGCGGCAAGTCCCCGGCTGGCAAGAAGTATCCGAGCTCCACTGCAGACACATCTCCGGCCAATACCGCATCCAGTGGCGGCGGCAGCAGGAGGCGTAGGCATTCGTCCGTTGATGGGGCTGCCAGGGAGGGCGATGCCACACTTGACCTCCTGGGAAGGCCCAGAAGTTGGACTGCAGACTCGGCCAAGTCTCAGCCTCGGACAATCAGTTCAGCATGCGCCATCATGTGAATTGCCGTTAGTCGGTGGGAAGCATCCTGAAGCGTTGGACCATGCACATCGGGAATGCAAGTGCAAATTTCTGATGTCATTTTAGTCATTAAGACATCAATATGTTGTACTTACGAGTACATGTATTTCTGAACCCAAAGTCTGGAGCCCTTCATCGACTATTCAAAGGAAAAGTCGTCTTGTTTCTACTACATGTTTTACTGGGCCGTAACTTTACAAACACGCATAGTAAAGACAAGGTACACTACACAATGTAAAGAGTTCTATGCATGGTTTAACTACAGTTAAAGAGATCTCTCTCCAAGCATGGTTCACTGCATTTACACCAATGTAAATATCAAATATTTATTAGTGCCATGCAGTATCATTTTCTGAGTAAAACAAATCATACCTTGTAAATGATGAATGGAGGTGCCTCTAAAATGCCAAAGCACAAGCCAGTTTCTTGGGGAGCCAAACGCAGCTTGCATGATGCATTCTCAAGGAAGGGAGGTCTTTGTTGTCCCTCTGGGGCTTACAAAATAAGACCCATTGCATCTCCATTGTTGCCGAGTTCAAGCAAGAATAGTGTGCCTCTAATGAGGATGTGCCTAGCAAACCTCTCTTCTGTCAAATTCTGCTGTCCATTCCTTGAGCAATACGGGTGTTTCACAATAGTTCACCTCCAAGAGTTTGCGACGCGTTGACCAATCACAGAGCCCGTCGATCCAATGCGTGTTTGAAAAGGGTCAACAGATTTTGCGCGTTGTGATTGGCCGACGCATTGCAGACTCTTGGAGGCGCACTATTGTGAATTGCCCGTATTTTAACCGTGAAGATAAATTCTTGTTTGAAAGACAAAACTGACTTAAGCTGTGACCTCCCGAGTAATGGTAGTTGCAGGATGAAATCCCTGTCTGTACTGGCCTATTATCGTGGGTACTTTTGATCAGTCCCTTGTTTTGATGACATTACATGTAGTTAGAAAGTCATGGAACTAACTTGCTCCAAAGGGATATTCAGAAACAAAACCCAAAACAGCAATGGCATTAAGCAAAATGCTACAGAAGCTACTTGTTAATATTAAAAAGATTACTATTGGGGTTCCTCTTTTTTACACAAAAGATTAAATAGTCAGATTTTCTGATGCATTATTTTGACGGTTCTGGATCAATAAACAAACAAAACAAATTTTGTAATCTTCCAATGGCTTTCAATAATGTGATAGAACATCACATGTAAGAGTCATACAAAATGAATGTAACTGACCTCAAATTCTAAACTAGTATCCTGGTTGATAGGGCACATATTTAAGTACTTAGGGTGTTAAACTAAAGATCTTACTCATGTCTAAGCCATTGTTGGTGTTATTCCCAGAATCCGTTTTATAAATTGTAAACTGTCCATAAGCATGGCACCAGTTTGTTCTACAGATGTTGTGCATTTCAACCCTCCGTTTCAACACTGGCGTTAAAAACACTGGTGCATTTTTGATGTTCCTACCAAGAGGTTGCAACAGAAAAGCCATTCTTCTCAATGCATTGTGGGAAAGTGGTTGACAAATTCTGTTTGCTGGCTATGTGTGGGGAATTCGAATCATTCCTGACGTTTGTCAGGGAAGAATATTCGTCAGTGTATTTTAAGTAGCAGTTGCAATGAATCTTTTGCATGAGATGCTCCAATCTATCAAAAGTTTCCCCAAGTTGTCAACTAGCATACTCTCAACTGCAAATCAACTGCAAGGCGGCCATAGTTTTGTCGACTGTAAACTGGAAAAATGGTCTCTGTGGCAGCCTCTTGGTGGTGCACTGTATTGTGAATCACCACTACTGTAGAAAATGGAACAGCGCTGAGTTGGAGGGTCTTAAATTGGGTACTGACTTTGTGACACTGAAGCTTTACGATGAAGCCAAGGATTGGATGGGACATCTTGCAGTTGGTAATCAGCCCTAGGTACTCGCTTAAACACTTGGTGTGCTACTCAGCCTAGCAGCATCACCATTGCATTGAGGAAGAGGCAGCGTCGAGGTCAGGTCACTCAATCCGTGGTGATCCATGTATGCCTGTCAGTTGAAAAAAGGTACAAAATGAACAAAATCAATCTGAATGTTCAAATGTGAAGGTGATTTAATGCCATTATGGACATGTCTACACAGAAATTTCACTGGCGTTCGAGAGGTACATATGTTGTTACCATAGAGCCCTGTTGTTACCATATGAGCCCTGACTCGTGTACAAAGTGATGCCCGCTGGGCGCATCCATGTTTGTGCACTATGGGAAAACTTGAAATTTTGTACGGCTATTTGCATATTTGCATTTGTATTCTAAAAACGATACGTCAACAAAGCCGATAGGCAAACAACCTGAACGCACAATCAGTAAAAGAGCGTTTCATTTGCTCTGCGCCAAAAAGTGCAAACGTGTGCGCTTCATTCATATAATGCGCTTCACATGGATTTTATTGTGACGCTTTATAAATCAGACTATATTATTGGTACTGAACGCTGACTAACTTAATTACGACTTAATTTAGCTGTACTTATTCACTGAAAGACGGCCACCGAAAAACGTGCATACGAAATCAGACGACCTTACTTGAATGTTGGGGAAACCTTGGTCTTCAAATAATCAGCTATCGATGTAAATAAATGTGCCATTGCTCTGTACGTGAGCGCCTTATTCAAAAGACGCGCCGACGTTTGTGTATGTTGTACCTGCGCGTTGTAGTTAGAGTACATTATTTGATATTCGTTCTGATTTCAAAGGTTCAACAAGCACTCACATGGATTTAAAATGTCTGCGCCCAGGACTGCATTAGATTTTCTTCGCATGAAGAATGAGAAGTTAGCTCTGGTTTTTTTCATATACAGCTCTACGGTTGTTACCCACATACACAGTGGGCAGGGCTTCATACATGCAGTCTCTCGGCTCCAACAAGAAATACCTCCTCACTTGCAAAGAAAAGGGTGCTGGGTCAGAAATATCCACCTGGGTTGGAGCATACGTACGGCATGCAGGCAAAGACCGTGCACTTCAACAGAAATGGATCGTAGTTCTCGCGATGATCCGCGCCAAACGCGCATGAACCTGTGTGCGCACGCAGCGGCTTCCCACCGACGTGACAGCGTGACAGCATGCCCGCGCATCAGGTCTTCACAGTGAGCCTCGTCGTCAACGGCAGCAGTATTTGCATGACTCGAGTCACAGGTCGGTAGAACACAGAATCCTACCTTGAGTTGCAGCACGTCATTTGGAGTGCCGGAGTCCGAGACCAGAGCACTTGGTGAGCCAGGATTATTGCTGTAATAGACTCTGATCAAGCTGACTGCGTCATCATACCTAAGGACGTCAAGAAATGTTGGCCTCCATGAAAGATTTGTCATCCTTGAATTTGAAGATAGTTGTTGGATGTAAATCCAGAAGTAATTGTTGACTTGCTGTAAACCTGATCCCTTTCTTTGGGGGGGTTGCCGCCGCCTTAAACGCAGAAACTTTCTTTCTTGGAATGCTAAAGCTTTAGATAATGAATCATGAATCTGAGTTACTTGTACAACGAGGTGCGCAGGATTGTGCAAAAGTCTTTTGACCCGATTCTGAAATCTGAGTCCTTTTGGAAAACATGTATTTGTATATTCCTTGTGCATGCCCATGTCGTATGTAACCAATTAACACATGCATTTCTTCTTATAAAAGCCAGCAGCCAACACCACAATGGTATTTCAGTGTACTGTACATGGGACTCAGGAAAAAGACTCAACTGCAACAGTGTCAGGTCATTTTAGTAAAAAGCGCACCGAAAAGATGTGGTCACTGAACCCTCAAATGTCCAGCGTGCCAAAGGCTAGCCAGGCACTGTAGCGAAAATCTCTTTGTCTAGATGGTTAAAAAAGGTGACAAGGTAAAAAAATAGTCACACAAACCAAGAACATCAGGGGCCGTCAGGCTGTGATATCTTGTAATTTAAAAAGAGTTGGACTTTTTGAAAATAATCCCATGTCTGGGACAAGTTCATCATTAAACAATACAAGCGTCAACTCGTTAAATTAAACAAATTCTCCTGAAGTTGACAGCCAACATCTGGCCTGAAATGTGACATCAGCTGAGCTTTACTTGAAGCTCTCTAAACAGTGCAACTCTTGCGACAGCTTCGTTCTACATGTACCTTTTAGCCAGCAGGCATTTTCGAAGCAAGCCTTGGATCTGGTCTTCGTTGACCAGGTAGTTGACCAACTCGGGGAAGTGGGGAGTTGTCAGCAGGGCCTCATAGCTCGCTGTCTGCTCGATATAGTGGAATATGCAGTTCTTAATCTTTAGAAAAAAAAGGAAACTATAATCATAAACACCATGATGGGAAACTTATCTGCATTTCCTATTAGAAAAGCTTGGTCAGAATTACAGATTTTTATTCAAAATAAAAATCTCTAGTTCTGACCAAGCTAAAATAATTTAGACATTTTGGGGATGTCAACTTCATGAAAAACCAATTCAGGCCGTGGCAGATGTTTTGGGGTAGGGGATACAAATAAGGTACAGGAGAACTGGTGAAGGAGTTTCATTGATTTGTAACCAAGCTGAACAACTATGGAGCACATTCTTGGAATATGTTGATCAGTAAAGAGGAATCTGGGAAGGGACTAAGAACAAAAGCAATGTTTGGTCAGAATTGATGGAATCAATTTGAAGGTCAGAATCTGGAACTAGACTTCCTGTAGTAACTGACGGTACTTGTAGTTGTCAATTGTCAATTATAGACACCACACCTTGATAATGTGTTCACAGATCAGACAATCAGCAAGTTCACTCGATTACGAAGAACTGTCATGCCAGCTTGGACATGTTCGACGTGTCTGAATCGGTGTACTCAAGTGTACTGATGCTCTTCAATGACCTATTTAGAGCATGTACTGCTGAAATACTGAACTGGCTCATGGGGGGGGGAACAGCATGCAGAGCACAACAAAGCAAGGAGCTTCATTTTTTTTCTTCCAGTGAAAAAATGTGACACCAGCAAATTGTGAGTGATACAGATAGTAAGTTCAAGACAAAAATTGCACTTTTATTGTGACATGCCCGTTTCTGTGAGGGAAGTTTGGAGCTGATTTGATTTCCTCCAAACTGTGCCTACCTTCCCCCAGTTTGGGACAGACTCACCTGTTCAGCTGTGGTCAGGAGCTTCTTCTCCTTCTGCATGGCCGTTATCTCATCCAGGATGGCGATGTATCGCTTCCCACCCAACAGGGCCTGCAGGAAAACAAGTTGGATGCAGTCGTTAAGTTAGATCGATGATGGGGCATTAGTGAGCGGTTCCTGGAAGATGAGTCTTATGGGGGCCCCTTTTCAATAATCTTGTTTTAGTTTGCAGTAGGAGTAAACTGAGCTTGTCGTGTTGATGTACCTTTGATTTTGGCACCATGGGCAATGTAGGGTTGTGTATGATGAGTGAAATGTGTTGAGAGTTACCGCTGACTGACTTAATGCAGAGTCTTTGTCAGGACTTTTACACAAGCCTTGGTTTATTGGTGGACGGAAAAGGGGACCACGTAGGACGACATGCGTCACATGCATATGATGCTCAGGACGCATAAAATACGTGCTGTACACTTTCTGAGCATGATGCATGTGATGCACGTCGTTCTGTGTGGTCCCCTTTTCCGTCTACCCATTTTATTAGGTTGGATCACTCTGCTGGTCTTCTTGTCGATATTGCCCAAGTGATGAATGAAACGATGGACAGTGAGTATGATCATGGTACAATGCAGCATCTTTACAGTCCTTCTGAAGCATGGGCTCTGTGCAGTGGAAGGACCACTTCAAATGCAGGAAATGACCTCATAAATTGAGTCTGGCAATAGTCTTTTGCATGTTATCCTCACTTTGATTGTTGATCCAGTTGGTACATAGATCTACCGATTGTTTTGGTCACATATGTAGCATCGTTTTGAAGGACTCTACCTAAACTAAAAGAGATCATAAGTATTGATTTTTGAGGGGGGAAAACTAGAGAAACCTGAGGAAAAACCCTCATGGCACAGGAGAGAACTAACCAACAAGTCTACTTACAAATGGCTCAGGCTAGGAATAGAATCCAGAACTACGGTGGTGAGAGGCAAGTGCTTTACTACCTAGCGCTACCTATGCCACCCATTCAATATCAGTAGCAATGAGATTTTTGTCCTGGTCTGAAGGCAACCTGTTAACATTTTTACCTCAATCTGTTTATCTCTCTTTGGCTTATCGTTAATGTACATCAGACAACCCATGGCGAATGCGTACATCTCCACCTTAACAAACTGCCTGCATGGCTCCATCATGTCCAAGTCGTGAACGATGGGACATCTAGAAAGAGATAGAATATAGAATGATGTCATAAAATTTCAGGCCCCCAAATGATCAATCCATCATCTCAATTGGATCAATGTCTATGCCTTTAAGCAGAGTAGTGTACAGGCCCAGCTGGGCATACAGAAACAGGCTACAAGTTGCTGACAGACTGCGCACAAGGCAAGCTTTGTGACGGTGAAGCTGGAACTCAAAATTGATTCTAAATAAAGAATTCTGGTCCTTTTTATGTTATGGAAATCTACTGCATAATATTCACGTCAAAAAAGGTGGACTTTGGTTGTTGCACCTTTTGGCCTGGTGCCCAAGTACATTCGGACCCACTAAAACATAACTTCACGTTCAGTGTGAAACACAGTTGTGTCACTTTACTGTTTGTTACACCCGTGCAACCTTCACACTCACCAATACAAATGCAAGCTTTTTTAGACAGGTGCTAGTGCATGAAAACACTTGAGAAGTAACATTGACAACATGCCTTGTTCACATTTGTGCTTTCTTATGGCAATCAGGTAAAGAACACTCTCATACATCCCAACTCGACTCCCAATTAAAATACACTTTTAAAGAAAGTGTGATGTCTTCAGGGTATTTGCCATTTTTCCAACACTGAATTTTATTCAACTGAATCGGGGGAAAAAACCCAAATGAAGAGACACTGTGTGAAACAGACCCACTGACCTTTGCAGTAACACTGCTGTCTGTCTGCACGCTTCCTCCTGCTCCTCGGTCAAAGGCGGGCACACTGGGGGAAATTCAAGGGGATATATTGAAATTATCCATTTTGCATGATATTCTACACTTTGGAAAAGCATCGCTACCATTTGATTATCTAGCAGAGAGTGATGAAATTACACACTACTCATAGATTGTATTCCTCAAAATTCTTTTGCAAGGAAAGGGCATTTAACCACTTGCAGAGAGTAATATTTTGGTAAAAGCCACACTTCAAAACAAATAAAAGCATTTTTAAGATGTATTTTTTTTTTGCGTTGGGGAGATGTTAATTATATAACGGCTTTGCCCTTTACCCAACGTATATTAA
>NW_019091448.1:532282-581428 GCF_001949145.1 Acanthaster planci
AGTTGGTGACTCAAGCTACGGTGTGAATGAAATGATTTCTACTTCAGTTGGTTACTCAAGCTGTGGTGTGAATGAAATGATTTCTACTTCTGTTGGTTACTTAAGCTGTGGTGTGAATGAAATGATTTCTACTTCTGTTAGTGACTCAAGCTGTGGTGTGAATAAAATGATTTCTATTTCAGTTGGTGACTCAAGCTGTGGTGTTAATTTTTTTGGACTTAAAAATTTCACTTGGACAAGAAGTGATGCAGACCGAAGCTGTTTCCTCTGATTGAGGTCTACTGGAAAAAAATCACCTTGATGTTGGTAAATTTTAACGCAAGGGTGAAAAACCCCAATTGAGCCACCAAATTGGGGAAACAAAAAGGACAAATATTTCATGCATCTAATCTGGTCTTCCTATCATCCCTTGAGAATTCATACATTTGTAATTTAACTCATGCTTTGAAGGGACTGGTGCAAAACTGGGCAATTGAAAAGTGAGTAAAGCAGAACACTGTGGTAGCAAACACTGGTATGCAAAATTTCTGCCTGTACCAAAAATTCCTTTTGACTCCTGAAGTTTACATGTACTTTTACCAAACACTGCTAAATTTTTCAGCTTCACAAAGGCTGTCAAAACCAGCGTAACTAAACTTTTCCTTCATCAAATGAAAAAGATATGTATTTAGGACTAATGGTGATAACTTGAAAGCAAAAGAAAAAGTTTAGTCAAGCTGCTTCATGTTCCAATGGGAAGGGAATGGTAGACGGAAAAGGAGGACATGTAGAATGACGTCACATGCATATTATGTTCAGAAAGCGTCCTTAGCATAATATATAAGTCCATGTGCATCGTTCTACAGGTTCCACTTTTCTGTCTACAAAAGGGGAGGATTCATGGCATTGGCTGCTGAAAGCTGCTACCAAACATGTACCAAACATTTTTGTGGACCCCGTCATGTCCATTATAGCAACTTTCTGATATGCATGTGCACTAAGTGAATCGTGTCTGGTTGAAGCAATTAATCACTTGCCTCTTCGGCTTCAGATATCTCCAGACAGTTTTGTGTTTTTCAGTCACACTGACAAATATTTGAAGAGGAATCAATCCGTGTCAAGAAAACTTATTAATGTGAAGAGGGTACAGAGACAAATCCGAGGACCAAAATGAGACGCCATTACTACGGGGCCATCCTGTTTGAACCTAGGCGGTGCCTGCCGAGGTACAGGCAAGAGCTCAGGTTGAGACAGCTGGCCCCTCAGAATGGCGTCTCATCGGATTTGTCGATACACTGAAATGTGGAGCATACCATGCCAAATTTGAGCAGTTGCTGAAGGACACTATTCCACAGCTTCCCATCGTGCACACTGTAGTCCAAACACAAGTCAGCTATCAGACGTACAGCCTGCATGAAGTTACACAAAAACACAAGAAATAATCTTTAACAAAACAGTATCCCACAAACGTACGCCTGACGATACCGAGCCCTGCTTCAGTTTAGCCTGTTGAAATTACTTCATTTGGTTACTTGATTAATTGATTGTTGTACCTTAAAAGATTAGATTTGTGTAAATTGTGAAAAAAGTTTTGTTTTGTCATGAGGTGAGCTATCAACGTAAGGCTTTTGCCGATATTTCTCTCGTTTTTTAATGATAGCAGGTGCGTTGATTTTTCAGGTTACACGATCATGTGCCTTTTTGTAAATCTGAATGGATTCTGATTGCCAGTGTCTGGTGAATACTGCACTGAAGCCTTGAGCCTCAATAACCCCTGAAAGCTTAGTGAACATTCACATTTAAGTTGGAGGACTGATGACTGTGAAAACTGAAAAGTGCAGAGAGTCATAGTGTCTAAGACTTCCTCTGGGTGGCAGTGATGACTCACCCTCGGTTCATGGTTGTAATGTTTCCACAGTCCTCTCACAAGGCCCTGCTTGTTGGAGGTTGTAAAGACGCCGAGATCCATGGAGGTATTTAGAGCCTCAAACTCCACCAGGTACATCAGGTTCTGCATGAATTCCCTATTAATCGAAAAAAATGAAAATATAAACGTTTGTCAGTTTCTGGTGCTCCCACTACAAGCACAATTGTGCAACTGTTGAATCCAGCAAAATAAAGTTCTGCACTGTTGTATTTTGAATGAAGCACGATAAAAGTAGCAAAAGCATGCAACAATGTTTGTGTCACTTTGTTGTGAACTTGGGGAAACGTTTACTGAAAAAGTCTTCAGATGAATTTACATCCATAGACTTTACAACAGACATGGTTTGTGATATGCTTCAATAAAATCTTTTGCAAAGTCCTAATTTCCTTCCAAGATCAACTTTTAAATTGCTCACATACATTGGAGGAAGTAGGATTCAAACCTGTCGCTTCCAGAAACTGTATCAATGCTGAGGAAGAGTGAGCTTGTTGCAACAAACTCATCTTCAAAGATTAATTGAAGTCCAAATAGACCAAAAATGCTAAGACTATTTACATGAGAAATAAAAACCCAAACTGATTCACAGTACAGTGCATCACATAGCATTTGACTTAAATCATCTTCCACGATTATTAGACTTGTTACGAACTAATTCCAGTCCATACACACAGACAAATTCCAACCCATCCAAAAATCTGTAAAAATTGTCAAACTTGGAAAAGGAATAACATTTGGCAATTTTCTACAACAATGCAATGCAAACCCATGGCATTAGAGTTCATTGTTTTATAAGTTATAACCGTGGTAATGTTGTGACCCATTCCTCTGTGGGTTGAAAGAGGCAAGCAGGAAAAGTGGCTTGCCTGGGGACACAACCTGTGGCCAGCCAACTAACGGGCCATATTTCCAAGCACCAAGGAATGCACTTAAGAGTGACTTCAGTCGATTTATACACACACGCTGAAAAACTGACGACCAACCGTACCTGATTTCGTCCACTGGCCTGTCTGCCACAACTTCAATCATACTGGTATTGAGAAGACTGAAGAGACAGCGCAGGGCACGCACACGGCAGGCGTTGCTGATCTTGGTGGAGGCTTGCTAAATACAAACGTGCAAAAGACATCAAAATGTGAGATGATATGTTCGTACCCCACTTAAGGGTGATCATTGGTGCCCTGGGCAAGTGGCATGCAGATACAGTATTTTTCTGACTTGGTCTGGTGCCCATGTCATGGGGTATATAACAGCTCTCCACTTACAAGTCATGGGTTCTGGTTGTCTCACTTTATTTCAGGCATGAATATATACCTACATCCATGAACACAAGCTATTCCAATCAGCATTCTCAGACAAAATAGTTAACATGTAGACCCTATGGAGTTTTGCAAATGTGCACTGGCTGAGCTCAGGGAGCTGGGGGCTAGTGGGGTTGTATGCTGGACTGGCCTGGAAAAGTAGCACAGAACCAGCTTGCTCTTACGGGGAACAAGACAGCCTCATTAGTCCAGGCTAGCTCTCGATATAGATTCTGATAGTTTAATTCTACATCCATGATACTAACTAGTAACTACCTGAGCCTCAATCTTACATATCACTGCTGAAGCAGGTCAGGTATAGTGTTCTGTCCCCAATGCAATTTTATGTCTCACGACAAACGGTTTGCTGCGGAATGAAAAATGGATGCTGGCGGAATGACACTACAAAACTGTGACATAACAGCCATGCTTAATATATTTCTGTAGGGAAATTCAGTTCTATCCGCAAACCTTGTAAGCAAAGTTGAGAAGAAACAGGGCACTTCCCCGGACCTCCCCACCATACTGAAGGAGATATTTCACTCTGAAAAATGGAAGTACATAGTTTTCAAAAAGTCATTGTTATAAAACTAGCACGAGTTAAAAAGAAAATATTTATGACCTCGGCAACGGCCAAAAAGGGCAGTGGTGTTGATCAATTATTAAATAATAGTTTGTTTCAATACAAAATCAGCATCACAGCCCTCAGGCTTAATGACATAATCTGAACAGACATTGAGAAAACTAAAAAGATAAAATGATTAGGTTTCAATACTCCATAAACATGTTTACATTGCTGATACATTATGAAATAAAGAGCAAGAGAACAGTGTTAGAATTCTGTCATGCCAAAACCCAGAAAAACTCTAGGAATGTGCAGAATTTCGTCTACTACTGGGGCACCACACCGGCCGCTGAATACCTTTTAGAATGACCAACGAAACTCTTCCTGTAAAAATGATGATGGGCAGCCTCCACCAACAGGGACTGATGCTTTCTCAATTCCCACTATCTCACTAGCCAACCCCAGACAAATGCAAGATGCGACAAACAATTCCTAAATGGTCTACCTTGCGAGGCTTCTTTCTTCTTCCGCCACCTTCTCTTCTTTGGGTGTCATGAATGACAGGCTGGAGAGATCCACCGTCTAGGACCGAGAATGCAACGAGGAGCATGATGTAAAATTTTAAAAACCTTCAAGGGGTTATTAGAACTGCTGGAGATGGAGACAATTTATGTGCCGGCGTGCATATGCACTTCACCTTTTAGGTGCAGATCACAAAACACTTGCTAGATTTCCATGATGAAGCCGATGTTTAAAAGATGCACCCTTTTGTGTCAAAGTCAGGAAGGATTTGTGCCCAAGGCACGCGCAAAGACCATTACCTTCCAACACTTTGTGATGGTGTGTACTCAGCTGGCTCCCTGCCAAACGCACATAAACCTGCAAGCTCGTGCAGTGAGTTCCCACCAAAGGACCGTTGTTTCCGTGTAAACACATGCCCTCCCTTGTTCCCCCTTGAAGCAGATACACAGTTCTTACCGTATCCTCCTCTGCCTGCTTATTGCTGGATGTGTTGGGCAACCACTGCTCAATCAGATGGAGTCGGATCTTCTGAATGTTGCAGTTGTTGACCTCGGCAATAGCGTTCGCAGCAGCGTGGATGTCTGCAAATGACAGAAAATTTCACAGCAGAATCTCCCTCAGGGAAAGAGGATTTTATCCTCCCATTTCTACAAGCAGTCTCCAGTATGGGGGAAAAAAAGACCTGGCACACTAGAGTAGTACAACACTGTTTGAATCGTTCAATTTAAATTGTTACAGGTAGGATATACATGGTGTGGTACAACCCGAGTGGGTGTTGTTACATAGCTGTGATGTTGTCCAGAGAATATCTGCCATTCCGCTGGCAACTTCTTGACCTTCGAAATCCAGCAGGACATGACATGCTCCATCTAGAGTGTCTTCAAATACCTGTACCGCTAGCGTGCAGCCAACATGTCATCAATGCCAACTGCATTTTAGTTCCCATTTGATAGCTAGTGTTTGCATATTGAGAAACTACTATCTAATCATAGCCCGAGCCCTGTTTTCAATTGCTTTTGTAAAGCTTGCAGAAAGGAGTATTAAAGTTTGAAATTAGGGTCCCATTCTTAATAAGTGAAACAATGAGGTCGTAGCAAACTGTACAATTTTGCACTTTTCATGCGCTGGGTGTAGTTCTTAACTTAAGAACTATTTGTACATTTTATATTCACAGAATGTTAGCCAAATTGAAACAAAGCATCATGGGAGAAAATCTACCCTCCATCCAAGCACTATTTGTGTTATGCAAGGCTGTCTAATCCTTAATATTCTGGGTATGAGACATGGAGTTAGGATTTCACTTTTATGCCCCGAGTAAAAAGTGGTGGTCACTCTTCATGTAGCACTGACAAAGTGAGACCAGACGTTTTCGCTATCCTTAAGCTGTTGGGACTTGGCAGACAAAGTTGGCGTCGCAAGTCTCACCTGGCTGGCCTCCCTGGTCCAGGTCCAGGATCCTCCTCTCGATGCTCTGGTGCTCATACAGCTTGCAGGTCAGCTTGGCCGGCTGGTCTACCAGTTGGAGGAGCTCGGGCTCGGCTAGCTGGTGCCTGTGCAGCACCTGCTCGGTGGCCAGGCAACGACAGAAGTGCGACAGCTTCTGGTGGGTCAACTCTGCCTTCTGCTTCTCGGGGCTCTGCTTTACAACCAAAGGTTTGTTTGAATAGGAAAACCTCCAAATAAATAGTGCCTTCGTGTAATGACCTCAGGGCAACAGCGCCCTCATGTGTCAGGAAAAGCAAATGTGGAAATGTATAATTCTTTCACATTTGTAAAACTAGAGCAGCGAGGCCACCACACAGCTTCCTACGAATCTACATTTCTTTACTGTAAAAAAATCTCATGTTAAGAGACATCCACGCAAATTAAAAATGGCCCAGCTATATTAAACAAGGGAATCATTTACTGCGTGCAAGCTTTGTCAAATTTCTACACACAGCAAGAACAGAAAAAATGACTAATACATGACTACGTTATGGATGTAAAATAAAACATTTCACATAACCCCACCTCTTCATCCTGTCAATCTCCTACTCCACCCCATACCCACCATTCCATCAATCTCCTATTACACCCCTTATCCCATCATCCCATCCATCTCCTGCTGCAACCCCCATTCCATCATCCCATCTATCTCCTACTCTGCCGTCACCATCCCATCCAGCTAATATCCCACCCCATTCCATCCATCTCCTGCTACGACCCCCATTCCATCATCCCATCTATCTCCTACTCTGCCGTCACCATCCCATCCACCTAATATCCCACCCCATTCCATCCATCTCCTGCTGCGACCCCCATTCCATCATCCCATCTATCTCCTACTCTGCCGCCACCATCCCATCCAGCTAATATCCCACCCCATTCCATCTATCTCCTAGCTGCTCCAACCCCCATGTCATCATCCCATGATCCATCTCCTACTCCGCCCTATCCCATCATTCTTGGATTCCGCTCCGCCCCGCCCATTATCCTAATCCATCTCCAACTCCGCCCCCCTCCTATCCCCATTCCATCATCCCATCCATCTCTGACTTCATCCCACCTATCATCCCATTCATGTAGTAAGTTTGAGGGTCCACTACAAAACACAGCCGTACTTGGAAAGATGGCCACAACAGTTCTAAGGAATATGCATGCGGGTCTCACATTGTCTGGGCATTTCTCTTTCCAGAGACGAGCAAGGAGAACACAGATTTCAAGAGCCATCACCTTCAGAGGGCCTGCAGAGAAAAATATCAGGACATGTCAGGCAAATGTGCCAGTAATTTGGCAAAAATACTTATTCATAAAACACAAATCATCTGTCTTGTTCATGATCTTCACTCAGAGATTTGTCATCAAAACGATCTAAAAGTTGAAGATCTGTTTTACAGAATCACAAGTTATCACGCTCCTTTTAGGAGTGGCTGACTTTAGAAGTTATCATAATATGCAGTATTTCAACATATATTCAATGGAGAAAAAAAAGAATAAAGAAACTTTTCACCTGCAGTTTGTACTGGTAAATAAGAGAGCAAATTAGATGCTTTGAAGAGAACTGACAAAGGCTCATGTTTCTCATCTTGGAACTAATATGTTGTCCGCTGTTCCTGTTAAAAATACTGAGGCCTTCTGAGGTGGAGTAAAATCAGTCAGGTTTAACAAACACTGTATGAATGAATCCTTAAGACCGGCCAAGCACATTATTTACTTCCTTATTCAAGATGACATGTAATTTTTTCTACGATGCATTTTAAAACTTGGAAAGATTGTCAAAGTACCCATGGGTAGCTCCTTGACGACCACCCTGGCCGTAGCCACAGCCATCTCAGGGCTGGAGATACTCAGCAGGAGTTTCTGCACCACCTCCAGGCTCTTCCTGTCCATTCTGCTGCCCCCTCTGTCACCCACTGTCCCGGAGGGTCTGTCTGGGGACGTGTCGTCAGCGCCGGCCCGTTTCATCAAGTTGTTAATGGTTGTCACAAAGAGATGGTCAGTGGGAAGCTACAGGAAAAACATTGACAAACATGATGATTTGTTGAAAATGAAAGAAAAGATACTGAAAGAAATGTTCAATGCAACTTTGCAAGATAACTGAAGAGGGAAAAACTGAAGAGATACTGTTGTAGGAATTCAATTTCCAATGTACATGCAAGGACCAATCCAACGAGATGCCATTCAGGAGGGGCCATTGCACTCACACACCTATCTTGACTTGAGTGTGCACATGCACTTTGGCAAGTCAAGGTACCTTATTTATATTGGTCGGAGAGGAATGTTACGTGTGCGTACCACCTGCAAGCGAATAGGATGGCGCAATCCCCAGTAACGGCTTCTAATTCTTGTAGTCGGATTTGTCTGCACTAAATTTCAATGAAATGGATGTAGCACCATTTGAAGTACTGTGGATGTTTAAACAAGATGACCCAAGCTATTGTTTTGTTTGAGACCAAAAAGATCTGTTTTGGCATCTCTCAACTATTAACTCCAAGAATCACGATGAGTAATATTACGCCCTTCTTTTAGATAGCAGCCTTCTGGATTTTCATCTTTTTGTTGTTCAGAGGATGATCAGGAGAAAACAGACTGAGTCAGACTGAAAATCTTTTGTGAAGTGAGTCCCAAACTGAGTAGGATACAAAGCATTTTGAGTGCCTGAAGCGTGCTTGTGAACATAAAGGATGATTTTAGGCGGATTTTTTTTCTACGATGATTTTTTTTTCAAGAAAAAAAACAACCATGACACATGTCCATCCTGCAACCTGAGCAACAGAAAAGCTTGTTCCACTCAAAGTGGTTTAGAAATATCAATGGGACATGCTATGTTTAGGGGATGCAAAATGTTTATGTGAAGCATTCACACACTGCAGATGTCACATCAAAAGGCACTTGGCTAAACTCATCACCAGACTTGACTACAACACTGTCTTATGGACGTCAGGTGACCAGCGAGAAAAACCCTGTTACATTTTCAGCACGGATAACGGGTACCCCTTATCACACAAACCCCCAAATCGAATGAAACATCTCTGGGGAAGTTTGTCTTAACCGCAAACGATGGAAACCTGAATCCTAACAAATCTGTTAGGCCTATTACAGTGATGCCTGCCACAATATCAACAATGATCTAGCAGGAAACGCCAACAAAAGGCTTCAGCAAATTTACCTTTAGCAGTCTCGCGACTGGCAGAAGCTGGTGCACTGTTTCCTCATTTAATTCCCGTGCTAAGAGAAATCAGTAATATCAAAATAAGAAGGGGAATAATGGAACAGGAGGACTAAAATGTCAGTAATCAATGCTCCGTATTGAACAGACTCCTATGTGGCAAAGACGTTTTTTCCTGAAATTGTGAGACAGTTTTTACAAACTTTACCTGATTGATATATAAAAGTCATAGTTCAAAACTGGCCAATCCTTCCAAGTCCTCAACCTGTTTTTTTTCCTACTCAATCCACTGCCCCCAAACCAAAATGCCACCGACGAAATGTTGGTCCTAAAACTGCATATTTAACAGAGCTTCATGTATATATTCCCAAAAGAGTGTCACAGATGTGGGAGATGACACATGGTGAGGGAATTGGCTGTTCCCTAATGATCAACCATGTAACATTGTTAAATGCTTCAATGTGTGATAACTGATCTCATCTCAGCTGGGCATGCATGCTTTTATTAGGGTTAGTACGGCCGTTTCCCATAAGTGTACCTCAAGAGTTTGCAACCCAATGTCTGTCGACCCAACGTGCGTTTGGAAAGGGTCGACAGATTTCGCGCATTGTTATTGGCCAACTCATTGCAAACTCTTGGAGGTGCACTCTTGTGAAATGGTTGTCTTGGAGGATGAAGAAAAACCCATAAAACATGCAACATAGGTTTGTAACAATTAAAGTAATAGAATAGTTTGACTTTTGTAGGGGTTTTAGTTAGCAGAGATGTGCAATCTCTGCCAAGCGGCTATGATTATGTTAATCCTTTTTTTTTTGCTAAATTAAAGAAAGTAGCAAAACGTGAATGAAGAAACCTCTCAAACAAGAATGTTGGTTCAAAATCTTTGGTTCTGCAACAATCCAGGGAAATCATTCCCACACTTCATTCTCCACACCTCTCCTGCTCTTCCGTTATAGATTGTGAGCAGATTTGTGAGCAGCTAAAATCTGCAACTCACCCAGGATTTTCCACTGTCCCCCCTTCATGAGGGGATGGTATGGAAGTCGATCCTTAGACAGTGGCGAGAGGGGAACACTGGTGCTTCGAAGCTGCAACAAATAAAAAACACTGGTGGGTTCTAACATCCACAAGAGGCCAAACGTCTTGTCTTCGTAGCAATCTAACGTGAAGCGTGATTTTTTTGGTACAACTCCCTGTGCGTATGCATCAGTCAAAATGGACCGTGTTGGCTGTTGTCTCTCCACAAGCACAATATATGTCCTCCTTCTGCATATACAGATGCCTTTTAATGGAACCCAACTTAAATCATTTCATGGAGGAAGTTCTGATGACTTTTGGGAACATAAAAATTTAGCAAAAGTTTGGGAACAGTTCATGAAACTTTGGTGGCCAAAGGAAGTGTTGAGTATAACCACAAATCCAGTACACAGAGGTCTTCTGGACATGTACTTCTGTTTTCTGCCACCCCAATCCCCATGCTCTATTTGGATTCAAGGCTGATGCAGGAAGAAACCGGCCCCTAAACCCAAATTTTACTGTCGATTTGGGTTTTGAGGGGGCCTACAGGAGACAGCGCCTTCTTTGTGGAAAAATTCTTCCACAATTAAGCAGAACATTGTTACAAGTGCAAAGTCAATGCGCTCAGTAAAACACTGATGAAGCAGTATGAAGACGCAGGGACACAGCATAATCCGACTCATTGTTTTATCCTGATAAATGTTTACCTGCTCTTCATCCGATGTGCAATTGAATGTGATTTCATACTCTGAAGGCTCAGTGACGCGAGTATAGTGCACTAAATACTCCATGAGTTGCACTCCCTGGAAGCAGGAACAAATTTACAACATCAACTGATACAAATGACGGCTCTATCCAATCCAGGGATGCTTCTCTCATAATTTATCTTTGTGTTAAATAGTTTATCTGAATATTTGGTCATGTGCAGTTTATCCCCTGTACCAATGCAGACTGGACCTCGCATGAGAGACGAAAATTTGGTCTGTAATCAATGTGTGAGCTTGGCTATTGACATGGCCTGTTGAAGGAACTCTGGGCCTTGCACTGTGGATTTGTAATTGGAGTAATTGCAAAAGGTGACACACTGGGAAGTAGTACTGTACGAGTGACTCTTTGTGGTATTCAATACATTTCAAAATTTCTGTGATATATCTCGTCTCTTTCAATCAGAGTGCTTTTTGAAATAATCCTAGAATGAAATGATCAAAATAAAATGCAAAAAAGAAGGGAAAAGATTGCCATTAAAAGTCAAGCATAAAAATGCAGATCTCGTCACTGCGGCCTGCAGCTCACCACATCAGCGGAAGGGTCCTTGGGGTTCTCGTCCCTGATGCACTTGAGGACGAAGTTCAGGCGCAGATAGTCATAGGAGTCAACCTGTTCAGTTGAAAACAAAACCAACCATGAACCTGTAGTACCCACATGTCTGGACAGTAGGAGATATCATATGCTTGTGAAAGCTGAAGGAAGCATTTTACCATAACACTAAAGTTAAGAGTACTTCTATCATGTAGAGTATCCACAGGTCAATGACACAGTCGTAACATGACATATTGATATTGCAGGATTCAGTGTACATGTGTCGTTCTCCATCAGTTGTTAGCAGCCACTATGCATCACACTAATTTCCACTGTTTCTGTCCCAGGAATCCACTGACTGAGATTACATGTTTGGTGCAATGAGACCACTTGATAATTTCTTCAGTAGAAATTAAAAATTTCCTCTTCCTTCAAGAGTGGAAACCTGCAAACAAACGTATCGAACAGACTACCCTGGAACATAACACACCATACCAGATGATAGTCTTTGTGTAGATATTGTGGACAGTAACTTTGCTGTGGTTCTGAAAAAAACTTCCACAGTTCCTTCTCACAAGGCATCTCTACTTATAAGCCTATGGTGATCATACCCAGCACATTTTTACAGATCCCTCTATCTCTGTGTAAGTGAAAGTAAAGCTTCCTGCTGAGAAACCTAAGCAACAAAGTCTTCTGGACAAACACAGAATCTCCACATTACTTCCCTCAAGCAGGCACAATGGCATTCAAGTCACAGGGTAAAGGCATCTCGCTTTACTCTATTTTGTCGCAGTGTTTTTAGTCCAGGCCTCAAAACAAAGCAGATGCAATATATTTGTCCCCTACTTTTCTGCCTCCCCTGCTTACCTTATCAAGGATCGCAGTTAGTCTTGCAACCAGCAGCTCCTTGTTGGCCACCTCCCTGATGACGCTCAGTATCCTGGCCTCTGTGTCTGGGGGTGCATCACCGGCTCCGGCCTGGGGCAGGAGCAGGTTCTCAATGTACAGTAGCAGGGCCTCGTCCTTGTCAAGTCCAAATGCACTGCATGCAAACACAAGGATCAGATGAAGAGGATTACTGAAGACAGTATATAAATGAATCAGGACAACTGGTGTGGCGCGTCAAGATTAAAGATGGTACCATGATTTCAGACAGTGAATTTCATTGGCTGAAACTCATGTATGACCACAGCTAGGATGGTGCTTGTGGGATTTGTCCAAACATGAATGCGCAAATATATGTCAGTGTCTAAAATAATACACCAACTTGAAAAACATAGATATTCCTCAGTAAATCAGTCACAGTGTGTTAAGAGAACTATTTCTTCATGTAGGTTGAGGGAACTACTCAAAGATGGATGTTACACTGAGCACATCCCCAAGCATTCAACAGTCAAGACACATCTTCCATTACAAATATCCCTCCAACTAGCTTTGATGAAAGCCACTGCACCTGGTCGAAAGCTAAGCTACCAATAAAGGATTCCATATCAGCTCTCAAACAACAATGCCGTCCAAAATTTGCACTGAGAGGGAACAAAAGACAGGGCACTTTTACAACGCAACAAAATTAACGTTAAGTCGAAGTATGTTTCTTTTTTCACCATCTTTGTTCTCGACGTTTTCCATCCACTCCTCAGCAGGTGGGAAGTGAGAATGCTATTCACAAACAACATTCGTGTGTTGATTCTCGTCATTCAGAGCCCCATTCTCGCCCTACATGTCTCAAGACTGAGGGTAATACATACATGGGATATATGCAAAATAATGCAGCTGTTGAATCCTCTCACCTGCAGTACTTCTTGATCATATCCATGTCCACAGCTGGGTGCTTGACTATATCTGGGAGTAACATTCTCTTGTCTTGGGTATCTTGGGCATTGAATACATCCTTGAAGGATATCTGTTCAATATTCACAAATACTGAGTTAATTTAGTAACTCTGAGTTGATACCAAGTTAATTTAGCGACTTTTCCGTCTGAAATGTGCTCAACGCATGGCCTACACCCATGAGAATGTGAAGTGTAAATGACCTTAACAAAAGCCTTTGCCAGTGATAAAACTGTGTTTATTTGACTCCACATACTGTCATACACACAAGTTTTTGCAAAAAGAAATGTGTACAATTTCAGACAACATGTACATATGTACATATATTATTCTGTGATTGACTATAACGTGCACAGCCTTAAAACTTCAGATTATGTTGCAGATGCGTGGTACCAAAGCTTAAAATGTGACCCGCTCTGCGAAAAAGGATATTGAGGGATAATGTGCTATTTCACATTTAGGGCTTTTTTATGTGGACAGGGTGATTTTTTACTTCTTGGTTTACAGGCATCTAGTATATCAGTACTTTCACAATTTATACAAGAAACCTATCTGTTGCTATGGGTATCAAGAGACTTTCTTCTTGGCTGATTTCTTTTTCCATTTCCTTTTTTAAAGGACTTTATCTCTGAAAGCAATTCTGTTACTGTGTATGATATGATTATGCAAAAATCAATAAAATCAACAATTTTTGCAATCTCCAGATTGCAAAATGCCAAAGGGTTCAAACCTACACCAAATTAAAGCTTTATAATGTAACCAATTCAAATCTGTATGTAACTCCTTTTGAAAAAAATTTCCCATAGTACCCATTTTTGTGGAGCCAGTCACAAATGTGCATAACATGATGATAGCGCTGTACACATATCATGCTCAAAGAAGTCATTCCCTCTTAGAGTGCTGTAACGAGAGACTGCATCTTCTCATTTTGATCGATGAGCATACAATGTAGTAATAAAGTGGAGTCTCAGTTTTCCTTGGTGATTCTTTACAAAGGGCTGCTAGGTGCCTTTGGGGGGGGGGTTGTTGCATGCTTGTATGGCTGACCTTTAGTTTTCCAAGCTGGTGGCCCCAGGTTGCGTCTGTCTCTAGCTTTCTGCATCGTTGTTCCACTGCTGGCTCGTTGTGCAGCCTCCCCAGTTCACAGCCCACTTTGGCAACGGCCTTCGAGAGAACGAGATTCACAGTATTTACTTTTTGTGATATTATTGTGATGTTTATGAGCACCACTGCATGCAATACGAACCCTTATCGACAACATCAGTTCAGGCAAGATATCTCATCCTTACCAGGCAGAAGGATTTGGATATTATCATCTTGGGTTGACTTCTATTTTATCTGATACATTGATGGACCAACCCAATCACACGAATGCCATTCTGGATGAAATCATGATAAACTTAAACAATTATTATAACCCTGTGGTTATTTCTTCCCCCCTTGGACTATTAAGGTTTATCATCATTCCAAATCAGAGCTCAGAGAATTGTGTATGCGATATTAAATTTCCCAGACTGATAACATCTTCTGCCTATATATTTTGCTCAAGTTATTACTAGCTATCAAGAAATATGTGCATGGGCTGCCCAGTTTTTCAATGTGTAGAAAACGGAGAGAAACCAAACAGCCGTGGAGAGCCCAGAGTTTATCATCAAGTCTGATATGCATGTAACTAATCAAGATGACAGAAGACAAAGTCTGATACTCCCTACGCTGCTCTGTCGTGGAAGCTATTAAAGAAGGAAAATAGACAGGATTAACAGGCCAAAACTTTGCATAAACTTATCACCTTGTTGCAACTACATCTGGAAATGAAGGTTGAAGGTAGCCTGGAGCTCTTTCATGAGGAGCTTTTCAAACCACACAAAAAAATTGTAGACACCGGCATGATTCAGCCGTCTCCCATCAGCAAAAAGCACCCCCCAAAACAAGCACAGGTGTCCTCTGAGAATGAGAAAGCTAATGAACAGTGGTCCAAAGGAATTCTCAGCAGTGACACACCTGAAAAATTGGTTTGTCATTTGCTGTGTACTGATCAACCTTCACTTAGCTCTCTGAGCAGCTTCCGGAGCAGCTCTCCAGGTGCAAAGAAGCATTGCTCACGTCGCTTCAAGTTCATTAAGTCTTAGCACAGTCTCTCCACAACAACTGGTTGCTGAGATACACAACAGGAGTTAAAAATAAAACAATAGAGGAAGGCTACGGCACTGGACAGTACAACCAAGGGTTGTTGATGCTTGTGATCAGAAGAGCGACCCCTCTCAATATGTTGTCAATATAGACAAGACCGAGACAAAACATCAACAGGTGTAGGCCACTTGCTCGTGAGCATTTTACCTCCAAATCACTGCCAAATCCCTCACAAAGATGTGTGGTACTCCTGCAAATCGAGTATGATTAATGAGGGTAAAGTTTCCCGAACGATCTTATCTTTCTTAGGACCTCAGGACATTCCTCATTCATGTCACTTAAAATAAAAATAGGAAAAAACTGTTCAGATCCATCTCTGGATCCCCGCAACAATGAAAATAATTGCTTGCTGAAATTCAATATTCTACACTACATTATTACATATGTTACATGAATCATTTGGATCTTGTTTTGTTTGTCAGCCCCACTTCTTTCTTCATGTAATGTAGTTTTGGGTTATTTCCATTGATGATTCATCTTAAGCTGTGCAACACACTTGTTTATAAAATTTGTTACTTACCGGATCTTAATTACGATGCATTTTAATTATTTTGGTTGTTAATTCTAATTATTTTTGTTGTTAACACCCAAGTCTATGGCAAACTTGTGCAACAAGGCAGGATTTCAGGCTTTCGGATGAACCACTCCCACAAGTGTCTGCGGCATCTCACCTCTAAAACAGCCACAGGCCACTGGTCAAAAGCTGTACCAGGGTATGCATAAGACCAGAGAGGGACAGAGGAAAGCTATTAGTGGAGAGCCCTGTTTGGGGAATTGCAGCAGGCTGATATGAGCTCTGACACGGTGAAGAATCACTGCACCAAGACCACGAAGACAACCGTGCAGAGCTTTAGAGACACTGCCACTGCATCTCTCACTCTTAATATCAACCATCAGAATGTCCAGCCAGAGCGGTAAACGTGATTTTTTTGCCATGCATGAGGTTGTATAAAAAATAATATACTGCAGTGTCAAACACTTCCAACTGGGTAGGTTTTTGTACTGCTGGAATATCATGGGCTCAGTGGTATTTTGAAATGCTCGTCCATCTATTAGGGTCCACTGGGCAACATTTGTTTGAAGGCTTGCAACTCAACCAGCTGATCTAATGAGTAGTTACTCATTATGCTGTTCATGGCAACTAAGAGGTGGTTTAGGCAGCAATGTTACAATTTTTACATGTATAAGAGCCTTTCCTACCAGAACTTTGCGGTAGTGGTGGCCAGCACTGACTGTCAAGCTCTTGAGTTTCTCCAGAGCTCCTTGTTTGGGTAGAACACAGGCCAGGCTAAGCGCCAGATGGTGATCCACCCTACGGCTGCCAAAGATCTATCAAGAAGTCACACAACACAGCAAATTAGCTGAGTATAAGCTGGGCCTGTGAAGAATACTAACAGTAAGATACCGATGCCAAACCATACGATGGTGGGACCCCGGGTCCAGTTTTGAGCTTTAACACTGAAATCTCTTTGATGATTCAACCACATTTCCAAAAGGGAACATGCAGTATTTATTTCAAAATCATGTATGACAAAAAAGCGCCAAAAAATCGTGCGCATCCAAACATGTATGGCCTTTTAGTTCAAATCTCGTTCTTGTCAAATGTCAATTTATCATAAAAGAGAAGCTAACAAAGTTTGTTTCTCAGTGGCACAGAGCATTAACCATAACTGACCATAACAAGACCCTTTATTAAACTGCATTAAAACTTCAACTGTGAGAGTGGCCATGATAATGCCCTTCCCCCCAAAAAATCAAAACAACACCTTTATATACCATGACAAGTCCAATAATGACAGTCTTCAATGGAACTGGCTTCCAATGTCTCAAAACTACCTAGTGCTGTAGGTAATTTCCTTATTCAAGAAGGTTCCGCAGACTTGCATTAAGCAGGGTTGGGGATACTCTTACCTTGTCCATGAGGGTTCCAGTGAAGTCTCGCATCCTCTGTAGCCCAATCTTGACCATCTGGCTGCATCTTTCCTGTTCTTTGGCGATCAGTGCCTGCAATTCCTGCCCAACAATGTTACCAAGAACTAACTTCAGATGGCCATGAGGAGAAATGTACACTCAAGCATGTTTCGTGGATGCTTCCTTCCATGAGGATAAGTTTTGTGACATTTGGAGACGACTGAAGAGGGGTCACTCAGACTAGCTAAATTGTTTATTAAAATGTTGATTGTGACCTTGTCTACTTGTTTTAGACTTAGGGGCTACTGCAAAGTCCATAAGTTTTGATGTAATGCTGAGGCAGCTTGATGTGCAGATGCAAATCCATACCAAAGAAGAAACCCAAGTGCTTAAAAAGTGAGCATGAAATTTATAGGTTGGCTGCTCGATCTGCTTCTCCAAACACCTCACATTGTGGTGATTATAAAAGCTTCCGGGGAGGGTGTTCCACCAGGTGATGGTGCAAGGGAAAAAAGAGTAACGATAGAACTTGATTTGGGCCAGAATCTGTTCATAGTTGCTTGGATGTATTCATGTTGTGGATGAAGGAACCAATGGAGTGAGGTAGAGGTCAGGGTCGACAGCGACAATCTGGTGTCAGATCTTGTACAAAAAATGTGTATTAACCAAATGCTTTCATTACGTCTTTCTTCTAGAGATATGATTCCTATTGTCTGCCAAGTGGGCTACGGGTATGGCCACCAAGCAAACAGGCTACCTGACTGGTGCCAAAGGCACACATACACCTTACCTTGTGGTCAGGTATGCCTATGGTGTTGGCTGCCGTGTACTGTAGACTGGTACCCAGCGTCTCAGCCAGCACCAGGAATGCCATCTCATACTGATTGTTCTCCTGGAGATACTGGATCAGTTCCAGAGCTGCTGAGCTGAGACGGGCCAGACAATCGGCACTATTCACTGGGTTTTCCATGTCTAAGCATCAAACAGAACATAACCACTACTGAAATTCACAAATACTCGTTAGAACACAAGCTGGCATAAGTTTTCAATTCATGAAGACCTTAAATGAAATTAATTAGGGCATCACTCTGAACAAGATTAAACTCCTATGCAATGTACTAGTAGAGTGTTAATGGTATCATAAATGCCTTACGAGAATCATTCAAGAATACTCTTGCTTATAGTATTTCCCCCACCTCAAAAAAAAAGGAAGAAACTTCTCATCTTGACAAATTCTAGTAAAGAGGGAGGTTGAGAACAAAGAAAACATGTAAGAAACTTCCAGAAGAAGGATCGTAGCATTGTAAACAATGAACTTCTGTGAATTTTAGAAGCTTCAATGAGCTCTCTCCCATATTTTGCGATTTAGATAGCACTTGGGCTTTTGTACAAAGTGCAAAGAAGTACCCAAACCAGAATGATGAATCCCCTTCAACTCAAGACTTCTTGAGCCAAAATTCTGAAATCCAGAAATAATTATCAGAATCACAGCAGAAGAAAAGAAGTGTTGAAAAGTACATTAACAATTTCCTGCCGGGTGCTTTTAAAAATGCAGTGCTTACATAAGGGCGATTTTTCAACATCTTCGGTTTTCAAAAATCTTCAAAACTTTTTATCTTTTTTTCTTGACCGCTTAAACCCCATGATGGTGTGGTGTTACATAAGTTTCGTTTGTTCCCGAAACTGGCACAGTGGGCTGCTGGTGTCTTTTCAATAAGGGCCAGATTAGCATGCAGTGGTAATGTGTCGCTCATTACTGGAGTGCTGGAGCACTTTTGTCCCCGGTGGTAATCTGCTCGCGCTGAATGCCACAAATAGTGGTATAATCTTTCAAAACAATGACGGATTTCCTCCGCTATTGGCAACTGAAAAAATGTAGGCAATTCTCAGCATCTCTGTCTTTTGTTGCGAGTATGGTCTTTTGTTACAAGGCCCACAGCTCTTTTGTCCAATTTCGGGCACCCCGGCTATGTGTACAAACCCAAGGTACCTGAAACCGGGCTCCCTGGCAGGATATGGGTTAAGCAAAACGGTATCCCAACTTTTCTTACTTAGGTCTTCCATATTGAAGATTAGACCGGCTTATATTATTGTACCATGATTTTGGACTGAAAATCTTTTCTGATGAAACGATTTCCTGGGAAATGCCACCGCTGCTACAAAAAACACTGATGACAAAGGGTTCCCTCTACAATGGGGAAGTCAAACAACCTTGCATGTCAAAAGCTGCTCTGCCAGCCATCCTGGCGTGCTGCAAGGGGAGAGCGTCAGGCTTGGTGTCTGGCAGACATGACGCCACAAACTTGCAAGTTGTTGGCAGTGCGTAGGACGACGTCAGCACCAAAGTGTTCTCTTGGAAGAAGTCAGTGAATGTCCACTCTTGGTAGGGGTCCCGCTTGGTCTCTGTGCCACTCAACGACTATTATTCAATAGGAAAGGGAAGTGAATGAATCCCTTTTATTTCATGAGAATCCAGTTCGTAAATTAAGTTATAAACCTAAACACCGTCAGTGTAGTTGCCTTACTTGTACCCTTGCAGTCACTGATATTAAAGCAAGTGCCACTGGTTCATATCAGAAACTCAAAATCTCAATCTTTTGCCAAGTTGGCCTAATTTAGTAGCGAGATGAGCTGTCCTAGCATGTGACCATTGTGGACTGTGTGCTAAAAGGGGAAGTTGGTGAAAGGCATCAATGTATAAATGTTATGTCTTGTCAATCCCAACTTAAATTGCTCTAAAAAATACCTGTAGATTTTTTTTGGTGTCAGTCCAAACCACTGTGTGCCAAGTAACATATCTTTGGAATTCCAGGATCCCATGGCACAGAGCAATATCATGGGCATGTTGCTAGAGTAGGACACCAGACTGAAACAAAAAAGCAACCATTGTGGTTCCTCATTCTTTCATCAGTTTCATGGACTTGGGCATGAACCAAACGCCAATTTGTACGGTACTTCCAACGGTACGGTAATGTCAACTTTCCCACCTGACTGTCCTGAAGAAGTTGATAGACATTTCTTTGAAAGCTACTCGATTGCTGCCATAAAATGTGTATCTATCATACCTGAACAGAGATTCCGTAGTCGCCACTTTCACACTGATGATAAACAGCGTCAGTCAGACGAAGAAGCTTGCACAACTCCAGGCAGTCACACAATAAATCTTGGCAGCAGAACAAAGGTGTGCTGTTACTATCATTGTATTGGAACAGTTTACTTCAGAACATCGTCTGATGATTGCAGAAGGAATACTGAGATGTCACTGCTGGACAATGTGTTCACTTGTTTAAATGAGTTTGTGTACACTATGCTTCATTCCAAGATTTTTTTAGTAGTCATTCCCAGCATAACCAGAACTATTGGGTGCACTCTGTGCATATAACATAACTATTGACAATAGAGGACATTCTCATCAATGAACGATTGGTATCACGCTTTAGTGGCTGATATGCATCAAAAGAGGGCTCTGTCACAATACAATCGCATTATGTACAGAGATGGCATCATATACCACACACTGCAATCGGATTGAAGTAATGCGAAAGGCATCTTGGACCCAAGACTAGCACCTGTGCAGCATATTTGCAGTAGTGGCATGATTCAAAGTGGATGTGCAGATCTGTGAAATAAACACTGTATGGCCATGTTTGCAGACTATAGCCATTATCTTTCCTTCATTAATTAGTGCCTAGCCTGCATTTGATGTAGAATAAACTGGTTGACAAAAATTCACAGCCACAATCTGGGAAAAGGGAGAGTGTAAACTGAACATGCATGGATACTTCCTGTTGTGGAAACAAACAGAAGTCTGTTCAACTCTTTCCAAGTTTACCCTGAAACATTGTTCCAAACACCTCCTTCCTCCCCGATCAAGCATACAGGACAAAACATTCCTAACGGAATTAACCAACACAGAGCATCGTCACCCCCTTGACAGATTCCAGCTTTATTGCTACTGTCATGGGGTATACATGTATGTTGGCTGTCATAAACAAGACTTAACTTGATTGTTTCTCATCGGTTAATTTCTTTGGCAATTTCACAAAAGAACACAACAAAGAAGTACTCATGTCCCCCAAACAATTTGCCACAGTGACACACCAACAAGGGAACCTAGCTTGTCACAACGTGGGTGAATCACTTCCTCAAGTTTATTGTTTATTACATTAAAATCACAGCTCCACCTACTTTGGTCACAATAGGTGAGGGCTTTGCAGGCCAGTCGGTAGAGCTCCGTAGACAGACTTGGCACATCACCAGCTGCAGTGTTATTCATGATGCTGGGATGTGACTCTGCCCAGAGGCGGCAGATAGTGTCTGCTATAGTATAGATGGTCTTGGCTATCTCTGGAGTAAGGATGTACTCAGACAGCTCACTGAGAATTGGAGAATGATTCAAAACATGCAGTAAAGTGTGAAACACTTCTCTTTACCAAAATGTTGATTATACTCAGGGCCAGCTATGACAAAAAATTTACATCCGTTTAGAGACCTGGTAGAGGCATATCACAAAACCCTTAATAAAATTGCATGTACAATGTTCACAACGCCGAAAATGAATTAATAGGGTGACAGATGGAATGTTCCCTCCAAGTTAAAAAATGTTTTGTACAATGCCTCACATCCACAAAACACTTCCACCTGAATTAAATACCTGAATCACCCAGGAGTTAAGAAATTTTGGTGCATGTTCCATTTACCACGCACCAGGGATTAGAACATTCATTCTTACGGTGCGGCATTGGAATGAATAATTTAATTATTAAAGTAAATAGCCTGATAAATAACATTTTTTAAAAAAAGTTTATGAATGCAATAGACAGAATAATTTTATGAAGCAACATATTAAAAATTACATTTCACAAGGGAAAGCTTAGTGGAAAAAAAGGACCAAGATTTTTCTACCTGCACATTTTCAATGCTGTTTTTATTTGTCCCATCTCAGCAGCCTTCATTGCAAGTTGGCTCTTCAGTTTCTCATGAGACATGCCAAGTAACCGACCAAGACTGCAATGAGAATGCAGGCAAAATCACAGCGATGCAATGGCGACATTTATCACCTTCCACCTCTGCAATTGAAGTTTCAAAATCATAATGGCCCACATTCGGTAGGGCTGTGTCAATTCAAATAATTCACTATTTGAATATTTGACCTCAATTCAATCGAATATCCAGCCGTACCAACCGGCAGATTGTTGATGAACAAACTTTATACAAAATCAGTTGCAATAATGCACACAATTGTACATTATAATCATAATAATAGTTTCTCGAATCTCAGAGTATCTCCAGCCACAATTTAGCAAGATTTAAGAGACGAACAATACTTCTTGCCCTGTTGAAAATTCTTATTCTTTAAAATTTTTTAGTGAATAGTTTACTTTTTAAATCGTCATAAGATTTCTGTCACTTTCACTTGAATCTGCCAGAAACAAGCCTCCATAGTGCAATTTTTCTCATTTAAAACGAAAGGAAATTCTCCCTTCCATTTCATGAATTTTGCATTCGAATATTCAAATTTGGAAAATAATTAATGAATATTCAATAATTGATTGAATATTCAGATATGTAAATATGCAGCACAGCCTTAACATTCGGATTGTTTTTGTGTGTGTAAAGTTTCAGAATGGGTTCGGTTCTTTCACAAATTTAGGATAAGTCACACAACTACACACAGGCCCGCTTTGCATACCATCTTTTCAACGTGCATGCCTGAATGCTCGAGAATAATAAAGAGTCTATGTGATGAATTTTTCTCAGATGCACTTTTTGCGCAAGTTAATGTCTGAAAACTGTTTGACATACCCTTTTGATAGAGTGAATGGATAAGTGCACATTTTAAACATTTAAAATTGTCCATGCTTCTCTGGACAAATGAGAGCGCAGTTGATGTGATGTCACTCTGAGAGGATTTGGATCAGTTTACAGGTTTTCTGTTCAAGTGTGAACCCAATATTTGCTCGGTGAAAACATCTGAGAAAGGGCCATTTGTTGGTCTGCTGCCACACACTTACACATAAATGAATTGCCAAAGAAAAGGAAATCTAGGACAGAAAAATATAAAAAATTCTAGCAGTTTTTTGTGCAATAATCAATGCAACACGGGTTTATACAGTTTGGGCTCTGGGACGAATTCTTTTCAAGATATGGATAGATAAATAAATGTTTACCTGATTAAAAAACAGTGATGATCAGCATTTTTGAAACAAAAAGATGTAGAATCAATTTTTAAATTACAGACTACAGTAAATGTGTTACACTTTAAATGGGGACCACGGCTGAAGTTTGAATACTGTAGGTGTCCAAACAACATCCACAATGGGCCAGTTGGGTATTTCAACAGTGCATGCTCCAAACTAAAATGTGTTATAGGTCATTCAAGAAGACAAAGATGCAAGCAAATGGTCGTTCATATCTGCACAGCTATTCGCCAACTCACACATATTGAACATGTTTAAACTGTAATGTAGGTGCTTAAAACAGTTCTTGAATGATTTTGCGTTACTTGTCATATCTTGTAATACCCAATTGGCTCATTCTTTGGAGAGAATTGTTATTAACAGCAGTACTTGTATATTCTTGAGAAGTTTCTCTCTGAAGTTGCTTTCTTTTTCTCTCCTTCCTGCTTGGTCTCTTTCTGCAAATTAAAAACAAAATGAGCCCAGAAATGATGCAGATCAAAAGGTTGAAGAAAACTTAGGAAAAAAATAATGTCTCAAGTCTGCTCTGAGATCTCTATAGAAAGTTAAACACAGGAGCAATGACCACAATATGGAGAGATAAAAACCATGTCTTTATGACATCCTTGCTCATTGTAGAAAATGAAAGTTCTGCAATAAAAATATCTCAATACTAGAATCATTTGAAGCACAAAGGTAGACTACCTGTAGCACTTAAAAAGCCTAACAATAATAAACGTTGGCATCTTGTCCTAACGAACCCACAGCATCAGACCCATACAATGTTAAATGCAACATCAAAGGATGTTACATAGGTGCATTCAATCACTTGCCAAAAAAACCCCAAAGTAATTTACTCTGGGGAACAACTGGACAACATGTGGCTGGCCACAAATCTTGACATCAAAAACAAGTACACACAAAAGCCTTCACTCCACACTTCCATTTACCATGCCACATGCTGAGCCATTTTAGACTAGATGTAGCTCAACAGATGGATTTCAAAGGAACAAGGAACTCACAGAAGTATTGCAGAAGGAGGTGGTTCAGTTCTCCAATAGCACATGCTCCTTTGAGGTGCATCCGAGGCTATTTAGGAACAGCACCCTTACGTCTAATCATGTACATGTTCTGTTCTCGAGAAACCTTGTCTTTATGAAATGCCAAACTTGCTCATCTACACCATGTACATCTTTTAGTCATTTTAATTAGCTCTTTGGTGGATGTCTTAGTATGTCTTAGTACAATTTCTGATGAATATAAGCTACACTACAAAATGAGAAATTTCAACCTCAACCAGCACCAGTCCACTGAGGGTTTTGTCAACATTTACTTCACGAAGGGTTTTCATTTAGATTACGCCTTGTTTTCATCGTCGGTCCAACCAGCATGCAATGAGCGCAACATCAATACACTCCCGGCATTTTCTACTTTGTGACGGTCGTAAAAATGTGCCTAGATGAATACCCAGCCTATTTATTACGTTCAGCTCATGCCTACATGTATTTATCTTCCTTTATATAAAGGTATAAATTGTTTAATTTAGAAAAGCACCCTCCATATCAATTTAGCTCTTTGCACATTTACTCCATACTCGTTTTTGACGAAGACTCATCCATACTGTTTTCACTCCCACAGGAGTCACTGCAACAGATGAAGTAATTTGTAGTGCATCACAAGTCCTTTTACAAGTCTCTTCACAAGTCCGTTCACAAGACCAGTCACAAGTAATGGGGTGGATAGTGACAAAAGAATGCTTCTGTCACAGTTCATTTGAATGCATGTACCAGGTAGCTTACGACTTGTTATGTACTCAACTATAGTACAACACTGGTTATTCACTGAATATGCCAACTACGCAAACTCATGCAAACTTTCTTCTTGCTAGTCTGCATAAGTGCTACGCATGTAATGTACCTTAAGTTTCAATATGATTTTGCCGGACTCATGCAGCTGCCCACCAGCTATTGATCAAATTTGGGAATGATAGCTACAACATGTTGTTGGTCACAGAATACGCACTTTTGTGTCTAATGAGGATCCACTTTTGTTCCTGTAGAATGCGGCAAGGTGTTTAGTCAGTAAGACCTTTCTCACACTTGCATCCCGAAACTCGCTCAGTGAAAGGAACTCATTGAAGTCAATCTGTGGTACCAAATAAAAGAGAACAGATTAGGCCACCAAAAACTCTCCGGTTTCTGGTCAGCAAGCATGTCACTGTAGACCTGTGTTGGCCCAAAAAACTTTTCTAATTGGTATAAAACGATGTCCAAAAGCTGCCAAACTTGCTTAATCAACAGGAATCCAGCTTCCGTGTAATTTTAACATGTGTTGGATGGGGTATGGTTGTAGAGTAAAGGAGTCCCTCTAGTTGCCAATATATTTAGTTGGGCACTCTTTTTAAGATGACGTCATTTCTGTATTATACATTTACATCTTGGAACCAGACAAACAAGGTGGTCTTATGTCCTGTGTACATGTGTAAGCTGAAAATGCTTTTAAACAGTAAAAGGTTGGGGGCCAGTCTATTTTAGTGTTGGTAGCGGCCGGCGTTACGTGCAGAAAAAAGAGTGAGGGGAAAAAACCACTTTTGGAGCCACCAGAAAATGGAGACCTTTTGCCTTAATAAGTCTTACAATATAGGCCATGCTATAAATTTGGGGTTCAAAATTTTTGGGCAATTTTTTGGGGAAGATTTAGACCTAACTTTAAACAAGAGATTTGGATGTGGCATAAATACAGCTTTGGGTCTTGGAGCAGCCAGCACATGTTATTCCTTATGACACTCTAACACAGGGTCAAACATTCTCAAATAGGCAATGCATTAGTTGGGTATATCAAGCAGGCCTTTGTGACAAAGACAAAAGACTCATCAAGAGGTGCCATAACCATAGCAATTCAGACAATTTGAAGGAGTTGTTGGCAATCTTTGATGTACCTGTGTACATTTAAGGCAAGATCTCAGTGTATCAAGCATCCACCTTTCTTTCTTTGATTTTGTTTTAGCCCTTCTGGACTGGCATTTACGTACTGGCACATTGCGGTACCATGTCTTGAATGCAGTATTTATTCGTTTAGAATGGTAATACTGCCAGGATTTTTTAACAACTTCTTGCATTCTGTGTTGTATAATCTGTCTTGGGCAGGCACTGCCTTAGGCAGATTTGTGTGGAGACTTGTGTAAGGTGCACCCACATTGCAACAGGCAACGTATCTTCTCCAATCTTGTCTCTGGCAGAAAAGCTCAAAGGCTACGCATACACTGCGGTGATCTACCAACATTAACCCTTGTTTGGAACAATATATGATGAGATGCTAACTGCTGTGATGTGAAATGTATACTTAACCCATTCAAGGGCAATAGCACAAGTACAGACACGCAGTCCTCGGGTGGAAAAAAGCACTGTGCCCCACTTGAAAGCCGTCAAAATTCCTCAAAAAAACAGAGAGTAAATTATCACCAACTACTAGTATAATTACGTACTGCTGGGCTTCTGCATGCATATGTACTGCTGGACATTTACCTGCAATGACAGCACGCATTTAAGGTCCTTCTGGAGGTCTTCCAAGTCTTTTAGGTCTGACGAGTGCGTCGTTTTGGCACGGAGAAACTTCAAGATGCTGACGGCTCCTTGAGTGATGAAAATCAGTTCTTTCTTATCCTGTAAGGGTGATTGTGCAAGACTTAAAGTTCAGAATAAAAAGCTTTTATGCTGAGAATGACCAAGGGTTATTGCCAGGGGTGAAGGGGCGAGCAGTAACAACCCCACACACGAAGTTCCAGCAAAGTTCAAGAGAAACCCATAATGAGGGAGCAGAAGATTGGAGTGACGACACAGATGTGTCCACACCCCACCAAACGGCAACATCCACACCCCACCAAAAGGCAACACACTGAAGCGACTACGAGATAATCATAAACATGTCTGGCCACCCTTTTAGAGGGTTGTTTGGAAACGATTGTAAGAAAGACAAGTTAGGCACTGATCTCCTTGAAGACCAGTGGGTCCAAGTCCATGCACTTTTGAGACCACAACCCCATCAAGTATGTATCTCTTGATGACTGCAACACTCTTTCTACCAGTTTTTTATTTGCATTTAGCAAGGAGGAAGGAATACAGAACTTACATGTATCTGCACTTAACCCCCCTCCAAAAAGACAAAAACAAAAAGAGCAGAAACCCAGTCAAAACATATTTGAAACCATTTACAGCTAAGTCTTACCTCTGAATCTAAGTTGAAGCATGGGGGTTCATTGAGGATGACCTCAGCCCAGGTCACGACCCTTTTGGCACATTCCACAGCTTCAGGCAGGTTCAGTGATGACAACAACTCAATTCCATCTTGAATCTGTATTTGTGGAAGGTTCATGATCACTCTGGTGTTAAGAATTCTGTTGCATGAAGAACAAATGGCTTATTACGGAAAGAAGTAGATGAGCTTCTATGTCACTCTGAACTCTATTAAGCAGTATGAAAATGTGTTAAACCCCAATGAAGTTTCCTACCTCTTTGTGTACTCGTGAGATAGACATGTCCATTGGCCAATATGTTACAGCTTAAAATATTGCCCTCCTGTAACATTTTCTTCAATTTGGTTTTCTTTTGAATGACTGTACTGCATACTTGTATAAGGTGGTATCTTAATAAAACTGCTTTCTGCAAATCCAATAAGCCTTTTGCAAGTTAAATTTTAATCTAAAGTTTAAGTTAAAATTAAGATCTGGTACACTGAATTCTTTAAATTCACGTGAACATAAATTGAATTCTCCATACTAAAGACACTATTGCTATACCACAAAATTCGGGGCAAGCTTTTGCTTCGTTACATAAGAGACGCCCTGCACCGATTCACTGTTTTCAATGGATAAGAAGGCATAAAAGAACCAGAGACGGTGGTTGCTAAGCAAAAGCTAGCCCTAAATCATGTGGTATAGCAACAGTGTCTTTAGTCTGGGGAATTCAATTTATTATGTTTATGTGCAATCAGATAACTCAGTGTACCAGATCATGAATGATGCCTCAGATTAATTTGTTTTTTTCAGCGAAATAAATCACCACTTACTCTGTCATGCTGAATTAGTGATTTCAGTCTGAAGATGTAAACATCGGTGGGGGACAAGTGATTGTAGGCCTTGGTTACCTGCAGTGCATCCTCAAGACAGTCCGCCTTGTCACTAGCAAGGATGTATTTTATCACCATCTATATGCGCATAATTAATATGTAACATTGGACAAAAGTTGAGAGAATACAGGTAGCTGAAAATCAAATCTTTTGTAGGGGCCAAAAATTATGCCTAACAAAGAAAAAGCTTGTAAAGGCACATGATTTGTAACAGAGAGATATGCTTCTTCCAAATGATTGTCCAGTTTTGAAAATAATGGGTTTTAGAGTGGTGTAACTATTTTGCACCAAATAAAGTAATTGCCCCTCAGAAAGTTAGCCTGAGAAAGAGTCTATTTTTTTAGCCAATAACATCATAACGTTACACATTACATATTCAAATATGAAGCACACAAAAATTAATAAATGGTTGATTCAGATGTTGATTTACAGGTATATTGATTTAGGCACTACATGTTGTTGCATGTCTTGACACTACAAGTGACTCCTTTTGCACCTAGAGTGACAAGTTCTTTAATCCGGTGCATTAAGCAAAAAGGAAATCTTAATATCCTACATTTTAAAAAGCCCCATTAATATACCACTTCTTTTTTTGGTGGAGAGCATCTCAGTCCAAAATTTGGGGCCCTTTTTTAAGTGGACCCTGAACCCCACGCCGGGCTTTGAAAGTTCTCATTGAACCATGACAGAAATCACCTGACAATTTTGAAAAATCGTGGGCAAACCCTGAGATGCATTTTGGTCAATTCAACATACCGCAGCGTTATCCTTGCGTACATCATCATGCCGCAGGTCGTAGTTTGCCAGCATCTTCTTCAGCTGCACCAGTTTGTACTTGCCACGTAATTCTTCCACTCTGTAAATCAACAACAGAAAGTTTCCTGAGGCTGGGCAAGTATTTGGGGACACTCAAAAAGTGACATCCATTGAACATGAAGATCTCTGTACGTAAGCAATAGCTGATCAGTGACAATCACAACAGAACTCTCATTGGACACCATATTTGTAGGAAACTACGTACACAACGCCAATGGGTGCGTGTGCATGCGACGTGCAAAATGTTCTAAATGTCAAACTCCTGATCCCAATATGCTTGAAATACGGTGCAACCAATACACGGCACAAAAACTGTAGGAAGTGACATCAGTTGAGAGAGACCTACATATCCATATAAAAAGAAAAGTGTTGGCAAACACAAATGGCCCACCACTATGATCCCATTCCACAACAGCATACTTTTTGCATCTCAATTACATGTACAGTGTACATGTACTGGTACATTGCAATTGTTTTGTTCAGGTCCCATTTTATTGATGCACAAATATATGATCCCAGAATAAGTTATTTGGAACATTTCAAAAGGGAAGTCCTTGTAAGATACTGTGAAAAAATATTGTGTCATAATGATATGAGTAATACATGTACATGTCATGTTTTCTCACAATACACCGGTATTTGGTGTAACTTGAAGTGGTGTGATGTTTCTTCTACTTTGACATTTGGTCTATGGGATCCAAAGAAACCTAAAACCCTATGTACAAAAAAAAAAAATCTGTTGGTTGAACTGTAAAGACTAGACAAACATGCCCATGTATGAGGACCAAAATCAAGAACAAAAGTAACCATCGCTTTTTTTGTCCAGCCAAACCAAAATCCAATCAGGAATTATAGTTTCTATGACAACCCCTCCACACAGTTTCTGTTTGGTGATAAGAAACATTCATTTAATGCTCAGCACTAGCGGCCTTCAGAGCATCGGTCTTAAGTGATGTGAGAATTAGTGTGATATAATTTAATAAATTGATCTCCCAGACATGAAATACATGTACATTCCAAATTAATTAACCGTAAAAGATGCCAAAACAATGCTACAAGATACTCACAAAAGCATAGAGAAATCACTATATCAATATTCTCATTCTTCATGGCAAACTTCAGACCTGAACAAAAGTTTCCCCACTGTGTTTTTGTGGTTTTCTCGGACAAAAGCAAAACTGAATCAGGAATTACCAGTGACAACTGTCCTTGCAGTTTCTATTTGAGGTGAAAATGAATTTATAACCATCAGTTTCATATGTGAATTCACGTACACAGAAGACAGGTACCGACAAATCTTGTTTTCAAAGGCAGATTTTTCAACATACAGCTGAACTTTTGAAAAGCGCAAGCAGGTAATTATTCACATTATCCAGATTGGAAAACACTACTTTAAAAAAAAGAAAAGATGACAACTATGTTTGTGAGAGTTATATGTTTGTTGAAACCTAGGGCTACAAGAAGTGACACGTATATTTCTTATTACACTCAACATAATGCCTGCAATTGACTATTAAATACAGGTTTATTCGGGGCAATAGCATTCAGCTGTATGACTGAGTCGTGAAACTGACAGAGATGTTAATTTTGTACCAGACTTCACCTTATCCAGTCTCATGGTTCATTAGAAAAGGGTACGTGCCTTTATTAAGTGACCGCAATTCCTAATAAAATTGGAATCATCATGCAGTCCATTTTGCACAGTCAAAAGGCAAGTTCATTACAGGATTCAGCATGCATCTATGAGTATCAATAAGCCCTGAATTGCCACACAGAAGTTACCACAACAACCCTTAAATCACTGGTAGCTTTGCTTATAGGAAGAACTTTGTGTCAGTTGGTACTTGCTTCACATATGAACAAGACATCAGATAGAGCCTGCACACTTACTGTCAAACAGACCTGTTTTTGATAAAATCATTAAATTTTAATGAGCAAGAGTTTTTTGTTAATCTTGTGAAAGAAAGCAATTGGATTTTAATATCGAGATTAATCTTCTGGAGAGCGTTTAACACATTGGATTAAAATGCATCTGAAGATTCAGAATATTCTGGTGGGATGTTGGCTTGGTCTGGTGGTTGGAGTGCTTGGGACTGACGCTATCTGTCAGAGTTGTCCACATGGATGGACATACTTCAACCATTCTTGCTATGCCAAGTTCCTCGCTGTAGAATTTGGCATTCCTTGGATCAATGCTTACGAGAAATGTGCAGGCCTTGGGGCTCAACTCCTGGTCCTCAATTCACAGAAAGAGACAGCATTTGCAAGCAGCATGGTGAAACAATATTTTCCCATGTCTAATTGGTATAAATGGGTCTGGCTGGGTTGTAAGTAACGGATGGGCAGCTGGTGTGCTCTGATGATAACCAACAGGAGCTTGCAGAAATCAATGCATATTGTGCAGTGTTCAGACCGTTTCCTTCACAATCTGGTGTTATTGCTTGCTCTAGCAAAATACGAATTGTTTGCGAGAAACATCTGGAGAACCGATTCAGTGCCATTCGCTGCAACACTGTCACCCAGGCAGATGCTGACCCGACCATGCCCTCCTGCCTTCTGGACCATGCCTACACGACAACCCTCATCAAGCATCCGATACAATGCTGCATGGCTTGTTCCAAGGATCCCAGCTGCCACTCCTTCAACCTGTCAGGGAAGACATGTTATCTCAGCAATGTCACCAACTCATGGGCTGATGCCAACAAGTATGTCACAACCATGAACGAGTGTGCCCACTACCAACTGGAGTAAGTCTTGAGAAACAAATAGAACTTTATCCGACGGCATGCCTAGAGTACATGTACACCATCACAATCAACACTGTAGATGAAATCATGGATTCCCATACCTGAGAGAAACACTGAACTTCTCTCCCCGATGAAAGTAAAATCTCAGCAATGATACCATCTCTCAAGTATCTCTCAGTACATACATGTTCAGCACTACAACAAATGACTCTACCACAAAGTTCACTTTAAAACTACACTTTTTCAGACCCTAGGCTTTGATGAATTCATCAATCCCTTAAACTTGAACTTATGTGCTGCCATTTTGTTACCATTTGCAAAAAGATATCAGACTGCAAAATTGGGTAGACATTGCATGGCAAATTTGATGTGTGCATTGATGTGTTGTATTTCATTTGTGTGGCATTTGGTGTGTGGTAGAAACGTGAATATTTTTCTCAACTTTTACTTTTTTGGTAGCAGGGTCTACTGAACCAAAGACAATTAGTCTAACACTTTGGAGCATGCTAAAAGACAAGTAAAGGAAGAGAATTCACTCCCTGCTCGGTATTGGTCTAAAGATTGACACGATAATCCTGTAATCAAACCATGATAGATTAACCCATTAGCACTTGCACACATCCATCACATCGGTCATTTCTCACTGGAAAAATATTGGGATAAATACTGTGGGATACAACATTTGTCACACAATAGAAAATTCTTTCATTTTGTTCTAAAGAAAGTTTTGTTTATGTCGTAGAGTATGAAACACTCTTTTCTACACCTTTTGTCCGTCTAATCTTGTATCAATGATCTTTGAGCTTTCAAAAATGAGGAAAAAATAGAAAATGTACAGTAGTTTGCAAAAACATGTTTACTGCTTGAAAAGTATATCTAAAAGCAAATACATGTATGCATTATAGCTGTATGCCAACATACACTACATGTATGCCAGGAACACACAAACCCTTTTCTGAATATCACAGCTTTTATTCCAGTTGACAGATGATCACTATCATCAAGAAACAGTCTCAAAATAGTTGTGTTTTCGTTAGAACATGCAGAAACAAAACACAACTGGCTTGTCAATGTCAATGACGTTGACAAGGCTGATTTTAGGACCTGACATTTCCCTTAATCTTTGCAGTAAAAAGCTCGGGAACATTGATCTCCTCCAAGAACATTTATTAGATCGGGGTCTTGACTATAGGAATCATTTTGACATACGTTTTGATCGTTTTCCAGCAAGACATGTCAGAAAGGTTGCCATGATCAGTGCAGAACAAACGTGTGCATTCAGCATGCATCGACTGTGCAGCGGTCAAACATGAATTACACACAGTAGGCCTATCACAAAGTGTTAGGAGCTAGATGTAGTTCCACCTTCATTAAAAGCCTTAACATCATTTGTTTCTATAGCAACAGTAGTCTTTCTTTAATACATCTGCTTGGGGAACTCCCAAGCTGCACTTTAATGTAATGTTGGAGGCCACTGTCCATGTGGGTCTATACATGTACATGTATATTACACCGTGACAAAAAGAGGGCCGATTTGGGGGGGGGTGCAACAGTGACTTACATGTATACATTCAAGCTGGGTGGTTCGGGGAGCAACAGGGACCAAAGGTTTAATTGGAATTAGTAATGGAACTGCCATAAAGTCCATGCAGCAAAATTCATGTCGGCCATGTGTGTGGTAGATTGATTCATTTGTTTGGCAAACAATGCCACACTTTGGAGGGTCCATATGAAGCCAAACAGTTGTTATACCCAGCAAGAAATGAGACCGAGGGGTACCCCCCCAACATGTCCAATCCCTATACACATTCTAGACTATTGTTACTTAACACATCCTCCCAAGATGTCTGAAAGGAATTCCTCAGATTCCTGCGAGACAATGACCAACACAAAGCAGGGGGGGTTCTCTCCGTCTCATACCTTGCTGCATATGCAGTTTGTGGTTTGTTGGCATGTTGATATGTTTGTAACATGAGCCACACCCACTTGTGTGGCAATGGAAGCGTTGGAAATGGAAGTAGTGCAATATTATCCAATTTTTGCCTCATTGAATGGAACATTCCCTCTTTCAACTCATGAAAATATTCTTACCATTGCACGAGTGAAAAACATTCATTATTTGTTTAATATAACTGTCATATAGATCCTTATCAATTAATTTACCTTTAAATAAATTTCAAACAATTTCAAATCCTAATGAGAACAGACATGGTCGTGAACATCCACGGAGCTGCTTCGGTTTCAAAGGGTTTTCAAAAAAATCATTTCCATCGCGAACCCTTCCCTTTCTAGCTGTCTGTGAAGTTCGATGGGATATGTACATGTACTTCACTGATATTAGGCTTTAAAAAAAAATCACTTTTAATGTCCCATGACTTGTCACCTGAGGATGTCATGATCATGTCAGCTCAATTTTGGTCTAAAACCCTTGACCTTCGAGTTATACACCAAGTTTCAACCCAATCGGACGTGTATTTCACCAGATATAGAACTTCCAAGAGTGCTCTTTTAATGTCACGTGATTTGTTACAAGATGACGTCAAAATCACATCAGGTGCTGCATGTTGTGCTCCTGCTGCCTCTTAAGGGACAAGGCCATCCATACATGTATGTCATGGAAACAAGGACGATCCTAAAACCGTTGTTTATTTTTTACCATCCGCACATGGGCGATCTGACGCAGCATGAATGGCAGGATTGATGAATGTCATGTGATGCATGTTCCACCAATCAAATGACAAGGATCTGTATGGAAGTTATATAATAGCATACCAACCATAGGTACTGATAATACAGCATGTGCATGTATGATGCTGTCTCTAATGTTCCAGATATTTGAAACCATCAAACCATCCTTGGATTTTACTTGGAACTCTAAGCTAATATCCTGTGCTAATATCCTGTTTCCCCTCTAACTTCTTGACCTCTTGATTTTAGAGTTTCTTATGTATGTATGTAATAGACCTGTTAATATGTCTTATATTTAGACGATGTTTGTGTAGGACAGCTGAAATCTGATCAGGCTTATTTATTGTGAAGGACTTTCCGATTTGACATATTTCTCTGATTTGAAAGGGTTGGAATTATAAAAAAAAAGTTGACAAATACAAACTGCACGATCCCAGCATTTTAACATCAAGGTGCATGGGTCATATGGAATTTAGATAGCTGTTATTTTGTTTAGGTAGTATTGTACCGATGCACACTCTTCTTTCTTGAACACCCGATGTTTGTAAAAATGCTGTCGATGTTATGACCTAGTTTTTAGAAATGTAACGCTGTCCATGAAAGGGCTGGCACAACCATTTCAGGTTTTGGTGATGTTTAACAGGTACAAAGATTTGTCGGGTTTCGCAAAATTGCAAAAAGCAGTTCAATTAATTTCTATTTGTAACAAAAGTATGTTTGTCTTCACTGTTATTAGTTATTTAATGTCTCACTACATGTATGTGTAGAATATAAGAGTGAGTGTATCAAAACAAAACCAGATTCTGATATGATTCTGATGCTGATTCCCAAAGTGATTCCTGAAAAGAAATTCAAAAAGACAAGCTTATTTGGGAATAAATAACATCATATCAAGTCAAGATGCACATGTTTGCTGTGTGTGGTCATTGCGCCGTACAACGGCACCATGAGGGCCAATCTCATGTACATGTGCACTGTGTACATTGATTGCCCAGAAAACTTCAGCGTGCTGCATTTTGTGCATGCGCTGTTAGACTTACTCGTTGGGACATTCAAAAACATTTCATTGGCATAACCCCTTCTAGTCCCCAAAGCATAATAATAATGCATACGTGTATTTCAATAAAGGGCACATACCAGTACACGTATCCACTAGTTATGGTGCTCAAGGCACTACAATCTATCATCCCAGCTACACAGGCCAAAGAAATTTCCTAAAACCAGTTCTGCTTACTAGAGAGTATAAAGCGTCATATTTTCATTTGCAGCACAAATAGCTAATGAAGCATATCAATCCTCCCTGCTGTCACACATGCCCATTTAATTTTGGTAGAGAGAGGTAAGTAAGTACGCCATCTGTCAAAAAATACCAGTGCATCCATTTGATGGATTTGAGCCCCTCACCCTGGGAACGCCAGCCTCAACCACTACATGTAGGTGAAACATCCCCAATCAACTTGGTTTTGGGTAGTTCTATTTTGGGGTCCAATTTTTTCCCCGTCCCTGTTATGTCTGGCATTTGATTTTAATGTTTAGAACTCGTTGTTTAATCTCCAAGACTGACTAAGTACTGCAAATTACCTGCCAAACAAATAAAAATAGTTTGAAATCAATTTCAGTGATACATGTACATCCCTTGTCAAACTGGTCAGATGGTATACATGTCAGAGGTACCAGCGACGGAAAAATTTCACACTTTGGACCCCAAATTTCGGTGACCCTTCTACATTACTATTTTTATAAGCATGCCAGTAAACTGAAAGAAAAACCACGGCTTACTTTGGGTGTTTAAGGGACAACCCCTGGCGGACTAGTTGCTCCATCTTGTCATTCCATGGCATGGAGGCACTCAGCATCAGAGAGTAAATTCCAAGGCACTTACACTACACAATGTGGATAGGATAAGAAATGACTACAAATGTATTGATGCCTTGGTGTTCATGATGAGATAAAAACTGGGAAGAATATTGGAATTCTGCAAAGTCAGGCTGTTTCAGTGGTGTACATTTATGGGTACTTCCATATAGGCACCTGGTACACCACTGAAGTAAAATAAGTTACTTAATAAGAAACTGTTAAAGAAACCCTTAGCCCAAATATCACATAAGAGGGAAAAAGCACGCAAAAAAATGCAATCAAATGGTAAATTCTTACTCCAAACACTTTAAAAATAACCCTTGAGCATAAACATGGCATCCGTTCCCACACTCCACGTGGTATGATGTTTTAAAATGAAAGTTTTGCCTAAAAACCTTCTAGCAACCTTTCCTTTTCTAGTTTCCTCAGTCTGAAAAGGTCAAAAGTGCATGTAATTTGTATAGTTGATTACAGGCACTTGGTCTCATAACTTGGAACAAATTCCTGTCATTAATGGTCCTGTATGCTTTTACACTCAACAGGAAATCTGTTGACTGCTGCCTCTTGAATCAACCCATATTCTAACCATCACTACAAAATGTCAGAAAATTAGAGCCAAAAGTTTTTTTACCTCAACATCCTTGATGCAGTGGATAATGGCTATGGCTTTGGCTTCCCAAAATGCCTCATAAACATAGGTGGCTCTCCGACCCTGGGCGTAGCAACTCAACAAGTCCTGCAAAGAAATAAGTACAATATTTGGAACAATTTTCCTTCTGTAAGCTCCTGTACTGGGGCCTACTCACTGGCTGAAGACCAGCAGAGAAAACCAGCCTGCTGCAATCCCAAATGATGTGCCATTCAAACAACATGCTCTCTGTGGCCAAATAAGATTCTAAAACTTAAAACTGAAGAAATCAAGAGGGCACTGGAAGCAGAACATTTCTTCGATACTAATATCACTGTAGCCAAGTATATTACCCTGTAAGTCTCAAGTTGCTTCACTTTTCATCCTCACAGCATTCCATGAAGACTTCTGAGGTCTCCCGCTGAGAATACGGGCGATTCACAATAGTGTGCCTCCAAGAGTATGCAACGCATTGGCCAATCAAGATGCGCGACATCTGTAGACCCAATGCACGTTTGGAAAGGGTCAACAGAATTTCATGCATTGTGATTGGCCAACACGTTGCAAACTTTTGAAGGAAACTATTGTGAATCGCCCGTATTGAACTAGATGTAACTCACCACCTACATATAAACCTTAAGTGAACCTATTAAGACTGACTTTTTTGGAACGACCTACATGTACTGGTACCACCTCATGCCCCGGTCGGGCTGCTCATCCCTGGTGCAACCTCTCTCATAAACTTCAGAACAAGGCAATAAGGTACCATCAACTGCATATGGCTCACAGATGATGCAAACTCGACCAAGCAGTTGGAGAGTTCTACCGACGAGCAAAGCTTGCCATTGTAGCAATGGAAGAGATGAGAAGACCAAAGGGCTATGCAGAAAGGTCTTCTTTCTCCAACTCTGACTGGAAATGTAAAATCTGTCCTTCTGGAGTTTGACTGAGAGTCAAGGATGACATCAGTCTGCCATACCACAAGATCCTGGCATCAAGACAGTAATGGTATCACAAATATCTTCAAGGCTGATCCACATTAAAAAAACAAAACAAAACATACGGATATAATCTGAACCCCAGAAAAGGATTTTACAAAAGATGCATTCTAACCACAACTGATGAGAGCAATGATTTCTGAAGATAAGACATATAAAACTTCACAAAGTTGTCCTACATCAAGTTGCGAGGAGGCATTGCCACTCCAGATGTGGCTTCCTTTCTAAAACAGAAACTTGTCTTGAAGCACTTGATTCTGACACCAACAATACCGGTACTTCAAATCCAACATTGTTCCTGTACTTGACGAGCTCAAAACTATCAAGAAGACCACAATGCAAGGATAACTAATCAAAACCTGCCGTTACCAAGACTGCCCCCTTATGGGAGTCAGGCAGCCAAGTTTGGGAATCTCTCGGAAGCTTCCAACACTCCAAGACGATAAAGTGCAACCTTGCCGAAAAAGGTTGCCTATTTCAACCGAAGGATACACCTGCTGACTTACTACTTTCAAAGTGAAAACTTAAAGAATCCAAGCTGAAGAACAAACTCCAGTCATCCAGTGAAAAAAGGGCAAAACATGACCCCAGATCCATAACTCCCCCAATGCAGCTGTTCTGGATCATCTCACAAAAGGATTTTCCTAATGCAGCTTCTTACATGTACTCCATCCCAAAGAGTTTCTGTCACAAATTTGGTCCAAACTTTATTCTGGAAGTTTTCCACTACATGTACCAATCGAAGCCAGATGATGCTATTCCAACAAAGTGAAGACTGAGATCACCATCCACCAGATGAACAGAAAGTCAACGGCTTCCACGCTGTACCCCTAAAATGGGCACTTAGCAATGACTTGCTCTGGGTTCTGCAGTGGCAAGTGAGGATAGGATGGTTAAAGTGTGACATTCAGGAATTGTTAGGAAACTCAAAGCTACAAGTGCTCTTTACAAGATAAAGAAGCTGAACCAATCTAACAAAGTACAGAATCTACCTGTTACAAACTAGTCCTCACAATAATACTGAACTCCAAGTCAGGTTGGTATGAACAACTGTAAGGCTTCCAGTTTGGACTCTTCCAAAACAGGGCACCACCATGAACTGCTTTATTGAATCACTGATCAGTCATCTTGAAAGATGAAATGAGGGGTGCAAAGCAAATATCCAGGATTCCATTGAGCAGCCTAAGGTGTATTTTCAAGCATGTAGTATCGCTCAGAAGGAACATGTTGGCCCTCGGTAATCTTATTAGACCTTCAGGAACAAAGACCTTGGGATAGAGGATCAAGATCAATTACTGCATACAGTTGGCCGGAGTCTATTTTTGCCAACATCCCAACTTCCATATATCTGGCTTCAGACTAGGATGAAATTTCTAAACAGCCTGGTACACTCAAGTTACTGCTGTGGTACTCAGATTTGGGCTCTGACAGGATGCCAAAATGAGAGAATGAAGTCTGTATATGCCTTGTTCCTCATCCAAATGGGCAGTGGCAAATACAAAAAGAATAAAGATCTATTCTTCAAAATCTCCCAAAACAAAATTTACCACCGACAAAATGCCCTTCTGAGAGCATTGCTGGAAAAATTTCAACTCTACCTGTTTTTAATATGAGTGGAGTTCATCACAAAGGTACATGTACTTCTGGGATACAATTCTAATTCATCTTTGACACATGGCCCAGTCAGCCCACATAACACATCAGTCTGTAAAGCTGTGACATCTTACTTAGAGCATTTTAAAATTGGCAAGTGATCCATACCTGCGTTTAAACCCTAACTATACGTAAACAAGTGAAAAAATATATGAGCAATGTGTTCTGCCTTTTTTACAGAGCTCTAAAAACTGACAAAAAAGCCAAACTGAACCGAGCCAAACCAAAACAAAGCAATGTAAACCAAATGAACTGAACCCCCCAAAAAGATGAGAAAAAAACCCCCACTGATTTCAACTTTAAGTTTTTGGATCAAGCCAAACTGAATCCACAATATTGATCAATAAAAAGCTATAAGCTCTCTGTAGATTACTTTGAATGAGGACGAGACTAAGAACACGTGGCTCTACAAAAGACATGCTCTGTCCTTTCTTAGCTCTCAACTCTCAGTTTGAAAGCACTGTTCTATGTCAGACAAAACCAGTTCTAATTTCCAAAAACAGAATTGCTGACTAACCTGTATGTATTGCAGAAGCAGCTTGTCCTCGTTCAGGTTGTGTTCCTGTACGTAGGGTCGGATCAACTTTTCAATGGTGCTTTGGATGAGTTCTGGGGCTGCCACACGATCTAACATGCGGAACACCAGTGTGCTGGCGGTTTCCTAAAAATGTCCACGAAAGGTAAAGAGATACATGATTGGAAAGTATACACTCACATTCAGCTGGGCAAAACATTCTTCCACTCACCTTCATTTCTGTGTGGTGTAATGCATACATTTAACAATATGCCTAAAAAGAAGTTGTTTATCCTTTATGCCAGCTGATCACAACACACATTATCAGGTTGTTGACACAATCTAATAATATCTGAACTGAAAGTTCAAAAATAAACATGTGGACAGCATTTCAAGCAATTTGGTACAAAACACCTTTTCATTGCACATTTTTGTTGGTTCAGGAATGGCCCAGGGAATCCAGATGCTCCTGACGGCAGAATTAAGCAAGAAAATCATGCAATTTTTAAAAGTATATATTTACTTGTGTATATTCGGCCAGAGACAGCTTGCACTGATATCTACTATGAAGCCGCAGTAACTCCTTCAAGTTCTTGATCAGCTCCTGCAGTCTGCATACAGCCTCTGTGCAGTCGTTTTCTGTGTTTATCACCTGGCCAGATTGAACCACCACAACCTGTTAAAATGGAAAACACAGTTTCACTCTAATAACGACATGTACAGTATTCGACTTGTCCTTAACATGTCACATGTGAGTGTAAAACTTCGTATTGGTCCGTGTTTGTGTCAGATATGTCAGAATTGTTAATAAAATTAAGAAGCAAAATGCACATGTCGGAACAGGAGAATGCAGTGCCTTTTCAGTTCCTGTTTTGACATGCAAATATTAGTAAAATGGTACTAATAACCAGTGTAACTCAAGTAGGTCTCCTGGTGAAGAAGTCAAAAAGGAGCATCCTACTGGTATGAAACCATGGCTTCCTCTGAAAAATATGCTGTGTATACATGTACAAGTAAAAACATTCTAACACATCCTGCTAGGGTAATGCTATTCTACAACAGACAAAAACAAGACAGAACAGTGAAGTAACAGGACACAATAAGTGTCTATAAAGCTTTGCAAAGATGAAAGCCATGTGCTCGTTATAGACCAGTTCAACAAATTGTGCAACACTTTGGATACTAGTGAAAGAATCAAAGTTATTGCCATATAAATCTACATTCACAACCAAGTTCAAACAATGTACAAGCAGGTACTATGTGCAGTAGGTTCTATGGCAGAGTACACAGTGGTAACTTTGCCAGTCTAGGCTGGCACCAGGCATTGCATTCATATTAAATGCATCTAGTGATAAAACAGTCACATTTTGCTGTATGTGGACATATATGTACAACTTATTCTGGTTTGAGCTCTCTGTGAACCGGTCATTTGCATTTGACTGGAAGGGCTTAAAAATCTGTCTACCTTACAACTTCCATTGCCCCATTCATGCATGATGAAAATGATGACCTTTCAGTGTCAGTAGCCAATCCAGCATCTTCATCTAAAAACGCTCCTTCGGTGAATCTTCCACTTGTGGATTGACGGCACGTTTCCACAATGCCTAGGCATAACCTTGAAGGGTAGTGTTTTAGTAGACTGCACATACATACATGTGTAAATTACTTCTAACGAGACTTTTTTTTTGCCATAAAAGTCTCAAGAAGTTCACAATTGCTTTGCAGAATTCTGCATATGCCATCTGTGTCTGTCTTTGCCTTCCCTGGTGAAATTTTTATCTCCAAATATCAATCATCCGGTGGTTTTCTGTTGTATATTTATTTAATTGGGCTGTCCTCAATATGCTTTGCAAAGGAATCTTTGAAACTAAATTCAGAGCAAGAAATTACAACTTTCAAGAGAACATATACAGGTAAATATTGGGGATCAAGCGCAGTGTATAATGTAGTTGAGCATTCTGCTCATCTAACAGTGGACAAGCTTGCAGAGAATGATATTGTGGCCATAAGGTGTTCACTTGTACTTTGGTGTTCTTAGTGAGGGCCTTTAAGGTAAACTTCTGCCCAGTGTGACTCCTTGGTACACTGTATTAGTTGTGTTATAAGTGTAGCAAACCTGTTAACATGCTTTTAAGTTGCCTTGTCCTCTTCGTACTTAATATGGAAAGCAGGAATTTCTAATTTTAATGGGTTTGCTCTTCACATGTTCTCTTCAGAATAGCCAGCCAGAGTAGAAAGGATGATCTTTGTTCAACAAAATATTGGTGGTTAGACAGCATGGCTACCGAGAGCTCTGTGGTGTGGATATCCATGGTGTCTAAATAGGACTAGGGGCTGGTGATGAATAGCGTTGTATGCGCATTCTCTACCTTCAAGAAATGTTTGCTTCGAGTAGTGATGCAAAAGTCACCTAGAACTGCATGGACGAAGAGCCTGGTATCTCTAAGTTGATCACTGGTTTACATGTACTGCAAAGGGTACTAATACAATCCCATGCAGGAGGCTATTTGTGACCTGTCACGACAAAATGAGAGTAAAGTCGCATCCCACTCTCTCATTTTGAGGGTTAAAAGTTATATTGAAGTGGAGGTCAATTTTGGGGTTTTATAATATTTGGAAACGGTAACTCGTCTCCCATTTAATTCCAAATATTTGTAGAACCACATATTTAAACATGTCATTTTCTCAGCAATTTTGACAATAACATTGTTCGTGCCTGGTATGCAATGTTGAAACAATGGGAGAAACAAAGATGCAAAGCTGCCAGAATAATGCCACATTGTTACCTTACACCTTTACTAGTGTTCCATGTACATACCATTGGAAAGCTCTCTTTCTGCTGAATTCAACAATACCAATATCTGAGTTTTTGAACATGCCGACATTCAGCTCCTTTTGTGAAGACAGGTCACATTTTTGTCTTCACAACCTGCCATGTTTCCTTCCAATTTAACAGAAAAGCTTAGTTTGGAGAACATAGCTTCTAGGATCTCTGTGGGGTTGCTACTCTTCGTGGTGTCAGACTTTTTGTATAGGAATATGGGATTCACTGTGTTACAGCTAGCTGATATGGAGACTTCTTTCCATGGCCAAAGTGTTCTTCGGTGTGTTTTTAAGTTTAAGAAGAAACCTGGGTCATCCTCATATTTTGTCCTGTTGAATTTGGTTTAAGGTTATGATTGGATTTTGGCGATTTGCTATCAAGGAGTAGTGCTGTCCAACCTGATTGGTTTAACAGACCTGTGATGTCGGTAATTTGGCAGCCACTTGGAATGTTCCTCCTAGCAATGCCCTAGACTGGTTCCTCAAACTGAATCTAGAATGCTGCAGATCTATTTGCCAAATTGTAATGTGAAACTCTCCCAATCTGCCATAGAGTTAAATGTTTCTGCAACCCGCAATGCTACCAAGTTCCTGAGGGGCAGCAGGGACAATTCATACTCAATACTCTCAAGGGTACCTCCCTTGTGGAGATATTGGCATTGTTTTCCAATGGGCCACAGTTAATGATGTCCTGGGCTATGTCAAGTCCTATGGAGAATGCTGACAGTGTGTGAGCTTCAAAGGGGCTTTAAGAATGGAGGCAGGTCCGTGGAGGCTTTTTGTGAGTTTGCAGTAGCCTTGGAAACGAATTTCCTATGCATCCAAAAGAAAACCCGGGCTTGTTCAAAGACTCTGATGCAATTTTCTGAGAGCAGTTTATCGATGGCCTTGGTCCTGAGGCCCTACACATTTCCTGGAGGTGGCCAGAAATCCAGACATTTCAACGAGCTGAAGGACTAGGCAAATAAGCACGATGGACGTGAAAGTGCCTCCACCTCTAAGACGGCCTAACAGAGGACAGCAACCTAGATCCAGATGTGAAAAGTTGGAACAACAGATGGAACATCTTGAAGACGTTGTAACTTTGAAGTGTTTGGGAGATAAAATAAACCAAATTCATACCGAGCTAATTTTAAACAATTTGTTGTTGTTGCCTTTCTTTAAAATTAAAACGAGTTGTTTCTTTGAGAATCACATGAACTCTTTGTATCGTGCTGGGGTACATCTTTCACATTGGGGGTCTGTCGGAGCTCATTATAGTTGGAAATGGCTGATGATTTGCTGGATCATGGTCCTCCTCCCCAAAGGAATTATTTTGCAGTGGGCAACATTGCAAGGTGGCCATGTTGAGCAGTGATCATCAGACTTTTCCTTTGAGTATAGGGTTGTGGGTTGTACGGATACATGTAGTTGGTTTTACGGAGAATGTTAAAATTCTTGACAAGGACAGTATCCCCAACAGTAATTGGCGACAATGCAACATGTTGATGTTTGTCAGCGTGAAGCTTCATTTTCCGCTTCACGTGTTGATCATGTTGGTAGAGCTTATCGGTCACTGTCGTGTTTTAGAGGGGGTTGACAAATTAGAGTGTTGATGTTGCGTCCATAGCGTGCAGCTGCTGGGGAGATGCTGGTGATACAGTGCAAGGTTGAACAGTATGCACGAAGAAATATCCATTGTTCTTGTTCCCATGGCCTTCCTTCAGCTTCTGCACACTGGATAGCTTTCTTCCAATTTTTCATAAAGTCTTCAGCTTGACTGTTGGCTTCTGGTTGGGGGGGATTTTTCTGTGATGACATCAAAGATATTCTGAGAATGTTTTGAATTCTGCACTTTTGAATGGGTTGGGGCATTATCAGTTTTCACAGTGTCTGGGATACCATGGGCAGCAAAGATCTTGTCCACGATGGGAACTGTGGCTCGAGCTGAAGTTGAGCATAGGATTTCGACACAGGAATCTGGAGGGGTCATCCATACACACTGGCAGGTAGTTGCAAGAGACAAATGGGCCACAGAAATTGACACAGACATTGTGCCAAGGGTATGCAGGAAGATCTGTCATTCAAAGTGGTTAGCAAATTGGTAGGGGAGGCAGTACTTCACAATTTCTTGGCTTTCTGGTCAATGTTTGGGAACCCCACCTGTCTGCATAACAGCAACTTGGTTTTCGATATTTCCATATGACTGCTGTGAGCAAGCTAGAGAGCGCGTTGTTGCAAACGAGCAGGAATTATCATCCACTGTTCTCACAGGACTACACCACACTTTGTGACTATGATGCTATCACAGATTCCCAAGAAAGCATTATACTTCTCTATGTTGAGCATGAACCATTGTCCTTCACGATATGCTTCAATGACTGTTTGGAGGGCAAGGACTGCTTGAGAGCTTTTAGAGTTGAATGGCGGTGCAACAAATTTGACAAATTTGTTGGCTTCCTGTGACAGACTGTCACAGACTGTCTTACTGTTTGGGCTTGGGTGTCTGGACATGTAGTCTGCTGGGTTGTCCTTTCCAGAATGGTGGCCAACAGACATGCTGTATAACTGCAGTTTCAGTAATCAGTTCTGTATACATGAAGATAGGTTTGCCTGAGATTTGTTAAATAAGGGGATAAGATGCTTGTGATCAATGAACAGTGTTTGTGAACACTTGGCCGAAGTACAGTGGCAATGCTGAATTTCCCAAGTAATTCCAAGGACTTCTCGCTCAATTTGGCTGTAGCGTTGTTCAGTGGCTGTCAGGGTGCGACTGGCATAGCTGACCACCTTTCTTAGTCCCTGTTTGTCCGTTTGTGTGAACACTGCGCCAAGGCCAACAGAACTAATATCAATCCATACTTCCATTTTTTTGACTGGGTCAAAGTTTACACAGACAGATTCGCATGTGACTGAATCTTTAAGCTCATTGAAGAGCTTTATCATGTGTTGAGTTCCAATCAAACTTTGCATCTTTCTCAGTAAATGCATGGAGGGGATAAGTAATGGTTAAGAGGTTTGGTGTGAAGTGTGAGCTGTAGCTTGCTAAGTAGGCTGCATACCAAGTAGGCTGCGGACTTCTGCTGGGCTTTGTGGGGCACTTGCATTTTTTATAGCATCAACTTTTCGTAGCTCAGGGCAGACGCCATGTTTACTGAAGACAAGTCCAAGGAAGAGTACGAGAGATTGAGCGAATTGGCACTCCCCCTTGTTGACTGTGATGCCTTTCTCCTGCAGGCGGATGTGTAGCATTTTGTTGTGCTTGGCGATTGTAGGAGCATGTATCAGATTGTCATCTCAGACACTGAGCAAACTGAGTATGCCTTCTGTGGTTTGCCACAATGTGTTTTGGAATACGTCACTGAGACACTGAAGATGAGTCTTTGGTATTGCTTGAGTCCAACATGTGAAGTGAAGATCTCATGTACCGACTTTCCAGTGCCAGTACCAACTGATGATATCCAAAACAAAGATCCAATTTGAGGAAGAAATGCCAGCTATTTACCTTGGCTGTGAGTTCATCTGCAGTTGGTAATGGGTGCTGTTCTCCCACTATTGCTGTTTGCAGCCATCATGTTGATGCATGGGAGGATGTCGTTTGGGTTATGTCATTTAGGGACTGCAAAAACGAACACCCACCGAGTGGGCCTGGTGTCTTGGTCCTTGAGATCTTGCAGGGGTTTCAATTTGTTTTGCAGATGGAATGGTGTTTTGCAATAGTGTTAAGCAACAAGAGGCACAGATTTGTTGATGTAGCGTTTTACCTGAACTCCTCTGTGTTTGCCAATATATGGAGCTAACAAAGTTGGATAAGACTTCATCAAGTCTTTGCTGTTGTTGACTGGGTCACTGACTGTGAGAAATCCTAGGTTCTAATTGAAGGCCAACTAGGTAAGTACTTTTGGAGTCATTAAACACATCGCCAGTGGCAAAGCAGTTTTCCCAGTTTGATTCGATGCTGAGCAATTTTCTCACTTCCAGGCAGTAGCATGTCTGCACCATATGGGTAAAGATGTACTGTACATGTGCACTGGTTTTCTCTAGTTTCAGCAGTTTTTGTTTACTTGTCCCCTTAAAATTTTACTCTTTATTGTTTCCTTTCTTTTGTATGATACACCCCCAACCACTTTTTGTTTTTGCTTTTGGAGTTTCAACTTGGTTTAGCCCACTACACCTGTGCTTACTGTAGACAGTTAGATCCCCTTCTTGAAAGTGGAGTGACCCTGGATGGGGTGGTGCACTGGTCTGGGTGGTGTGGTCCAGCATGCTTCAGTGCTGTACTATTCACTACTTATTCCAACCACCTTGTCTGTGTTCTCTCCATTTCAGCCTGTCAGCAATCAAGGGTCACAAGCCCCCCTCCCCCATTACACGTGTCAGAAGTAGGATTGTTGGCACCTACATCATGGAAGGAGGGAATGTGGTTAATTGTGGAGCTGCACCGGCACCTGCAGCCCACCACATCAGCTTCGTGCCAATTGACCTTAAGGTCAATGTCTTTGCTGGGTTGAAGCAGAGCGTCAATGATCCTACCATTGAGGATTGGGTTGAAGATATGCAGTCGCTGTTAAAGACCTGGAACACACCGACTGACCGGCAGTCCCAAGTGCTGATCAAGTATTTGGGAGGGGAGGCGAAACGAGAGGTGCTGGTCATGCCGGAGGAGGAGCGACGTCGGGCAGACGACATTTTTGCTCGACTTCTAGACACCTATGGAGACAAGGTACCCGCTGCGACGCTCCTGCAGATGTTTCACAGCAGGAGACAGAAGCCTACAGAGACACTAAGGGAGTTCTCGCTGGCATTGCAGGAAATCCTTGGGAGGCTAAGACAACGAGATCCAGAAGCTGTCAACCGGCCCGACTCCTGAGGGACCGATTTGTCACTGGTTTAGACAACGTCGAGGTCCAGCGCATTCTGAAGATGGAACTCCGCAGGAGACCAGACATATCCTTCCGGGACGTCACCAGCGAGGCCCTTCAATTGGCTGCTGAAAGAGGAGAAGATGCCGGCGTGAAGGCTGCCAGTGTCCCCCAGGACCCCTCTCAGATGCAAATCCTCCAGGCCACCCTTGAGAGGACTGTCCAGCAGTATGGTGGCCAACGGACATGCTGTATAACTGCATGAAGATAGGTTTGCCTGAGATTTGTTAAATAAGGGGATAAGATGCTTGTGATCAATGAACAGTGTTTGTGAACACTTGGCCGATGTACAGTGGCAATGCTGAATTCCCTAAGTAATTCCAAGGGCTTCTCGCTCAATTTGGCTGTAGCGTTGTTCAGTAGCTGTCAGGGTGCGCCTGGCATAGCTGACCACCTTTCTTAGTCCCTGTTTGTCCGTTTGTGTGAACACTGCGCCAAGGCCAACAGAACTAATATCAATCCATACTTCCATTTTTTTTGACTGGGTCAAATAATACACAGACAGATTTGCATGTGACTAAATCTTTAAGCTCGTTGAAGAGCTTTATCATGTGTTGAGTTCCAATCAAACTTTGCATCTTTCTCAGTACATGTGTGAAGGGGATCAGTAATGGTTAAGAGGTTTGGTGTGAAGTGTGAGCTGTAGCTTGCCAAGTAGGCTGCATACCAAGTAGGCTGCGGACTTCTGCTGGGCTTGGTGAGGCACTTGCATTTTTTATAGCATCAACTTTTCGTAGCTCAGGGAAGACGCCATATTTATTGAAGACAAGTCCAAAGAAGAGTACAAGAGATTGAGCGAATTGAGTTGAGTGTGATGCCTTTCTCCTACAGGCGGTCCAGAAGGATGTGTAGCATTTTGTGCTTGGCGATTGTTCACTGCAAAAACAGTGAACACCCACTGAGTGGGCCTTGTGTCTTGGTCCTTGAGATCTTGCAGGGGTTTCAATTTGTTTTGCAGATGGAATGGTGTTTTGCAAAAGTGTTGAGCAACAAGAGGCACAGATTTGTTGATGTAGCGTGTTACCTGAACC
>NW_019091448.1:593976-607251 GCF_001949145.1 Acanthaster planci
AGTCTTGCTGGTAGCTGAGATTCAGGTAGTGAAGCACGCTGAAATGAAGAAGTCACAGGTGTCGTCACTACAGTAGTGGTAGATACGGTTGGGTAACCCTTACTGCGAGTGGCAGGTAACTTGGCATGGGCCTCATTGGGTGTGGGTTGTGCCCTTTGTTCTGCAGACACAATGGAGAAATCTGGTCGAGATTGCGGGGGTTGAGGTATGAATGGTGACGGAGGGTGGAATGTCAGCATGTGGAATGGCTGCCCAACAACTGGTGGTGCACTATGGATTGGTGGTGCAGGATTCAGAGCTTCACCTGGTGATGGAAACATACCACCCAGGGGAGAAGAGGCTATGGCCGATGTAGCTGGTAACTGAGATTCAGGCATGCGGAGGTGAAAAGATCACAGATGTGTTAGCTACAGAGGTGGTAAATGTCATTGGGTGACTTTCACTGCGTATGGCAGGTGACTTGGCATGGGCCTCGTTGGGTGTGGATTGTGCCTTTTCTTCTGGGGACACAGTGGAAACCTCTGGTTGAAGTGTCTGTGGCTGAGGCAAGGTGTCACTTGACTGCTGCAAAGTTTCCCCGGTCATGGATGTAATAAGTTGGGCTTTCTGTAGCTCATGCTTGGCTTCTCTCAGTCGTCTTCTCTTGGAGAGCTGTGTATTCAGCTGTTCTCGCCAGCGCTGGGCCTCTCTTTCAATTTTCTCCGCTCGTCTTCTAGCTGCAAGTACCTCTTCTTCAGCAGCTATCCATGCCTCATATGCAGCATCATAAAGTCTCCTCAACTCATCGTCAAGTTGGCTCTATTCCTCAAGCTGACATTTCATCTCCTCCAGATGTTGTCTTTTCTTCTGTTCTTCCAGCCTGGCTTCCTGAGCACTGCTCAGTGTAGTTGACAAATGGTGACTTGACGCTATAGAGCCTTTATCTGAGCAGGAATCCAATTTGCGCTCATTCTTGTCAACTCTGGACTTGGACTGGATATTGTAGCTGACAACAAAGTCATCAAGATGCCCCGGAATCCTTCTTTCCCTTCTGGGACGGACATCATATGTTGATGCCGTCTCTTGCAGTTCTTTGTTTCCTTGCTCTAGATCATCCATAGGTCGCTGTGTGAGTGTCCGGCTCAAAGAACCATGTGAAGAAGTGACAAGATTCACTTGGAAAAGGAGGCGTGGCTCAAAAGGGTAACACAACAACTCTATGGCAGCGATTAATCTGATGAGCAGGATGGTTTAATGAAGAAACTGTCTGTTTATTATACCCAGATAATTAGAAACAGGGGGTAGTGACTTGCAATTGGCCAGGATACCATAGCAGTCTTGGGGAAACTGTGATTTGTGAACGGAATGGTGGAGCTGAAACCAGTGGTGAAGTCTTGGAAATATATGGAACAGGAAACCGTGGTGACTGGGGAATAAACAGAAATAAATACTAATAAATTCACTGGAATGCACGTTCATGTGCCCACTAGATGACAACATAATTGTACATGTAACGTTGCAACAATTGTCCCCAATTAAGGCTAAGATTTGTACTCTAAACTCCTCTATTTTACATACTGACACAAGAATCACTATATGATCTTATACTATAAACACTAAAGAACATATGGCTGTACTCACAATTGTCAGTAACGCACGGTAAGGGCAAATTTGGAGGTATTCTGATTGGAAATGTGCTTGGTAAACCTGGTAAAATGTACGGTGGTAAAATGTACGATGCGAGAATGAGCAAACTACTGAGGGCACCCTACCAACTATTGCGCAGTCAGTAGACAGTGAGGGACTTTCTTACAGGGAGGTTATTGATGATGTTACAAAGACACCTGTTTTGTGATCGCAGTTTGCATTTGCTGGATCGGCAAATGGAGAAGTGGTTGAGCTAATACCCCGTGAAGTGCACGCTTTGCAACAGCAGTGCATTCTCAATTATGTGAGTATTGTCCAACATACACTGGGCTTTGTCCATTGCATTTATGTTTCTATTGCATTTATGCACACATGAGTAGCATTACAATTTGGGAAACTGAGGGTGCCATAAACGATGCTACATCTGTCATCAAGGGCAATGACAACACATGAATGCAGGACACTTGCAGGATGGAAGAACTCACATCTGTACATGGCACAGTCCAGTCGAGTGGACAGAGAGGGTGGACTGTGTTGGGCGTGCTGGTCACTTATGGCAGTGTGTGCCTAAACAACATGGTCTATCTTCCCCCATCCGTTTTCAGAATAGATCCTAGTCAGTACAACTCAGTTGCCAGTCACTTGTCTGATCCAACTTCCACCCCCCCCCGACTGAAGCACCCAAAGTTACTGCCCTGTCACGGTTGTTTCCCCCATCATCAGGTGCTACACCTAGGTTCCTGATGCGTTATGCATTTTGGCCAACAGGAAGGAAAACAGATAGCTTCATCTGGTGGCTTAAATACTGATGTTGCCATATGTCTATGCAGATCACAGATGATACAGCAGCATGGAGGTGAGCATGATGGCTTGAGGTCAGCTGAAAATGCCACAAACATATCCCTGACTGACAAGAGATCCAGACGAAAGGGGAGAGGAGGTTTATCTCGGGTATTGTCATCCTTTACCTGTACTCACTGTGGTAGACAGCCACTCCAGAGTGGGCCTGTGCAGCCACACTAGGAAGTGTGACAGTTATTGATTGACCTGCTGACGCAAAAGATAGCCTTTTCAGTGTGCTACACCATCAGTCATTACATCAGTGATGCCGCACATCCAGATTAAAGAATGTTGCTGACCTTGATTAAAATACTTGTTTCAATAGCTGCTATATCTTCAACAATGATGGCAATGCCCTATTGTAGGAGTGGCCTCTCAATGGTAATGTTTATTCCTGAATTCTTGGTCATTCATCATTGGTCCCTTTTCAAATCTGAAGTTACAGCTGCAATTTGATTCCTGCAAAAATTTTGCTGACAACCCTCTCACGTTCACTAAGGAGCTATGCTTTTGGCAGTATTTGCTTCAGAGTCTATGTACAGGTCACAAGTTACAGCATTGTTGATATCATAAATGTAATAATAGTAGCCAATGGTAGAATTAGTTGAAACAGAGCTGGTAATGGTTGATGGAACTACAGGATGACAGGTTTTCCATATAACAGAGGTGGCCGGGAAAATCTTTGAGCTTTGGCATCTAGGCAATCTTGTATGATGAACATATTCAATGCTGAAAAGACACAGAGGTGTTAGGGTCTGCCAGATAGCGAGCAAAGACAAGACTGGGCACTGGTTGAAGAATTGAAGAGCATGAAGACTGGCCTGCTGGAGTGAAATCAAATGCTATCCTAGACTTCTTCATGTGACGCAAGTCAAGAGTGGATAGTGACGAGCAACACCCTGCAGATGCCAAAATGACCAACATGACCAACTTTAGCATGAGAAGCTTCAAACTGAGTTTCCCATTCGTAGGAAGTGAGCCAAGGTAACACAGAACTTTCCCTAAAACCCTAAGTAAATAAACATATAGGTTTAAGCGGTTGAATGTTGAACNGTTACAGCTGCAATTTGATTCCTGCAAAAATTTTGCTGACAACCCTCTCACGTTCACTAGGGAGCTATGCTTTCGGCAGTATTTGCTTCAGAGTCTATGTACAGGTCACAAGTTACAGCATTGTTGATATCATAAATGTAATAATAGTAGCCAAAGGTAGAATTAGTTGAAACAAAGCTGCTAAAGAGAAAATTTGTCCCATTACCCCTACAAACTTCACCAAATTTGATGAAGGCCTTATCAACCTCCACGCATATCTCCAGATTGCCCTTTTCAATAACCAAAGAGCTTCTGCCGATCTCACAGTACGCATGGAAAATAAGGGTGGTAACAAGGACCACAGGAGCTATGTTAGTTTAAAGCTGATTCTGCACATTCTCTTCAATCTTAATTTCTGACACATAAATATTTTCTTCCTTTTTTCTTCTCAAGGGATGATGAATTTGATGATCTGACAGCTAATAAATTTAGTGTCCGGCTGAAAATTATATAATTGGAATTATATGAGGCCATGCAGAGAGGCCATGCACAAAATGTATTATTGTCACTAGTATTACAGTTTGAAACCACCTGTTGAAGAAATTGTTCATTCCTTCATTCATAAAATGCAAATTAGCCTTAGCATGCAGGGTATAAGCTCCTAAGGAACCACTGGAGCATGTCTTTTTGTAGATCTACCGGTAAGATGCCTACATGTACATGTATGTCCTATCTGAGGAATCAAGATGGGTGAGAGGCTCAAAAGAACTGAAGCATCGAGGAAGAGAGGTCTCCACTCCTCGACTTCATACAAGTCCAATTATATTGCATGTAAGACCTTTACATAATTAGACATTATATTTCGTCCTCAATGTCAAGACTCACCATGTATATTTCACAGCTAAACCGAAGACAGGACAGGTTATCCATGCTCCTCTGAACATGGGTCATTTTCTTTGCAAGATTTGGCAAAAGTATTCAATGACAATCAGTCTGCCGACAAAAAAAATCTGAATTGTAGAGACCTTTACTCTCGCTGCTGTCGAAGTAAAAGCTGCACAAGTGGAGTATGCCCTATGATGTTAGACATCAATGCCAGCAGATGTCATCACAATTTTCAGCCTGCTGGTAATGGTTGATGGAACTACAGGATGACAGGGTTTTCCGTATAACAGAGGTGGCCGGGAAAATCTTTGAGCTTTGGCATCTAGGCAATCCTGTATGATGAACATATTCAATGCTGAAAAGACACAAAGGTGTTTGGGTCTGCCAGATAGCGAGCAAAGACAAGACTGGGCACTGGTTGAAGAACTGAAGAGCATGAAGACTGGCCTGCTGGAGTGAAATCAAATGCTATCCTAGACTTCTTCATGTGACGCAAGTCAAGAGTGGATAGTGATGGGCAACACCCTGCAGATACCAAAGTGACCAACGTGACCAACTTTAGCATGAGAAGCTTCAAACTGAGTTTCCCATTCGAAGGAAGTGAGCCAAGGTAACACAGAACTTTCCCCAAACCCTAAGTAAATAAACATGTAGGTTTAAGCGGTTGAATGTTGAAGNATGCCTTTAAAAAATCTAAAGGATGGATGTTGGCCAAGAAAGACACCATCTACATGAACATGGGCCGATAAAATAGCTGACCTTTAAACACTGATGGTCCTTAGTCTGTTTTCTGGCAAAGTTTGAAGAAACTCTAGTCGGCCTCCATCTGTCTGTGCTGACCATGGATGATGATCCTTATTGTTGTTGTCTGCCCTGCTGGTACAGCACCACCTGTGGCTGAGTGGACTGGCCAATGCATGAAGGGCAGTCTCTGTCACACGGGTCGCACTGGTGGACTGTCTCTTGTGCTGTCTGAGCTGCAGTGTTCTTTTCTGCAGCATTCTTTTCTGCGGGTATGTTTGTCTTTGGCTGCTCTAAACAGGCTTCTTGTTCTAACTTCAGATGCTTGGTCAGGGTACTTCTCCACCTGAAGCGGTCGGCTGCGAGGTTCTCTGAGCACTCTGCATCAATCTCAAGAGCCTTCATGTCCTTCTTGCAGGCATCTCTAAAGTGCAGCTGGAGCAAGCCTGTGTTTCATTTGCCAGTCGCTAGTTCTCTGTACAGGATTTCCTTGGGGACTCAGCCATCATCCATATGATGGACGTGGCCTAGACGGCAAAGCCTGCACTGCCAAAGTAGAGTGTACATGGTTGGGAGGCCGGCACAAAACAGTACAAATTCAGTGTTGGGCACTTTGTCCTTCCACGATTTGCCCAGGATGCGGTAGATACACCTCAAGTGGAAGGTGTTCAGTCTCTTTTCCTACTTGACATTGTCGTCCATGTCTCATTCCCATAAAGCAGTGTGTTAATGACGCAGACGATGTACACTGCCATCTTGGTCTTAGTAGAGAGTTTGGAATTCCCCCACACTCGTGTGGTGAGGTGAGCAAGTGTTGCTCCTGCCTATGTAATCCTTTTGCCCACCTCCTTGTCCAGGGAGAGGCTGCTCCTTATGGTGGACCCAAAGTACCTGAACTGGTTCACAACTTCCAGCTCATAATTGTTGATGGTGATGGCTGGTAGCACTTTTACTCCCTGTACCAGGACATTTGTACTGTCCCCTTTAATTTTCATCCAAATGTTTGTTGTCCCAAGAAGAAATACCTCTTCATCCCCAGTGGTGAACAACTTCAGTCACCCTACTGGGTCCACAACTCATGGCTCCTGACAGTGAGGTTGTTTGCTCTTACCTTTGCTTGTTGGAATTGTAATGAAATTTCATCAAGGATGGAAAGTAGCAAAGTTTTATTATATTAAAGGTTATTGACTTGAGTTGAATTGAGTTTTATACGTGACTTTGAGGCTGCAACTCTCAATAATCGTGTTTAACTATCTTTACTTTCGAGGTTTTAGAAAATGAGGTTTTAGAAATGTCATCTATCCAGTGTGTGTGTCTTCGCAAATTATTTGTCCCTTATAGTCTTCCCATGAATTGCTATAATATGCTATATCTGATACATACATGGCAATTTCCAATCAATTCCAGGAACTCCCTCTCCACTTTAAACTACACTATTTAATAACAAGTACATTATATATCCTTGAAACATGCTGAGTAAGGCAATAAACCACCTTTTTCCAAAATATTGTTCTTCCTGGATACAGTTGTAAAGACAAAGTAGAGCTCATCTGTCAGTTGGCCAACAGAACAGAGGGCTTTTTTGCATGCCTTTGTTAATTTGAACAACCAATCTACTGCACAAATCTGACAATTAATTCATCATGACCATTTGGGTTCAAGGTTTCAACCCAATCAGGCATGCACCACAGGAAATAACTTGTTTTAAATGTCATATAATTTAACTCCTTATTTGATGTCATCATCATATCAGGTAAATTTTTGTCTAAAACACTTCTTTTCCTAGGTATCTGCAAAGTTTCAAATTGATGGGATGTGTACTCCAGGAGATAAAGTTTTAAACAGAGGACCTTCAATGCCACGTGACTCATCGGCTGATGATACTGTCATCACCTGAGGTCAATCTACATTTATAAGCCTTCCCTTCCGAACTATCTGCAAGGTTTCAACCCAGTCAGATGTATACAATACAAAATACAATACAAAACATTATTGTTATCGCGGAAAAAGCACAGATTAGAGATTTTAAACATTTGTCCCTTTTCGGGTTCCATACATTGTGATCTGCTCCCAGCACCACGTGCTCGACATTTTGCCAGGTCCTGAGTACATGCCCTATGCACTGTGCACTGCCTGCCACACGTTACAGGCAGATACTGTGTCCATGCACCCAGCAGCCAATGCACAGTATGCGAAAGAGATTTTCAAGCTCACAAATATTGTAAAGGGGTTTTCGTCCTCTCCGCTTCATCTGTGTGAAGAAGTACACCACTATGCACTTCATGCAGTTGACATCAATGTTTTAGCTATCATATTGTGACATAAGAAAATGCACGACAAGGATGGTGTACATTTACTGGTCTGGTTCTTTTACTGGTGCTGCTGCATTGCGGGAAAAGAAGATTCCCAGCCTTGGCTATCTCAAACTTCTGAAGAACTTGATGCTAGATGTAGTTATTTAGCAGGGTGAATACTTAGTGTTTACTGGCTGAAGACTCAGTGTACAATGAAACAAAGGACAATGTGCTACACAGGTGCCTAGAAGGGGTCACTAAATGAACTCACAAGGTCCTAGAGGGGGTCTCAGAATGGACTCACAAAACAGCTGACTTGGCACAGCCAACTGAGGGCGCTAGGCAAATAACATAAAAAGTGACCTGTCACATTCTCCCCTGCTTTACAGGTTGGCGTCCCGACAACCAGGCCATCTAATACAACTAAAAATAAAAGAAGTTAGTTAATGCTAGTTACATACACATATATACAAGTAATGTCCTCATCGCGGCTGAACACCTGCCAACATCTGGGTGAGCAACAACTGGGTGCGGCTGGTGTCGGCAAGCACCTGTGGGTCGACGGTTGGAACTGGACGGGCCGGAGTCTCTGATATCACAGCTGATTCTGGCAAGTGTTGGGGGTTGCTATGATATCCTGCCCCGCTGCGGCCTGTCCTGCGGAGCTGTACTGGCACTCAGGCGTTTCACCTTCTGGTTGAGGTTCGGCATACGCTGCAGTGGAGTCATCAAGTTGTGCTGTCGGGGGTGCAGGTGCTGGGTCTTCGGCTAAGTCGGCTTGGTGCTGCAGCTGCTCCCCTGCTTTTTCTGTAGCTGAGGGTCAGTCCTTCAGTACTTCTCAATGACGCTCCCCTGCTTTTTCGAAGTCAGTAGGCTCCTCCACAGTCTCGGTTGCAAGAATGGGCTTCTCAACTTGGCTTCCATCCTCGAGGATAACAAGGATGTCGTCTTCATCGTCGGAGTGGACTGGTGGAGCTGGGGTTTCCTTTAGTGGCGGCTGATCGTGAACTTCCTCTTCTGCAAGCACCATGTAGTGACCATCTAAGAGGTCTCTGCGGTTCCCCGTCTTCCGCTGACCTTTGCCATCCTCAGGAGCAATGACGTAGACATGTGCGGTGGGGTATGGCCTTTCGACCACTTTGTATGGCTTGCTTCCCCATATGTCTTAGATTTTGCAGCGGCCCTTGACTCCATGGTTTCGGAGGAAGACCTTCGCCCCAATTTGAAGACTTTCATCAGTGGCCTTCTCGTTATGTCTCACCATTCTTCGATGGGCTTCCCTCTCAGTCTCCTCATATGCCAGTGTTAGTGCCATCTTCATCTTGGTGTCATGATCAGCAACCCACTGCTTGAGGTTAGGGTCATCATCACCTCCTGGGTCTGTTGTTCCAAGCAAGTGATCTACAGGCAGTCAGGGCTCTCGTCCAAAGAACAGGTGGTATGGCAAATACCAAGTTGATGAGTGCGGTGTAGCATTGTAAGCATAAATGAGCTAGGGAAGGAGTTCTGGCCATCTACGCTTTTTGTCTGGTGGGAGAGTACGCAAATGGTCATGGACTGTACGATTAAATCTTTGGCACTGACCGTTGCCCTCGGGGTGGTATGGAGTAGTGAGACTCTTTGAAATGCCATACATCTCACACAGTTCCCTGATGACACCACTCTCAAAGTTCCTTGGTTGCTGTGTAGTTGGTGGGGTACCCCATATCGGAAAACCACTCTCGCACCAGCACGCGAGCAACAGTCCTTGCCTTCTGATCTCTGCAAGGTATCGCCTGAGTGAATTTGGTGAAAAAGCCAATTAATACCAACACGTTTTCGACATTGATGGTGCCTGGTTCGAGGACCGTGAAATCCATAACGAGAACTTCAAGTGGTCACTTAGCAACTAAGGAGCCCATTGTCAGACGAAGCTTCCTTCCAGCTTTGGTTAGGGTACACCTCTGGCATTTCTGGCAGTACAGTTCAACGTCATTCGCCTTTCCCGGCCAGAAGCATTTGCTACGTGCGAGTGCCAGCGTTTTCTGGACTCCTTGGTGCCCAACTCGATCATGGAGTGATTCCAAAACCTGGTCTCGGAGAACAAGTGGAAGGAGAATCTGGAACACATCACAGCCGCTGTCTCTTGTCATCCTGAAGAGAACCCCATCCTTCACCTGAATTTTATCCCAGAGCTTTAGCAGTTTGCGTGTCAGTTTCTCTTCCATCATTAACTGCTTGTGCAGTGGTCTTACCGCTTTCTTCAAGTAGTAAAGGAGCCGACCAAAATACTGGTCATTCTGTTGTAAGTGGGCCATCTCCACAGGTGGTATTGTAGGTAGGGTTGAAGTTGCAGTAGGTGTCGGCCTGTCATGTCTGGCATGAACTTCACTAAATCCTGCTTCAGCAAGGATGGTCAGTAGCTCTTAACGCACTTCATTTGGAACTGTCGTGGACATTTGGAGAAGAGGGTTGGCTGCAGTACATACTTCCTCACACCGTACATTCTCTGGCTCAGCACAATGAACAGGCTTTCTACTGAGAGCCTCGGCATTCTTGTTACTCTTTCCTGACCTGTACCTCACTGTGAAGTTGAATTGCGCCAACTCAGCTGCCCACCTTGTCTCTGTAGCTCCCAACTTGGTATTCATCTGCAGGTAGCTCAGAGAGTTGTTGTCTGTGTAGACTGTAAAATTTGCACCAAGAAGGAGATCTCGAAACTTCACGGTGATAGCCCATCTCAAAGCTAATAGTTCTAACTTCATGCTGCTGCAGTTTTCCATGTTTCTTTCACTCCCTCGGAGACCTCTGCTGGCATAGCCAAGAACAACACGACCATTCCCCTGTTCTTGGGAAAGCACTGCACCAAGTCCCAGATGGCTAGTGTCCACTTCCAAGACGAAAGGAGCCTTGAAATCTGGGTAGCCCAACAAAAGGGCATTGGTCAAGAGTTGCTTCAGCTGATTGAAGGCAGTCTCACACGCCTCAGTCCATACGTAGGGTTTCTGGGGGGTAACAGCTTTCTTCCGCCTGTCTTATCTTTGCAGAACCACCCAGCATAGCATGGAGTGGGGAAGCAACTTTGGCATACTCAGGGATGAAGCGACGATAATAACTGGTAAGCCCAAGGAAACTTCGAAGTTCGCCCTCTTTTGTTGGGCGTTCCTACTCAGTAACTGCTCTTACTTTCTCTGGATCAGGTGAAATACCCTCAGCCGAGATTTCATGCCCCAGATAGCGAAGATTTGCTGCAAACCAGTGACACTTTTCGGGCTTCACTTTCAGCCGGAAGTCTTGCAGATGCATGAGAACATCTCCAGCTGCTCAAGAGTCTCATCGAAGGTCTTGCCAAAGACCAGGATATCGCTAAGGTAGACGATGAGTGACTGGAAGTTTTTATCACCGAATGCTTTGTCCATGAGACGAATGAAGGTAGCAGGGGCATTGTACAGCCCAAATGGCATTCGTGTGAACTCGTACAAGCCACCTGTCCCAATGCGAAATGCTGTCTTCTTTATGTCTCTTTCTTCAACTGGAATTTGACAGAAGCCATGAGCGAGATCCAAGCTGCAAAAATATTTGGCCCCATTCAGAGTATCAAGGGCTTCATCAATTCGGGGGAGTGGATACGCGTCCTTGTGTGTCTTCGCGTTGAGTGCCCTGTAATCGACACACAACCTCAGCTTTCCGTTTCTCTTTCGCACAAGGACAACTGGTGATGAGTAAGGGCTTGAGGACTCTCGTATCACTCCTCTGTTCAGTGATACTTGAATATGATCACGTACTTCAGGCCAAAGATGAGGGGGAATTCTTCTGTGTGGTACCTTCACTGGTAGATCATCAGTGGTGATGATTCGGTGCTCAACCTTGTTGCAGTAGCCGATATCGTCATCGTCGATGCTGAAAACTTCTGTGTACTTAGTTATCAGTGCTGTGAGATCCTTCAGCTGTCACTGACATCTTTCCCTATCTGAATCCTGGACATCAGATCAGCAGTAGGGTCATCACCCACCTCTATGTGTTGAACGATGGCTTCATTCTCTTGTTTGGGAGCATGCTGTGTAGTGCTTTCGGAAAGAGCCGGGGAAATTGATGCAACTGGTGTTTTGGGTTGAAGATAGACATCATCTTGGCTGAAATTGGCAATCTGTACTGGTACTGTGCCTCTTGCATCAACGCTGACAAAGACTGGGGCAACTTNCAAGATTCCATGCCCCAGGTAGCGAAGTTTTGCTGCAAACCAGTGACACTTTTCGGGCTTCACTTTCAGCCGGAAGTCTTGCAGACGCGTGAGAACCATCTCCAGCTGCTCAAGAGTCTCATTGAAGGTCTTGCCAAAGACCAGAATATCATCAAGGTAGACGATGAGTGACTGGAAGTTCTTATCACCGAATGCTTTGTCCATGAGATGCATGAAGGTGGCAGGGGCATTGCACAGCCCAAGCGGCATTAGTGTGAACTCGTACAAGCCACCTGCCCCAACACGAAATGCTGTCTTCTCAATGTCTCTTTCTTCAACTGGAATTTGATAGAAGCCATGAGCAAGATCCAAGCTGCAAAAATATTTGGCCCCACTCAGAGTATCAAGGGCTTAATCAATTCGGGGGAGTGGATATGCATCCTTGTGTGTCTTCGCGTTGAGTGCCCTGTAATCGACACACAACCTCAGCTTTCCGTTTCCCTTTCGCACAAGGACAACTGGTGATGTGTAAGGGCTTGAGGACTCTCGTATCACTCCTCTGTCCAGTGATGCTTGAATATGATCACATACTAAGGCTTCATTCTCTTGTTTGGGAGCATGCTGTGTAGTGCTTTCGGGAAGAGCCGGGGAAATTGATGCAACTGGTGTTTTGGGTTGAAGATAGACATCATCTTGGCTGAAATTGGCAATCTGTACTGGTACTGTGCCTCTTGCATCGATGCTGACAAAGACTGGGGCAACTTTCATGCCCTGGGGAGATGTTTGCCGTGTGCTTCAAGCTGCTCAACAATGGCTTGGTATGCAAACTTCCCAATCATTGGCCTCACGGAGCAGTTAATAACGCGAAGGGACATCGCTGGCACCAGAACTGGTTTCTGACCAAGGATGCGAACATTCCCAGGCGTTTCTGGCTGGACTGAAGCACCCCTTACCTCCTCATAAAGTGCGAGCACATAGCCCCATTCAGCCTGTTCACCATGCTTGCCAAAGGTCTGCAGAAATCCCAGTCCACTCTCCTTCTGAAGAGTGTCCCTCATGTCCCGGAAGATATTTGAGCCGATGACTCCAGGTACTTGGCACTTCCTCTCAGCCATAGTGGGACTCTCCGGATCTTTAACTACCACAAATCCTACTTGGTGATGGGTCTGCCCCAGTGCTTCAAGTGGTAGCTCAACATAGCCAATATAGGGGATGGCAGTGCCGTGGGCACCCGAGATGTGAAGCAAGGAGTGTATGTCGACTAATTCTGCATCGGAGAAGTTCTCCTTGAAACACGACTCAGTCAGCGTCGAAACCTGTGCTCCAGTGTCTAGCAGACATGTCACCTCGGTGCCTCCAATCTTCACTCTAGCTATCGGACTGTCTCCTACTGCTTTCCCAATGATTGAGCCACTTTCCCTCAATTCTTGTAGGCCTGTCGTTTGGCTCTCAATGGCAGACCTCTTTAGTTTAACGGCTGTTGGGGTGTTTGTTGTTGATGGGATGAGTGCTGGGGGATAAAATGCTGGGGAGACTGCTGGGGTGCAAAGTGGGGGAAATTGACTTGATGGGCCTGAATGCTTGCACCAGGATGCTGCTGTGGTTGCCCTACTGGGGGAGCTGCATGAGGACAATCTCGTCGCAGGTGTCCGGTGGACCGGCAGATGTAGCATCGGCGGGGGCCTCGATTAAATGGAC
>NW_019091448.1:625318-667028 GCF_001949145.1 Acanthaster planci
AAAGTATCACACTAGCCTCTGATCCAGCATGGCTTAAAGCCTTTAAAACTGATAACATCAGTCTGTAGCTACATGTAGGCTTCCACTATAGGTAGCAAATCTTCTGTAACCAGTGTCGAGTATTCACCATGGTGAAATCAACCTTCGTATTCCTGGAGCCAACTTGGGTGCTAGCTCTGACTGCCTCTAAATCTGGTGGAAGTTCTAATAGCAATGGTTGGATGCCTTCCTTCATTTCCGTGAAAGCCTGGACACTCTCACACAGACTCTCCATAACTTCCATGTACTTGACCTTGGAGGGTGTGCCCAGAGTTGTGTCCTTGGCTTCCATTACCATCAGGGGCTTCCATCACTGTGCTCACATTTTTCACTGTTCATCTCGAGTATATTGTCTTTTACTGGCAATTGACTGGGTTTTTCAGCGTTGACTCTGGTTCCTCTCAGTGTTAGCTCTGACATAATTTGCTGTTGACAACAATTTTAACCATCCATGAATTGGAAGGTCATAGAGAGCTACAAGTAGGAAGAATTTATGCCAGAGTGAAGACAACATTTCAGCTTTTTTGACAAGTTTTTTATTTGATATGCCTAAGGATTGTAAGATACATTGTTCCAAATCTGTTGCAAGTCATTCCTTCCAAGATGTGCAGCTAGATCCAAAGACGCCATGCTCTACACCGGCTCCTCATCCTCTGTGCTCCATACTACTGAGATCAATGTCCAACGCCTCACTCGAGCATTCCTTCACCGCTACCGGTCTGGCCTCAGTGCTCGCATCCAACACAGTACTGTCTCTGGAGACATTAATGGCTTGTACAGTGGTATTAAAAAGGCAAATGGTCCTACCTAAGGAAAAGCGCTCTGTTATTCTCAGCTACTGGCGTGCTCCTGACTGACCCAGCAGCACAACTTGACCGTAATCACTTCAGCTCTCTGATGGCCTGTGATGTTGACTTTGAAGTGTACCCTGAGGCATTACACTATCTTTCACAACTTCCAATCCTGCATGATCTTGATAGCAAAATCTATCTGACTGCAGTGAACCCTTCCAGCAGTGAAACGTTCCATCAGTGGACTCAAAAACAAAAAGGCCATGGTGTAGATGGTATCCCCCCCGAAGTTCTGAAGTGTGGTGACCCTGCTTTAGCATACCCAAAAGAGGCAAATACAATCAATCGTTACAAAAACAAAGGTAGCAGACAAGATTGCCACAACCACAGAGGCATATCACTATTGGTACAGTCAGCAAGGTCCTCGCCCCCATACTTCTTCCCAGATTGCAGATCACTGCCAACAGAAATTATCCTCAGAGTCAGTGTTGGTTCTGTAAATGNAGTGTGGTACACTAGCCACTGATCCAGCATGGCTAAAAGCCCTGCTGCAGTCCGTGCTGGTGCTTCCACCGCAGACATTCTAAAAAACAGCTGACTAGAGTTCAGTAAGAACTTTTGCCAGATTCTACTGCAGAATGTCTTCTGCTAGCGAGTTGGGAAAGGCAGTGTTAGCATTGACACTGTAGCGCCATAACATCTATGGAGGTTAGTCTATTTGAAATTGTGTAACATAATTCCCCAATTACATTTAAAAAGGAATTTACCTTCAATATAGTTGTAATGGGAATTCTTTTACTAATGAAGGACAAACTCAGATTCCCTCCCCTTGACTTTGATCCAAGTGTCTAACAGAATGTGGGTGTTGGTGCGAAAGGGCATTCTTTGGCATCGTCGTGGGAAATTTGCATATTTAGGAGCTTCAAAGGGTGGTCCGACTACGCCACAAGAGACAAAACTGAAGAGTCAAATCTATCCTTCATTGTTAATATAATCACAATAACATTGCCAAGTGAGTGCCTTTTTGTAAGGGACTGTGTTAATGCTATTGCCACAATCCTCATATCCAAGAAAGAGAAGCCCCTTTGTTGACTGGTTATGAATAATTATCCATCCAAAAATAGACAGTAACAGACAATTACAATTTGTAGATTCAGTTAACAAAGCACTTCTGTGTGTCTGTTTCCAAATTGGCAAATGTTGAAATGTGCAAGTGCAGCTGGTGGATCACACTGGCTTATTAGGACAATGTAATGAGGATTTGTAGCAGCAAAGAAGGATGTTATTTCAATTCACTTTTTTAACTTATTTTGCACCAACATTTGTGTGAGAGGTATTTCCAACTTCTCTTTTTAACAGCATAAACTAAAGTGGATTGCTTATAATGCACTTCTACACCTTCTTCTCCATTGCTTATATCCAATTCAAAACTGAAAACTGTTGAAACATTTTTCTGATTTTACTCTGTATTTGTTTGCTAATGTGTGACCGACAAATTTAAAACTTATGTACCTCAGCCTAATGTAATGTACAAATTGGTAGCATATGGAAGGGCAGATTTTATTGGTAGCATATGGAAGGGCAAAATCTGAAAGATGAAAAGCACAAAAGCGGCGTAGTCACCTGATTGGGCAGCACCTCAGCTAGCGTTGTGTAGCCACTCACTGTCAGCGTGTAGGTGCACTGCAGGCCAGGCAGAGTGAAGACTTTTAGATAACAGTCTGGTTCTGGCCTGGTCAGGAGGACCAGCTGCAGCTGGGCCTGCTCTGCGTTCGTGTTACTGTCAAGAAAAAAAAAACATTTGCTTTCCCAGTTTGGTCTTCCTCAGATTCCTGCACTGATTAACAATCATAGTATCCGCTATCCTGCAAGCCTGGAAGCATCTAACCTCTCAGTAATCAGGCACTTGTAGTTTAGTTACCAAACTTTTGGGCCTCAACATCAATGTGGAGTTTCGCTTGACTATGAACGTGTTTCAACATCCTCCGTGTTACAAGAAATCACTGCATGTTTTAACATGTCATAAGGCGTGAAGTGGTTGATGCCTGGCTGTAGTCGTTTTACTCACGATGTATTTGACTACTTCGCGTACAACGGACTGAAAAATCCATGACATCAATCAGTTACCTGCCCTTTTCACCGGTGTTGACAGAGTTGAAATTCATCAACAGAAAGTCTTGCACTGCCAAGTCCGGCCAGAAGGAGATCATCAGGAGCGAACGCAAGTCCCAAGCACTGAGCGTATGCTGGAGATGAAGAGACAAATGTGAACTGTGTGATACGAACCCCTCACAGGATAGTCAATTCCATCACGTGTCATCGCCAAGCCCCCGCAAGTCCATCACAATTCATCCATTCTTTACCCGAGCCACACTGGGATGGAGGTTATTGTTCACACCGTTACTTGTGACTAGCATTGTGGAAATGTTTGACTTGACTTAGATGGACTCGACTACAGGAAAGCACTTTACACACAGTTTGCCTTGTTTTTCTCAAGGGCTCTTGGACACCGTTGAAAAGGTATGCCTTTGTTTGTGTGGACCACTGAACAAAAGAGATCTACACGGTGAAAGTAAAGAAGACGTGTTGCCTTACCCAGGTTCACACAAAGTTCCCCACTGTGTAAAAAATGTGAACAGTTTAAAGGGATTTCTGTGTAAGAGCCTTCTGTTGCAATCAGCAAGGTCACATGCCAACTTGAAGTGCACGAGAATGTCAATCACTGTGTGGACCAATGAAGAAAAAAATGTCCACACAGTGCAGTAGCAAAGACCTTGTGTGAACCTGCCCTAATCCATGCCAGGTTTTCCCCTTTCTGAAAAACAGGTTTAGGGGCATTGTAGAGTTATGGTTATCCATCACATGATGAAAAGAAACAGTTGAGGAAATCACCATCAAAAATCTAGCCCCAAAGAGTGTTCACAGTTCAAGAAAAATTAGTACTTTCAACGGGTTTTTCTCAACTGCACGAAAACAAAGGCACATCCACACTAGGTATGTAACGCTGATGTGTATGCATTGAAGGTGTTCAAACTGGTGTGACACCCAGGTGCTTTTGCCTTTGGAAATGCAACCCTGGCTCACTCTTTTGCAGACTTTAACACCAGATGATACTCACACTGTCATCAAGCAGAAACAGATATTTGCCATTTCCGCTGACACGACACTTTTCCACGCCTCCACCTGTTTGGGGTAAAGTGTAAAATGGTGAGAGATAAATCTGCAGCTCACATCTCAGAGAGAAGAGATAAGGTGATCATGTGTGACTGTTTGTAACTTTGGGTACAAATGCTCTTGCAGCTTTGGCATTTGTGACAAACTTGGGCTAAATTCGTACAAAGAATAAACATTGTTTCCAGGGTACAAACTGCCCACAAAAGATGGGCTGAATGTGGTTCAGTGTGTCCACGCTATTCTGCAGTTTTATAATGCTCTTACCATCAAAGAAGTCACTGCCAATCTGCTGGATGAGGTCTACAGCCTTGTTTCGTCGGGACCACAGGCCAACAACTGCCTCTCCATAGCCCTAGAATAGCATAAAGAATCATCACAAGATTTGTAATGCGTGAGAAAACAAGACGTACATTTTATAAAGTTCCAATTTAGCTTTACACGTCAACCAGGAGAAAAAAGTCTGCATCTTATGAACGAAAAACTTGAACTTTTAAAGCCATAATGCACTACCATTCCAATCAAGGTATAGCTACTTACAAAACATACTTACAAACCATACATACCAGTATCAATATACACAATGTTTAAGAGCAAACAAATATGTTAGAATTTGAGGGCTTCTCAAAATTCTACTTTTGATTTTGTTTTTGCCACATTAATTCAGGGTTTTTTCCCAAAAGTCTTCCATTTTTGAAAGCTAATAATGATCACAGTTTGAACTTACACAAGTGATGATGATTGTTTTCCCCATGGAGGTCGCTGTGGTGAAGAAGCTGACAGAACCAGAATGGGCCAAGCCTGTGTCTAGACTTTCCATGCAGATACTTGCCTGTAACTGGATAATTCAATTAAAAAAATATGTTCAAAAATGTACATTAACATCACCTGGATCTGTACAATCTAAAAGGAGAGCCCACCCTTTTCCATTTTGATGTAACCAATGCTAATGCAAAAGAAACAGCACTTTAACTATCCTCTCCTACTTCTATTGTCCTGTTGTTAGTCTTTAGAAAGATAGGAAATTGATGAGCTGCAATTCTGAGAGGGGGCAAGCACTGATTTTTAATTAATTGCTAAATCAATTTCAACATACCTCTTTGGCCAGCTGCAGATCTCTTGCCTCGATGGCTAAAAGGCAAAATAACAATCATCACTGAGAGGACACAGTTTCCACATACAAATATCTAGATCGGCTTATGTGTTTAGGGGTATTTGGGGAACTGGGTATCCACTGTCGTTACAGAACTTTTTCCGATTTTCACCTGACTGTTGAGATGATCATGGCGAAAAGAATTTTCACCCAATGTTGCAAGGATATAATTTTAAAATAAAACATCAAAGGGTTTGTCATTTTGTATTGTAAATTCAAGACACTCATTAAAAAACCCAGCAAACGTTGTCATGCAAGTAACAAAAACAGCTTGCCCATAAAACTAACCAATTATATTGGATATCATAGTAATTTAACTGTACAATATTGCTTGCCACCTATGATTAATAGAATTGGTGCTAGTGTGCTTTCATGAACTTAAATACAAAGCAAAACAAACACCTCGGCAACATTCTTTCTTTTTTATGTAACTTTTTTTAACGGATACCCAACCAAAAAAAAAAACCATAACTGGGCAGAGACACCGGCAGACAAGTAGCTAAGTACACGAGCACAGGCCTACAAATATTAACATGTTCAAATTTGAAATTAAACACTGACAGACATGCTGCATCATTTCTCAGTGCTAGTACTGTATAAATGGAAATCAATTTTCCTCAATACAATGTGGTGCCTGACGGTACAGACTAATCCGACCAGATATCAATACTTGCAACGGCAGCACACTTTAGAACATGTTGCTTGTATTCTTATTAAATTGAGACATGTGCGCATACTGTCAAGTCACAACACCCTACTGAGATTGGTTGAAGAGGCTTGTAATGCATGCAAAGCACTCATGCACGAGTGTGGTTCTATTTAAATGGATTATAATTCTGCTTACCAGATTAGTGAATATTGAACCACTTTGACTGGTAAACTTTAATACAACGATATTGTATGATCTACTTTTCCCCCTTGTTTTTTGCACTGTGAGATTATGGGGATAATAAAATGCGGCTGCTTTTGGGTAGTATTACGTTTCAGTGTACCTTCATTGAGTTTTTCCAAGTTGATGTTGGAGAATCTGAAAAGTTGTCCGTCCGCCCGGAGAATGAGAAGATCATGGACAGCTGCATAAAAGAAACCGAAAACAATAAGTTGCATTCGGAGGTGGAAAAGTAAAGCAGCAGCTTCTTCTGGGTATCTCTGGAGTGCTTTTGTCTCACTTGATCGAGCTGGGAATCCGAAACAATGGAATGTATCACAAATCATATAAGGGAGAAAGAGTTTGGCATCACCAGGAAAGCAGTCCATATTTACTTTAAGACACCCAACCCATTAGATTTACCATGTTTTGCAAAGTTTTGTTCAATAATTTTACTTCATTTTTTGGTTCAAACACCCCTCTCAACACTTTATGGTACATTCCTCTCTCCATCAGCTGTAAACAATCTCTTTACAGAGACTGATGTGCGTGGCATGTACCGAGAGCAGATAGCCTGCTGGTGCTTTATCTACCATTTAAGACAGGCAACATGGTAGTCTCTCAACCTGTTGGAATAGGCAAACTGTTTTAGGAATTTATGAATACTAACTAAACCTAACCAAATCCAAAAAAACTTTGAAACAGATTTCACGCCAGTCACACTCAATGTATTCATGAACCTCCCCCCCAACTAATCACTTGTCTGTACCTGCATCTTTGCCTGGTGAGAACATCATCTGTAAGAAACACTTCTTGTCAACTGTTTCACTTCCAGATTTCAACACCTAAAGACAAGAAATTGAAATCCTTCATGATTATGCATGTAGTTGAAAATTCAAAATTTGAATTCATATTTGGCATTAGTTTAAGTTTACTTAAACAGAAACTAAACTTTTTGTAAGAACTTTTCCAAAGACTGACTTGTACTACTACCAAAAACGCACAGAAACTTAGTGTTGGTGGTACTTCAAAAATGTTTTCAATTAAGCTTCAGTTTTTTGCTACGACAAAGTAGACGTGAGGCTGGAAAAAAATGCTTTTTAAACAGAGTAATTTATAGCAACCTTTCTTATTCCCCAAACTTATACATCAAGAAAAATTTGCCACAGGATGAGAGTACTCATGACTACTGATGGGTTTTTTAGATGTACATGTAAGATGGAATATCCTGACAGGACGTGCCCTCAGACATTTAAAGGATACATGTACATGTAATTGTAAGCTGTGTTTTTCATTCTACAGTCTAACAAAAGCACAGTACTACAAAACACACCTGCGAAAACAGGACTTGCTTGAGCTCAACATCCACAAAGTGAATGGAACCACTGCATTCAGCAACCACTAGGAAGAGCGAGTCTTTGCTCCACGTGACAACATCAACATCAGATTCTGCACAAGATATGCCATAGAAGTCAAAGCAACAAATGTATTTATTAATACGCGGCATTCCAACATCCCCACGGAGAGTCTCCTGACTCGGCATTCAGAATTTAAGATTGAAATGCCCATCAATTTTCACCCAGTACATCTCTACTTTCGTGGTGTTTGTTACTTATTTCATTTCTCAGCACTTCTGTTAGCTACATCAGATAAATGCATGTACAGTGTACATGAATGCACAGTAATACGCAATGCAGGATGGAATTGAATAGGCGGCCCTTTTTGCTTACTGCCTAAAATGCAGAACGCCAAGGTTGTGTGGAAGCAATCAGGCTACAGCAACAAGCAAATGTAGAGTGAGGATATCTACCGTGCACCATGTACACAAGTACAGTGTGTATAGTTACATGAAAGAATCTGTCTTTCATGAACAGAAAAATTTTAAGTCACATCAGCTTTCCCACTTTAACATTACCACATCCAAATGCACCTGAGAGAGCCAGGTAATTGATCAGCAGAGATACTCAAAGGGCCAAGAAAGGTGCTGTTAGGTTTAAAAATAAGATTTTACATGACATTTACATATGTTCACCTTGCACATGAGCCATATACCTATGATTTGCTCATTTAATTGTTTAATTTCAGGTGGTAAGAGTTCCATATTCCTACACATCAAATGATACCCTGTTCACAAATCTTTAGAGACTAGTGTGAAAAATTCAACGTGTTTCCGAAGTGTTTTAAAATTTCCCTGTTAAATTTAACTTTTTAGGACATGTTACCACTTCCCAACTTGGCTGATATGCAGGGGAAAATGAGTGATGTCCAAAAATGGAGATTTTCCCATTTCAGGCATCAGTTGCAGGGCGTTAGTTATTTATACAGTAGTTATTTATACGGTTTATACAGTAGAGTCTGCCTAGGAGAGAGAAGATGAATTAATTAGCAAAAGTGTAAGATAGAAATGCTCACCAAAGCTTAGTGTGCTGATGAATTTCTGGCAGGCTTCATCAAAAAGTGAAACCTGACTCCCGGCCACCACACAGAATCCTTCCGGGGCGCATGCCGCATAGACATGAGGGTTACACTCTACCTGGAGTACAAATGTAAAATCATGGAAATATGTTAGGGTACTTTAATCACAATTAAATCCCTATTTTAACAGAAAATTTGTATTTGTATAGGCAGCTGTGTAATAAAAATTTCCCAGGAGTTTTTTCTGTGTAACAAAAATGTGCACTGAAAAACTCAAAATTGTAAAGCGGCACAGCACCAAATGTTTGCATTGTAGGTGAGCTGCAATTTGTGAATATAGGAATGAAAACTTGGCAAATCAAAAATAAAGGGTTAAAATGCTTTCCATTTTTTCCCCTTTTTGTTTTTATTTTTCTTTTGGATTACTGCCGGCCAAACTTTTGTTTTTCACTGCTTTCTTCCAATGTAAATATTTCCTACAAGTAAACCTGCCAGTCCCAATTCTTCCAATTTTATCACACTTCTGATTTCACTTACACTAGGTTAGGATTTACAATCAATATTTATAACAACTTTGTGAATTAAACCTTCTTCTAGATGCCTAACTAGCCACCTGATTTACGACAAGTTAAATAAAAGACATGTACATATGCACATGTTTCTATCACTAAGTGAACATCTGAATATCTGAAAAGTCCAGTGCTCCTTTTCAAAACACTAGTATGAGTTCTTTCTGCACAGGAATTGGCCATGCAATAACTAGGATTGGGCCATTACCCCTGTTCCCATGGGAACACATAATTCCAAGTGGGAATTACAAACAGCCGGTGTTCTAGAATAAGCAGTCTAGTGTTCTCAATGGAACTTTTTATTAGTGATGTACATGTACACTTATGTGGTGCACTTTGAATTTTTGCCTCTAGAGTCTACTATCCAAATGTTTTTACTTCAAATTCCACAAGAGGTGATATTTAACCAAACTCCTGATATTCTGATTCATAAATTTTGATTTTAAGAACCCGCTCCAATGCTCCAAATTTGATCTCGGCCTCATTTTCCAATCTTTTTCCAAAGTACACAATGAACTCTTATAAATGGCATCCAAACATAGAAAACAATTTTCAAACAAAATTGTAGTTGGGTATTTAAGCATAACCAAGTGGACTGACGTTTTTTTAACATGTTCAACAAAGAGTTTTGGCAACGCTGTACGAGGAAATTTAAGTGAACATGAAGCATGCCATGTCAGCAGGTCAGGGGATATTCTAGTACACTGTATACGTACACATATCCTTCTATATTACATGTACTGAAATGCTCCTAAAGTTTTCAACGATCTGATGTTTTTAACAGAAAAAGTTCCACATATGGATGCCAGTAATTATTCCCTACAGCGACCCATCGGCCATCATAAAGCAAAAATATGTCCAGAAAAGTTCAATTTAGGAGGGAGAATACCAAGGTATATTAGAAATTTTCAGACCAGTCTCAAAATAAAAACAGTGGACAGATGCACGGATGTCAAGTGGCATCTGCATATGGAACTCTTTCCTTTTTAACAAAATGACGAGCTGCCTGAAGGTAGAGTGCAATCTTTCAAACCATAGGGCCTATGTTCAAACTTGCAGGTTCTATGAACATGGTCGACTCAGATACCTACTGCATGCGTGCATTACACATGTAGCTTACGCCTACATGATGAAGCACAAATAATAGCACCACGTGCCATGTCATTTTACAAACCTTACCTCTCCCCTCGGTGAGATGGTAGCCAGAGTGTCCACCTGAAAGAGGGAGGACCCTGACTCCTGGCGGGGGCCAAAATTAGCTGTCTCATCTCCCCCAATGCCCGCTTCAACGTCATCCCACGACATGCCTTCAGCCTTTAGGGAAAGAAACAAAGCCTTAGTGAAGTGAAGACAAAACAAACCACTGGTCATACCAGTGGTTGTGATGATACAGTACAGTAACTGAGTTACTCTGTAAGTAGGGCCTAAGTCCCTTCTCAGTCAGCCTTAGTTGAGCAAGGACCTGCTGAGGCTGCACTATGGCCGAACTGCTGAAATCAAATGCGGGGCACCTGGGCACGGCATGATTAATGTTACTCATTAGACATTTGTTAGACAGGCATTGACGTTATTGGTAATTAATGCACAGGCCTTTCTACTCGAAAACTGTTTTAAAGCTTAGTTCAAGCACGTCAAATAGCCTAGTCAGCAACCAGGCTTTCATTTATTACATATTCAGTTAAAATGCTTACAAAAAATGTAGCATCCTGACTCCACTTCAGCAGTTGTGTACAAACACAAAGTCTAGTATGGGGAGTGAAAAGAATTTTCTAAGTATTTCCCAACAACATTAGTAAATGTTTCTCAGTCCAGAATTCGTGTCTTTCCAGCATTTCTGTAATGACTGACTTTTATTGAGATGATATACGATGAGAAAAGTGGAGTCAGGATGCAACATTTTAGCCAAATGCTCTTCTTCCGACAGAAACCTATGGAAGTTACGGACCTTTTCACAAATAGATGTACGTGAACAGCCAACACTGTACTGCTACATGTACGTAGTTCTTGGGCGTGAGCACGCACTGTACTAGTTTACTGTGTGAGTTGTACTACCAGGCCTACGTATTTTTGCTACGTAATGTGGTTCTGAAATTCCCGCGAAATGTAACACTGGACAGCAGAGGGCGGTATACATAAAATGCTCACGGGCCCCGACTGGAGGACTGAGCGAGCGATGTACATGCGGATGGCTGGGGCTGAACTGTCGCGTAGTACCAGTGCCCACAAATCGAAGTTTTCTAAATAGTTCAAATGCGAAAGATGGTTTATTTTGAAAAATCTTATTTTAGGTATTGGGTTTAAGAATTTTTGACGGAAGGTTGCTTGAAAGTTGAAAATTGCTGTTATGTCCGCAGACCTAGCGGGCCCGTGGCCTAGCCGGGGGGGGGCTAGCTTCCTGGCCCGGCCGGAAGTAGCCCCCACCAGTAAAAAGCATAAACATAAAAAGCATAGTTTTTTCTTGTGATGTGGCCCCTAGCTGATACTGTGACCTCCCTTAATGCCTGAAGCTGGCGACGGGGCTGATGAGGTAATCAGCCCCGCCTTCTATCAGTATGCCGCGGGCTCCCACTCGTGAACAGAAACTTAATGCCCTGGGTTCATCTGCGTCAGACATAAAGCTTATCCCCAGAGGGACTGCAGAAATCCTCCTAAAAACCCGCCCTTTTACAGTTGGACGAAAAACAGTCCCTTAGAACGTCCGTGCATGGAATACCCGTCTGCTGGTTACTTCATGATCAACGTATTGAGATATTTTTCACCGACCACAGACACTTGACAAAGGAACAACTGTATCCTCCAGAAATTAAAATTTGCAAGTGCGAGTTTTAGTCAGACTTTCCCTCGACGGAAAGGGGTTGGGATGGAGTCTGGAATCATTCCCTTACTTTCCAAGGGAAATTTCTCTCCTTTGCCACATTTTCTGACTATTGTAAGATCCCTTTTAAATTACAGTTCAAAACATAGAAATGTAAAGACAGCATGAGACAACAGCTTAACTCTTCCAAACTGAACTTGACATCGCCATCACGAAGGTTTATCAAATAACTGACTTTTTAACAAGAGCCCCAAAGGCATACATTACAGGCATCATTTGGTCGGGTAAATGATCTGGAAAGCACTTTAATAACCCTCTAAAATACCTTTCAAGAGAGAGTAGGGATTGACTCAAAAGATTTACAGTATGTTAATCACAATATGTAAATATGGTTTAATCTTCAACAATCTGCCGGTCGTTAAGACCGAATATTTGGATATTCGATCAAAATGAAGGTCAAATATTCGATTAGTGAATTATTCGAATAGACTCAGCCTTACAATATGAGATACATCCAACGACCAACAACCACTCTGTTTCGGCTCACTGACATGTCCTGAATACAATGCTAATTATTCATCTGGCAATAGAAATAAGAAAAAAAATTACATGAAGTGTTTGCTTTGACACAATAACTCTTGGCATTTCAAACAGTGCACAGGCATTTCACATTCTGTACAATGGGAGAGGTGAAAACATTTCCACAAGAAGGAATTTGCAATTGTCATGAATAAATAAGAGTTGAAACACTTCAACTTGGACGTATGCATCAGTCAATTCTAGTCATAAAATAAGGAAATAAAGGGATCTAATTCATACAATGTGCGATGGAGCTCAGCAGCGGTCACAAAACCAATGTTACAGCAGATACATACATCTGCAGCGTATGTACTGAGTGAAACACTTCAGCAATTCAAAGTGATTGAAAAACAATGAAATTATGTACAGCCGGTAATGCAACATAAGTAATGATGAAATTAATGACACTCAAAAGCTGAATGTACTCCAATGATAACATTGGGGTCAATCCTGTTTTTCTTTGTGAAAAAAAGCCCTCAAGGAAGCCCTCACTGAAACCCTCACTGAAGCCCTCACTGAAGCCCTCACTGAAGCCCTCACTGAAACCCTAACTCAAGTTGCTGAAAATACAACATCTTCTTTCCACACAATTTTACCTTCATTCTGGTGTGCTCTAAATAACAATGTGGCTATTTACTGAATACTGATAACTGAATGACATCAAATAAAATGTGTATAATGTCTTTTGCAAGCCAGCATTACAATTTTACATGAATATAATAATATTAACATTTACAATAAAAAACTCCTGCAGATCCTTTTTTAGTCATGCAGTGAACAAATATTTGAGTGAAAAGAATACCATATAAATTTCAATCTTTTACACTTCAAATGGAATGACGCCATGCCTTACATAATTGAACATTTTTGTAGGATTCGGGGCAGAATACAGAAATGTAGTGGAAAAGACAATGGTTGTGATGCAGGTCATCAGTACAAAGACACACAGTTGCAGTGAAGATTTGATAACAGTGTTTGAAGGTTTTCTGTCAAATTAACAGATGTCAAAGCTACATGTAAATACATGTTACTGATCTAAGTCTGAAAATCTGAAAGTCTGCAAAACACATGTACTAAGAGATTACTGTCAGCTAATAAGGGTTCTCAGCATATTCCTACACAGAGACATATGTTGCAACCATGCAGCTGCAGCATGGATCCTGGGTTACAAGTTGTGAAACAATAACTAATAAAAGGAGTATGTGGAAACCATATTGAATTATGGAGGAGAAAAGCAAAGTTGCAGCTCAAATAATTATGCGATTGAATAAATACATGTATATGTATATACAAAGAGTGGTTTTAGTTTGCATAAGGTAGAGCAATGTGTATCATTCAACTTGGCATCTCAATGACAAGGGACAAAAAGTGTTGAGGCTACACACTGGTTTACATTGTGAGGGATTCTCTTAAAGGCCGTGAACTCCAAGGACGCCTTGTTGTCTTGTGAATTATGTTGTTAGGTTGGTTGGCATGTATGTGCAATTTATAGAAATGGTCAAAAACGATAAAGCAATATTCAGCTACCAGGAAACTTTTGATAAATCTTTTTACCTACAAGAAAATATGCACATATATTTCAGAGTGCCTCTTCACACACAAATAACCATCCATAAGTAGCTGCTACCGGTGTATACCCACATTAGCTGTCCCCGGATGACTTCATCTCCTTCAGCTGCCTCAAGAGGGCGTCCTGTATGGTGGGTGCCACCCCCAGCTGAGTCAGGACAGCTCGCGGGTCTGGCTGCCCCTCTAGCATGGCTGACAGTCCCTGGGACAAAAAAGAGAGAAGAGAAATGGCACAGTGACTGTTGTTACATAATAGCAAAATCTTCCCTTTGACACATGCGACTCCTGCTTGGGTCAACTCCATGAAATGTTGTCCCTTAATCGGCAGTTGTGTAGACCCAAGCAACAGCTAGCACTCTGGACTGTTGATTCACAGGACTGTGCAATTTATGGGAAAATCCTGGAACCACAATCCCAGTTTGATTTGAATTTCACTTGAAAACAGATTGAAAGTCTTACAGACGATGTGCCTTATGACGTTTGCCTCGGGGTACCCACAGGCAGACACTTAACTTGTATGCCTCAATATGACGTCAGGTTACACGGAAAATGTTGAAGTTCTTTCTTTTACCATATCATCTGTCAACATTTCCAGTTAGAAGCATAACAGTTGATTTTAGTTGTTAACATCTGGCCTATCATTGGTCTACAGGCTATATCAGCTTAAACATTCGTTAAGAAGACTTTCCACGCTCACGTTTCCCACAGTTAAACACCTGCCTACCTTTGAAGCTTGAAACTACCAAATGCGATTGGAACTTTTCCCGAAACCTAGGAAATAGTACTAGAACCAAAACCAACACATTATGTGTATGCGTGACACTGCAATGCCTCCATGAAAATGAGCAGTACTCATAAGGTAGAGTCTTCCTACCGTTGCTCACTGACCACCATGGGATCAGCAGTGTACTCATACAACTGAACAACGCATGTTCACTGGCATTTTACCTGTAATTCCAAATGGGACAGGCCGGCCACGGCTTTGCTCGATGTCTCCTGGATCTCCTGCTCAATGCGGTCTTGCCTCTCTTTCTGCGACTTGACATCGGGCAAACACACCTCTCCACGTAGCTTACTCATGTCTGCAAGATATTGCACACAATATAACGTTCAAATGAAAAAAAAAAATGCAACCTTCACTTAGCTGAGATCTCGGCCGTTCATGGACAATAAAATAACAGAAAGTCTGTAGATGTGGCCCAAGCTAAGAAAATAAGCTGCAAGTCACCAGAGGGACCTTGGAATCAAAGGCCGTTAGAATAACCTTGTAAAATGAGCTTTAAAACTTTTCACGGTGAAGGTGGCAAGTTAGGTCAAGAGCACAGTAGCACCATACCAGGATATCGTTTTTAGAGTATGTGTGATTTAGAAACCAGGACCATCTCTACTCAACATTTCCGGACTATAAAGACCGCTCTCATCTTAGCTTACAACTTGTATGGGCGGCCAAAGTTTGCAGAAATATCACCTTTTGGTTGGTTTTCAATTTTTACCTCAAATTCATTCAAAATGGACATGTTTCCCATCAATTTTAAATTGGGTTGTATTTTCATTTAGTGGTCAGTGGTACATGTATCATCTGTTGTTGTGATAGCTGCACAAGGTTTTTAAAACTTTTTGAATTATTTTTTTACTTTTGTACTGACAACCAACTACATTTTTAGTAGCCACTTGTAGGACAGATAGGACTGTGTGATGTCAAATGACCAGACCGTATGCTCTGTCCATTGTCAGGAGACTGACGATGGACAGAGCATACTGTCAAAAATGTTGAGTACCCTCCAGATATTTTCAGAATTGAACCACACATACTCACAAAGAGATATCTTTGCATGGTGCTTCCACCAACCTCTGTACGTAATCTTGTACAATTTCAACTCTCATTTTTACATCCACACAAATGTCAATGTTCACCACGATGCCAATCTAAGCGATGTGTCAAAACAAAGTTTCCTCTTTCTAATGCAAACTAAAATGTCAATTACTAAAAAAAAAAAAAAAAAATGCCTTAAGACAAATTTTGTGGAATCTGGTCACACATGCTGTGGGGTGACACACCGGATAAAGCAGTGACGGTCCATGTGGCATCATTGATGCATATGGTGGTGGCACTGATGAAGTTATAACATGAAAAAGACGATAATATGAATGGTGACTGCGACAGGATCACAGTGAAGACAGTGACAGCTGGTGAAATCTAACCAATACCTTCATTCAACTGGGCCATCTTTGCTTCTTCACGCTCCTTTTTATCAAAGTACCATATGGTGATAGCATACCTGACAGAGGTAAGTACACAAACAAATGAGAAGAACTTTGAGATTCGGGGAAGTTGATGCAATTACATGCAAAATGCTGTATACGTGCACTTCTGTCTTTGTATGAATAATCTGTTTTCAAGAAACTGGGTCAATAATAAAAATTAGTGTGTCTTCAGTATAAAATTATGGCCAAAATTTTGAAAGCAAAAGTCAGTAGAGAATACAATTTCATGCACTGCTCACTGTCACTCATAAGAATGTGCATAGGTGTCACAAATCTGATGAAGGATACATACATGTATTGCGGAGGTGTTTTTCTGAATGCCTTACAGGGAGCTCCAATGTTACCATTATACTGAATTCCAAACCAAAAGCAGTGTAAACACCATGGCGTTTATTAGGCTTCGCATACCTCTTATCAAAAGCTGGCTGCACCTCATGCGGGTTGCGGCGGTCTGACCAGAAGAGAAGCAAGCGATTCAGGAGAGGCTCGACATCCACATAGCCTCCAGACACGGGGAAGAGCCTCAACAAGCCGCCTTGTTTCTGCAGAGCATCCAAGGACAAGAAGTATCAAGAAATAGACAATGGATTCCTTCAGCGTTCTGAGGTTTAAGCCATCATTCTGGGGATCGACATTTTACCCAGAATCACAAAGTGATATCACAAATCTGCACGTACATGTATTATCAAAAGTTGGTGGCATATAACCAAGGGTCGGGGGTTCAAATCCAGCTGCTGATGGTATGTTGTAGACTTTGGCAAGTCCCTTCGTACCTACTTGCCTCTATCCACCCAGAAATACAACCATTAGTCACGGAGTAAACTGTGGTGAACTTACATCCCATTTAGAGGGAAACAGAAAATATGTGTATTCTTTGCTGTTTCAGGCTCACAACGGCTGGAGGAGGTCAAATGGCTCGGAAAAGTCTTGCTTCATACATTGCAAATGCAAGCAAGCTTTGAGATAATAAATGAGAAGTTCTGGTTGTTAAAGAAAGTCTTGCTATAATAATGTGGTGCTTACATGCACGTACATGATTAGCATTTCACACACATGTTCACACAGAATACTTTGAAGACAGGCACTATCCCTGCTCAGCATGCAGTGCAATCTATGGCCGTGTCAGAAATGGGCTTCAAGAGCTATGGCTAGGTCCATTGTCTGCGCATCTCCGTGTATTTCCAATGAAGTGAAGACCTAGACCTAACCTGTATGACAAGAAGCCACAGCTCCATCTAATACTGGGTCTGAAAACTTAAAGAAGTCTTTTGAAGTAACATCTCTGGGGGATATCAAAAAAAATAAAAAATCAGTGCAAAACAATTGCTCGCGATACAAGCTAGGCTTGCTTTTGTAAATCCTGCATATTCATGGTATACCCGAAGCATTTTTTGATTACAGGTTTATAGATATAGCGGTACCTCGACATCCCAATTGTCATTGAGGTAATAGAGACAGGTGATGCATCGTCCATCGCGATTGGGATTGTCCACATGACAGGCATAGCCAGCTCCGTTGCCGGGGTAACATGCAACCATGGCCTGTTGGCAAAGACAAAAGCAGAGAGATTATAACTTATGTGTAGAAGTCTTTTTTACAGTCCACTGGAGCCAGGTTGTTCCCACAGAAATCTAAAACCCCAAATATCAGGACTTTTCCAGGACCTCCTGACACTTTCTATGACATTTAAGGCCATTTTGCAGAGAAGAGTTGTTTGGTATAAATTTATGAACTGGAAGACGGGCATAGTCTCTACTATAAACTGACAAGGATGTAGCCTTGTAAATTTATCATTATGCCATTATCAAATCAGAAGCAACCCATTAACAATAACCACCACTTTTGTCCTCTGAAAACTGGATTATCATTATTGCTATTAAATTCTGGTAATGACACCAAGGATTCCTCAAAAGCACCCTAGGCACTGTAGCTCGCAAGCTTGGACAAACCTGTAGAGAGGAGACAATGAGAAGCAGTCACAGCTTAAGACTCGATGGGAGGAAAACCCCAGAGGATTATTCTGGGTAAAACCCATGGAATCAGCTGCAGGTTGGGACTGCAACCCAATCCACATGTGGACCACACCAGGATTCGAACCCGGATTGCAGAGGTGGAAGGTGAGGAAAGAACCACTTTGCCACAGAACACAAAAAATATGGCACCTGAATGCCCGTGGAAACCTTGTCAGCCTAGCAGGGAACCCAACAGCTTTTTATGTATGTGAAAAGGGTTTTATTTTTCCATGATAGAAAATAACGAATAACGGAAAGAAAAAAAAACGCATGCAAAACCCGATGAGAAACAATAAATCAAATTTCATTGGCCTTAACACAGTGCATATGGATAGTGCAAGCCAGTGACTAATTGCGCAGACCCATAGACTGCGCTCAGGTGCTGTACATTTAGTTTGATCACCTTGGTTCTTCCACTGATTACATACTGGTCCTGAAGATAGTAATTCAGTCTCTGTATCAGTTCATCCATTCGTGAAGCCAAAGCGCTGATGCTGGGGTAGCAAGCTTCGTTACCCTGGAGCCACGTGATCTTATCGCCCCGTATGGCTTTCTCTATGAATTTCTGGGATTTTTCGCTGCTTGTGCGCCCACCACTCAATGGGCCATCAATCAGAACACCACTGTCTTGGATGGATTTTACTTCTCGGAGGATGCTGCGGCTGCTTTCGGATGCAAGGAAGCTGTCTAAAACACAGTAACCGTTCCTCTGCAGATGGACAGTGGTATGTCTGGCCATTGCATCTCTATCTCTTGATTCAGGGAGTGGGAAGTCCATCTGGATGAAAGGCCGAGAGTCAAAATGGGTCGATGATTTGGAACCATTTTGCTGGGTCCCATCCTTGTCATGTTTAACTTTAAGTCCCACCTGCTCCCTCTGGGATGACAATTTCTTCTTTTCATTTGTGTTGTTCTTTGAGAATTTCACGGGATTCGCTGTCGAGGTTTTACTGTCTGCACTCTTCACAACGTCACGACTTGAGTAACATTTGCTATTAGTATTCACAGAGCCTGAGTGATTTGGAACATTTGCCCCTTTGATGACCCAGTGTTTATCATGCTCTTGTTCAGCAGCAGCACTCACGTTGCCAAGTTGCGCGTGAGCGCCATCATCAACCATGCACGTGGACTCTTGAGATGAGATTTTCTTGCAATATCGCTTGTGCTTTTTCCAGTCTTGCAGTTGGTGCTCCCTACTGCAGTAAAACACACTTTTGCATTTTGAACATCTCTTAAGATTCTCGGTGGATTTACAGCATGCACAACTTCCAACGCTGCTTTTGACACTTTCAGCCATCGCAACTACTGCAGTAAAACACACTTTCGCATTCTGAACATCTCTTGGTGGTGTGATGTTTCCTCGGTATGATTATGATGTTTCCAGGTCACAGAGGCCAGAGAGGCTACGCTTTGCCCACACGTCGCCTACATAGACCTATCATACACGTACATGTATGTATGTGATCCACACGACGGAAGCGTATATAGGACATGACTGAAAAAAAATTGGGCCTGCTCTCTTGCCCGGGGGGATTAGTATTTCGCGCGGACGGATTAGTATTTCGCCCGGAGCTGATTAGTATCCCAGGAGACTGGGTGTATATAATCGCTCACTTTTTGCAGGGGATGAATCATCCCCTACTTTTTCGTACAAAGAAAAAAAAAGATTTGTGAGTATTTTTTTTCATTCAAAATCAATTCAATTGCAAAGTTTTTCATGAAGTGTGCCTGGAGTTTGCTTTTCGGGGTGGGAGCCACATATTGGGGTTGGGGGAGGGGAAAAATGATTTTTTTCTACAAATCGCAATCCATTTTTCTTTGGTCTGTCCCCCGCCCCCCAAAAAGGCCGGGGCAGTTTCCGCCCACTCCACATTTTTCTCTCTATAGCCTCACAGTGCATTTCTCACGCTTTGGGTCGTACCGTGTTGAGTAACTCTAACTCTTTGCAGGCATTTCTCACCTATTTTGTGAGAATCGGACCTGCTGTTCTCGCGTAGTGTTCATTTTGCCGAAGCAGCCAAGACCTACACCTTTTTCACGCGCACACGTTGCTAGGACCGCTGGCAAGCGCGCGGCCCCAAACTTCAAATGGCCATAACAACATCTTCAATTGAACTGATAATATACTGATCTATTGATTATTTGTATTGATTATGATTGTCTTTACATGCATGCAGAGTTTCATTAAAATCGTGTATGGGATGGCTGAGTTCTGCGGGGGGGGCGGAATCCGCCCCCTGGCTGTAAGCGGTCCCCCATCTAGTCACGGTGACTTCTGACTTAAGTTAAGTTAGGATTAAGAGTGAAGTAATGTTCGCATGAATTCCTTTTAAAAATAACAAGGAAAAAGAATGGCTTTAAACATCGTTACAAAATGGTTGGGGGGTTGAATCTGTTCCCATGTCCCTTCCCCGCTCGCGTGGACATTGAATACGCCACTGCATTTTATTCAAGAGGGAAAGGGAATTTCCAGGAGGGTACATAGCGCTAAACTACGAACCGATCATGAAAGTCACGGGAATGCAGTTGCTCCTGCCACTATAAACTATCTAGGAAAACGGCTAAAAAGGGGGAAAGAGACAAGAACAAAGGAGAAAACAGGAAAAATAGCTTTAATTTTTAAAGCTAGGTATAATGCTTTTTATTCCCTTTAATCTATTTGTTGTCGTATCTTTCGCATTTTGTTATTATTTTTTTATACTATTCTCGGGTGAAAGCAAGTGCCTCCCCTCGCGACGCACATTTATTCTTGCGTTACGATGCCAAGTCAGTCTCGATTTGAAATTTTCTGTCTGTCACGAGTAAGTCCCCCTTGTTAGGAGAAAAAAAAGGCTGACTCCTAAACAGTATGTACGTTGCTCTTTCCGGTGCGTCAAAGACTTGATATCCAAGTAATAGTAATAGATTTGTTCCGCCATGGCCGCCCAAAATAATGTTGATTTTACTGATGAGGAAATGGACGCATACACGTAGATGGAAAACCTAATAAACATTAAACAAAGTGGGTTGATTTAACCCGGGATAGCTCCAAACATGTTTATTTTCCTTGTGACTCCACAAACTAAACAAGTTCATTACAAAAGAACAAAAAACAAAAGAATCAATTTACATTTAATTGTCATTTAAGTTAACTATTACTACATTAAGATTACCATAAGTTTAAAAAGATCCTGAAGGTCCAGAAATTTAATTCATAGAAATTTATTGATGCCGTCAACTCCAGCCCGTTTGAATACCAGCAGTATCAATTTAAAGTGTTTTATATCCGTATAAATTAGCTTTATTTTATGAAACTGCCTCCCTTCTGCAAATAAAAGTGTTTGTGATATAATGTGATAAACTAGCTTAAGTTAAACTCTCTATTTCTCTGAAAAGAGAATAATATGCAAGGAAAAAGCTCTTTTCATATTCAAATTAAAAGGGGAATGGCAAGACGCTGAGCCCGCGCCCGATCAGAGTAGAGAATTGATGCGCATTTGTTCAGGTTTTATGGCTAAAATGTTTGATAGATTCATAAGGGTAATATTCAATCAGTTCTATTGGCATTCCTGTTAACTGAATCTGCAGGGGAAAAGGTGATTAATTAGGAGAATATCTCTGCCTAATGCAGGAGTGAGGGCGCACTTCAAGAGTCACTTTGCATCTTCGACACAATAGCGAAGAAAAATGTCGGGACGGTTTATCTGAGTCAACCTGCCCCCCCCCTCCAAAAAAAAGGAAATCTTCCCGCATTCCGACACACAAATCTACGCCAATCCCCGGGTGGATCACTATTTCTAATTCGCCCGGGCGAAAAAGCAGGCCCAATTTTTTCAGTTATGTCCTATATACGCTTCCGTAAACACGTCAAGTTGAACATACAAAATATGAACACAGTGCCGGCCTGCAGTGCGAGGGCCGGGCCGGCCGTGCCGCGGGGTGCAAGTGAGAATTTCTGACCAGCTCATTAGCATTAAAAGTGCCCCCCAGTATCTTTTGAAAAGGGAGATTGTTCGGCCCCCAAAATGGTGACATTGTGTAAATCGTTGCCGGGATCAACTCCCTGGGTCTTTGAGCTTTCATGTGAGAGCAGAAGGGCTAAAAACTACGGTTGAAAAATGGTCCTAAGTGGCCGAAAAGTTGAGGGTTGCCACTTGCAATCAGGCTTCGGAAAAATTACTTTTTGGGGGTTTATTTTGTTTTGTGGGAATAATTAAAAATGTACTTGGTTAACCCATAAAAAATTGAAAAGAAATTGAAAGATAAATGACCAGACAAGAATTTCATTTGTGTTTCAGAAATCTCAGGGATGTTGGCGTGCATGCTATTGGGCCCTGAGCAGTGCTGATTTTACACTGTTTGAATTAGTGGACTGTTCATGTATCCCGCGGGCGTCAAGCTAGAGCCGCGCCATCCGTCGTTAGCCCGATTGAGGGCGCTTTTATAAAAGAATGCTGATGCGCGTGCAGTAACCGTACAGCATGCAGTCGAGTACGAAAGTAGACTCAACAAAATCGGTGAGTGAAACGGTGAAATCTTCTGTTAAGCGGTAGCCTATAATATTACAGATACAGCAGCACAGTGTTAGATTTCAAGATGCTGCGCACACTATAAATCAAGATTCAGAAATTTACGAGCATGTACCGGAGTCGTTCTAAATCTAATCAGCGTCAACGTACCGTCAACACATTGATAGTAACGTCAACACATCGTCAACATTTACAAAATGCATCGAAAACAGACGTGTCGAACTGTAATGTATATGCTTAAATCGAGTTTACATTTTATTACATTTCAAGGGAGTTTTTTCACGTGAAAAAATTGTCTCTGAGCAGCACCGCCGTTTGCAACCATCTTGCCTTCTCACGGCGTTTGGACCGTACCATGGATTACTGTATAAAGGTGACCCCCTGTAGCGTAATGTATGGTCCGTCTGACTGAGAGGCAACATGGCTACTATCTTTCAAGGCTTTGCGGAGGATGTTATTTTCGTGAAATAAAACGGCTTTCCCCCCCAAATGTCGCCCACTGTTAGCCAAATTGTATTTTAGGCATTATATTGCTATCGAATTGTGTTTCTGTTAACTTAGAACGTGATTTGGGTGTGTTGACGTTACTATCATGTGTTGACGCGTTTTGACGTTGTGTTGACATTAATTAGTACGACCGGGTACCAGTCTAGTACTCACTGGGCACTGACTATGCACACCCTTAGCCGGCACCATTGACTACGCACTTGATGGTGTCACACGAACTCACCTGGGATGGAGGCCATGCTGAGCTTTCAGAATCATCCTCCTCACATGTGACAGGAAATCTCTGCCCATGATGTAAACCCACTTACACTTACTGGACAAATCTCTCGTTTTTTTCTCAACAATGTTACAGCTGGAGAAAAATCAAATCGTCATTCGTTATCATCTCTCTGGAAAGAGCAAACAGGATTAGTGAGGATTGGAGTTTGTACACACTGGCATTTGTATAGTGGACCTTGACTGATTAACAAAATGAGCACTTTCAAAAGTAGATCACTGCTTCAGTGCACCCTAAGGCATGGCCTTTTATCAGGTAATCGTAAACGTCCGACGACAAGTCAGAGCATCACGGTTCCTTCACTTTTCTGTCGGCATCAGCAGAGTGACAGCAAAAGCAGCAGCCAAAATAAGACTCAGAAAGAGTCCTACTCAGTGTATCTGACCCGCAACTTCAAGATGTGGGGGCAGGAAGTCTTCGACCGAATCCGTGGCTCGAATCTGGACACTATGTTTGACACCACCCGGACGCTCTGGCGGTTTGCTGGCCCAGACAGCTTTAGTGACTTCCAGGTGCTCACGGACAAGGGCATCGGGGGACAGAGCTGGGCCAAGATCGAGCCCAGTCGGAACAACAAACTGCTCTTCCACGGCAATCTGTGCACAACCGTACCTCGAGATGGTGAAACAGCAAGAAGTGGCTATTGTTCACTGAAGTCTAAACAGCAGTTTGTGAGTTATCACTGTTACGCCCCAACTGTAGCATCAGTCCCAACTATAGTTGGGCCCGTCCCAACTAGAGTGCTACATTTGGGCCGGCCCAATAACAGCAGAGAGGTCCTGTGTGCATGTGTCCAGCATGTGCCAAAGTCATATCATTTACAAATGTCATGTCACTGGTCATAGGGCTAGATGAACAGATGAAGTGCCACATTTTAGATGAATTGTGTCAAGTGTGAGACACATTGACTTGGATAATGTTTAGACATTTCCCACAGACATTGGTCAACAATAGTTGGGCCAGCTGAACTGCAGTACTACAGTTGGGACTGTCCCAACTATAGTTAGGACTTATGCTATAGTTGGGTCGTAACATCACCGTGATAGATATCAATTTGTATACTGCACAGGCTTGTATGCAAAGGTTGGGAGTTGACCTGAGATAGGTTCTTTGAAAAAGAGTTTGTTTTGATAACTACTGGAAAATTCATCATTATAGTAAAAGTCTTTACCTGTGTTACTCTTAATTTTGATCTCCTTTCAACCAGGCCTCATTTAATCGCAAGAAGCACATGGACTTGACTCCCTTCAACTCGCTCAACTTACGTCTTCGTGGTGACGGCCGTGCATACATGGTGAACATTATGACAGAGGGCTACTTTACTGATTACCATGACGATATTTGGAATTACTTTCTGTTCACACGTGGAGGACCCTATTGGCAGGATGTCTCGGTTAGTATTTCAGAAACCTTTAAACATTGACCCAAGAAAGCAAATCTGGAGCTACCTCATAGAGCAGACATTGCTTTCACCAAAACCGCCTTGTCTTTGATGAGAACCGTCAAAGACGCAGGCTGTGATTTAGTTTTAAAAGATGAGCCGTGAGAAAGCAGGCTCTTGAAGCTGCTGAGCAAATGCATGGTTGTGTGCCTTGTTCAACGCCATACTAGGACAATTTCTCTTGATGGGAAACTTTGGAAAAGATTATGTAGACTTAAGTGTGCCCCCGTGGTTTGAGTCCTCACAAGAATGATCATTCAGCAGGCTTGTAGTCCGGACAGAGACCTTGTGGGAAAATTTATGGTGAGGTCCCTAATTTTACATGTTTGGCTCCACCATGGAACAGGTACACACAAATCTATACATCTGTACCCCTTCCCCCTTTGTAGAGACCTCCTTATCCGTTAAGTTGTGGGGACCTGTTTCATGTTCTTCAAATTTGTTTGCTCTCAACCCACCAACAAGTAGTAGGTACGTGCATGTAGTAGAAGTTGGAAGGAGATGTTTAACTTTGTGACTTGTTTTGTGCCTGTTTCTGATGACTTCAGAATCCAAATCAAACAGAACTAAATAGGGAAGTCCGTTTTTTGTTGAGCAAACAATATGACAAAGGTTTTAAGTTTGAAATCATTGACTGTAAACGGGGTTTTACTTTTCTTCAGATGGGATCCATTTTTCATGGAAGATAGTAAAAGCTGATGAAAGGACCAAGATCCCAACCAACTCTAATTGTGCACACCCACGGTTGATACATGTAACTTCCCTTTGATTTTACCCACAGATCCCTTTCTCCAAGTTTTTCTTGTCCAGCCGGGGGCGCATCCAGGACAAGCAGGCAGTTGTAGACCTGGAGCTGGTCAACGCCATCGGGCTGACGATGGCCGACGCCATCGACGGGGAGTTTGCGCTGGAAATAGACTCCATCTCGGCTTCGTATGATGCCACACACACAGAGGAGTTTGCCTACGAGCTGTACCACTAGCAGTCAACACCAGCCAATTAGGTTGCCTTCAGCAACATTTTATCAGACGGTGTACCTTCCTCCCTTCACTGAAAATGCTACGATTGCTTTGTTTGTACGTGTACTGGTACGTACATGCCATCCTACAGTGTATGAATCTTGATTTGAAAACTCTCTCCCTGATGTGCTTGAGGAAATTCGGGAGGTAACTTTGGAGACATTTCTGGTTACGTGCTCCCACTCGTATCAGTCGGTGTTCACGTGTGGTCCTTTTTTTTTCATCAGTGGACTTCACGTGTCCTCACTTCGAGAATAGAGGCTGAATGGTCCCTGGGAACGGTCAGGAATAGATACGAGTCCTTTGCGCTGAATCTGTGCATATGGTTTAAATGACAGCGGAATCTAAATTTCACCGGTATAACAGCTTTTGATATGAGGAAGTTGCAAAAAGTAAATACATGTAAGTTCTGGAGGGCACCTAGTCTTACCTGATATGAAAACCTCAACATGTAAATAGTTCTTGCAGATTAAATAAATCATTATTTGTCACTTTTCAGTAAGCATGTCATGGTCTGGGTCTTGCATTAACAAAAAATAAGGACACTGTATTTGGGAGAAATTTGACATGTTTGGATGGATTAATTCTCATTTCCAAAGATTTACCCACTGCAGACGGACTACCCTTCTTACTACCCTTCTTAGACATGTTAGGTGTCTGTTTAGAAACTAACATCTCACAAGAACCTTTAATTACAATCTAACAGTATTGCAGAAAGGTCACGTAAAATGGTTTATTTTCCACGAAATGGGTGCTTCTTTTTCTCAACCAAGAGCCAATTATCATCGGCATCAACAGCACAAATACATGCACTTGTGCAATCAAACTTCTTTTTCAAGGCTGTACTAACCCACGCATGACCAAAGGATGACAATTTACAGAGCACATGGTGTATGTATCTGCATGCAGGTTTTATTGTGTTGGATTTATCTACGAGAGAGGTATCTGTGAATGGGCTCTGACATGTTTGCCTGAAATTTCAAGTATTACAAGAAAATTGTGCACACCTGTATGATGCCCAAACTGAAAAATGCCTAGAACTTAAACATGAAGGCACATTCGGATCATCTACATTTATATCATCTACATGATAACTGAAACCAAAGAATATATGTACGAGCAGTATTAAGGACATTTCCATATGTACATTTTTTGGGTGCCTTGTGAATACGATGCGTTCATACGTTTCACTTTCAAGGACACAAAAATCGACTCCATTAACATACATGTAACACACGTGCGTTGCAGTCAGCCATCCAATGGCCCTAGGAGCGATTTTGACAGATCACAACGCTTGGCACAAGCTGATGTACATATGGAAAGGTGTAGGAACAAAAACTGTACTCAGAAACTTTAAAAATCTCAAAAATTAATTACTTAATTCTTAAGTACCAACTGCCAGTGTTTTAATTGGCATATGGTGAATGTCAGTCCACATGTATATACATGTATACATATACTCATGTAGCAAAAATATTCTACAGTACCACTTCCCTGTAAGCAAAAATGGAGTCCTGAGTGGAAGATTTCACAATACCATACAAGTGCTCATTTGTAAAAATACCATTTTGTTCAGAATAACCATGTGACAAAATCAGGATACTCATCACTGCAAACGTTTACTATATTTACAGACACTTGCCAGTAACCCTACATGCAATTCTATTAGACTTCTTTATGAGAAATAAATAGAAATAAAAACAGTTATGCTGTAACAAAATAATAAACTTGATTCCCATAAAAACTTGAAATATACAGAGTACATGCAATTTGTTAAATAATGCTCAAACTGATTTGGATTTGGAATGATTATAAATATGTTTTCTGTACATCTGTTTACAGGATAAAATACATTTTTAAATACTCCCCAAACAAAACCCTGAACGAGTTATGAGCATGCTTGTCTTTACTAGACATAAAAAAATCAAGTATGAAAGTGAAAAAAAAATTCATTTAAACAAATTTAATAGAAGAACATCCTTGGGATCACAACCCGCTCTTTGAAAGTTAACCCTAGGGCATTGTAAAGACATCAGTACATCATCCAGTGAGTTTAACCCTCCCTCTGCTGTAACCGTCAAAAACAGTGAAAAATTCCTTCCACTTGATTTGCCCCAGTACACAGACACATATGGGAAATTTGACTGATTTTGACTGATACGACAACTGTGTCAAGAATGTATCTCTGCAGAGGAGGGTTAACGTTGGTCTTGCAGTCTGGTGTCTTTCTAGCGTATTCATGTACAACTTTATCTAAAATTAGGGTAAAAAAGAAATTGTGCGAGATTAACTGACAAGGATCGAGGTACATGCACATGTTTAACAATGGTTTGTAATCACTTAACATACATTCCAGTCTTGGGAGAGAGCTCCATACACGAACATCACTGATTTTTCCCTGCAGTGGTTCCTCGGGCATCACACATCAACGAAAAGTCGAGTTTAGCAGGGAATACATGTACATGAAAGCATTCACTTCGAAAACCCGTCTCATAAGGTTTGTCACAGGCGTCAAAGTGACGTACATGTATTGGACATTTTCCTAGTCTATGGGCCCTGCGGTTCAATTGTTTTGTTTGTTCAAAAAATTGGACACCTGGAATCACTTTCCAAAGGCTGGTTTATGTTGCGCCAACAAACGTTGCTTTGGTTCTAGACTAAGTACTTTGCTACTTATACTGCGGGAGTCATTTTTAAGACATTAATAACTACAGTTTTTTTCTACATCCTTTAACAATTCAAGGCACCGTTACAATTTGGAATTGGTACTGTCATTCTCAATATGAGAATGTCACAAATATGCTACTTAATGAATCACATACCACTCTGGAGAATATTGCACAGAGAACCTTCAGTATTCTATAAAAATAAACGATTAAGGCTCTGCATCAATACAATGTGTGCTCACATGAACTACATTGCATGACAGGTTTTTTCTTTTCAAAATATGTCAATTTAAACGTGTGAATAAAAATCACAGGTAGCAGACATTTTTAATACCAACACTTCTCAACTTTACCATAAGTACATCTGAGTGAAAGTTCCATCCTGCAACGCTACAATTGAAACAAATCTAGTATCGATTTTTACTAAACTGACTTTACTGGTGCAGAGGTCAAGAAGTTTTAACCTGCCGACTTGTGTTCCAGGGGCAAAAGGAAGTTGAAAGCATCTTCTGTTGGTTCACAATCCAGGACATAAGAAAGACTGGAATGTGTTGTGAATAGTTCCACAGGTATCACACGGTAAAATGACAGATGAAGCACTCACATTCTCTGAAAACAAAGTCAAGTTTCCAGGATCCGCTCCGAGCGGAACAAAAGGGGGCGTGTTTTTTGGTACTTGCCACATAGGCACGCCATGAGGCGCGCAAATACATGCACGTTTGACGCGGAGGTGCTGAGTACGCGGAACTAATTTATTCTGGCACGCATAATTTTTGCATACACGCAGAACGCGTGCAAGAACCTGCTTGTAACCACCTGCCTTTCTTTTGCCGATGGGACGTGCAAGTCAGCTTGGGGCGGATACTTTCCACTGGAATTAAAGCATGTTTGCAGAGAGTTTCAAGCGCTGGTGTATTTTCTAAAGCCGATGTAACATTTGACAGCAGGATTTCTGATCGGTCTGATGTTCCAACCCTTGCCCTGTGCTCAATGCCTGTTTTGCATGTAAACCTCCTTGTCCTTCACGTAGCCAAACTTCTCGTAGAATGGAATGTTACTCTCCCCGCACTCTAGCGTCGTCTTGTAGCACCCCAGGTCCTGGCTGAGAAGGGTCAGTGCAGACATGAGCCTGGGAATTTGAAATAGTTCAGAGAAAGTTGGATTAATTGAGGAGTAAATGGCAGTAAGGCCTATGAAAGTTAGTGTAGTGGGCACCAAAGACAATGGATAAATACCCTAATTGCAAAGCTATAGATGTATTTAAGATATATTTACCAGGCATATTCCTGTATGAAGGAGAACAGTTCTGTACCCAATACCATTGGTTGTTCCTGGATAACATGATTCGACCTATCACATCTGCCGTGCAGTTGTAGGTCATGTTAAGCACTTAGAAATTCAATTACAGTGTGGTAACTTCAGAGATCAGACATACACCCTCACACTAGACAATCATTTTGTTGCAGAGAAGTTCTGGTCTGTCATGTAGATTGTATACTATTATTACAAGTGATGGCTGTCCACATCCAACACTCACTTCATGTTGAGATCATGAGTAACTCACATCTTATCCTTTAGAGAATCTCCTCTTCACTGTGACTGCACTATAGCATTCTCTAAATGAGGCAATAAACTCCCCATGTAGGCAATGCCTTAATCAGCATATAGCTGACTGAATAAACTACAGGTCTGGCAAACTTATTAACAAAATGGAGGACTTCCAGCAAACTATGCCAGATGTCATAGGGCTAAGTCCCTAACAAGGTCCTTATTTAGTCTCTTAATGTGTAATCCGATATTTCTTTAACTGCATATTTATCACAGAGACCAGTAAGGTCTAACTTTGGTCACATATGGGATATGGCTGGCATGACGTGGAATTTCCTTTAAATGCACACATAAGGGACAGTGGTACAACTTTATAAGTCGCCACTTACAATGGTAATGCAGAATGCAGCATGGCACATCCACTTTGTACTTACAGTTTGCCCAGCTGTTTGCCTCTGTAGTCTTTGTGGACTACGACTTCTTCTATTCTCCCTCTCTGTGGAGAAACGCACGTGGGGCAATAGGCATACGTGAGATCATTCACTTTGGGTATAATATCGGTTCTTGCAATCACTGAATATAGTGACTGCTTGCATTGATATTTCAAGACTTTTTGTACACCATGGAGGATCAAATGAATGAGGCATTCCTCTCACATACATACATTGTTTCTTATTCCAATAAACTCTTTTGTGATATTGTACAAAGTCATGCTAGGTGAACTTAAACTCAATGCCAAAATATCAATAAAATATAAATCATTCAAAAAGAATTAATACACCTTTCTGGAGTTAATCAGAAGGAAGTCAAGCCATTCTTTTAAGTAGACAACCACTTTAACCATAACTCTCAAATATCCTTTGAAATTAAAGTACAGGTGTATTCAAAGGTTTGAAGGATTTTACAGGATTGAGGATTGTCATGATTGTAGAGACAAGCCATGGAAACTGAAGGGTTCTAATACAGAGAGTGTTACACTATTGCTTCCTGCAACATGGGGGTTTTCAGAAGGATTTGGGATGCTTCTTTGCAAAAACCAATATTTGGGAGTTGGGGGACGCTTTTTAATGTTGCTAGCCTACCGCCCGTGCATGGCATCGTCTACTTAATGTACATGTACGTACCAAGGCACATTCATGGATGAATTTCTGCTCCAGGATAAGAGTCGCCGACGCCACAATGCAGTTTCTGCTCGTGTCTTCCACCACTGTGACATAGTACATACCACCTTCTTTCATCTTATTAAATCTGGCTACAGAGTGCAAAACAAAATGGAGAAGTGATGCCTGAGTTTGCACGTATTTACAGCCTACATGTGAATCATTCATGAAGTAAGTCCCCAAGTCATAGATGATGACTTGAGCTCAACTCAAGACACTTTACAATGTGGCTTTCAATGTTACTTGAGCAAACAGGATTTGTTGACGTTATAAGTTTTATATAAACCTAGATAAAATATACACAAGGTGATTTTTCCGCAATAAAGATATGCATGTGCCAAACAGTCAGTCTGCAGTGGCAGGGTTAATGAGGTTACTGCATGCGATTTAATGGCAGCGCTCTACACACAGTTTCGCTGCGAGACTTGCAAGAGGATTTTTGAGAGTTTGCTGGGTTTTTTTCCCAACTACATGTTTTAAAATGCCGTACAGCTGATAGCCAAGATGGCATGGTAAGTTTATCACTTGTTTTTTCCCAAGTATAGTGATATAAGAATCGGTGAAATTTTTTCCATATTTCTATGATATATCGTCCGCACAAGACAGGTTGTCACATCTGGGTAAAATTGGAAAGGTATTTTTAAAAGTGTGTCTTGACCCAGGCAAATAAAATCCTTGAAATTTGTCCATGTATTTTGAAAGAAGAAGATATATTTTTCAGTTAGGTTTTAACTAGGTGAGTATCCGTTTTATTTTTCAGAAACATTTTTCGTTGTGGAATTTCACACCATTTTGGGGGTTTTCGCCATATTTTGTGCGTGCGGCCATGGCAAATGCACGTGCACAAACATGATAAAGGTGCTATAACTAGTGTTTTTCATGTTTTTGATGTCTTAGGAGGGGATTTTTATGCCTTTGCCTTTTGTGCCTTTGGTCAGTTGTGGAAACGTGTTGGTTGCTTTTCCCATTCATGCCATTCATTTTGGTCTCTGATATCTCGGATCATTTTCCAATATTCACATCTTTCCCAAAGGCCGTCAATCGCACCATTCAAAGGGCAGCGTGTACTCTGAAATATACTTGAGAAAATATAGTTTATCTCAATAGTGATCTCACTTCTATTAATTGGGCAGACGTCATACCTACTTCCGATGTAAACACTGCTTTTAACAATTTTATGGATGTGTTAAATTCATCTATTGACAAGCATGTTCCCGTCTCTAGAAATAAATCCACTTCACGTAAAACAACCCCCAAATCTCCATGGATCACTATCAACCTAAGTAAACCCATTCATCATAAAAACAAGCTCTACCATAGGTATGTATCACACCGTAATGATTATAACCAAACTAAATATGTGCAATACGAAAACATTCTGACTAATGTCCTTCGAAAGGTTAAACGAAATTATTTTTCTGAGCAATTCATGCAACATAAAAATGATATCCGGACAACCTCGAAACTAATTAACAATGTAATTAATAACATACAACATTCTATAAATTGAATCAACATTGATGGCAACATTTTGGATGAGTCCCACTGTATAGCTAGTCAGTTTAATCATTATTTCACTGCGATTGGAAATACCCTTAATGATAAAATCCCACTGACAACTTCTAAGTTTTCTGATTATTTGTCAAATCCAAATTGGAATTCTATATTTCTTGCCCTGTGACTGAGCAAGAAATCATAAACATTTTTCGTAAGTTACCGAAGAAGAAAAGATTTTCTAATTACCAGTACCTTAGTTACAGAAACAATTTGTTCCATTTTCAGGCCTTTAACTCAAATAATGAGCATATTGATAACAACAGGAAAATGAAAACAGCCAAAGTTATTCCTGTTTTCACGAGTGGTAATTCTGAACAAGTTAGTAACTACACACCAATTTTGATTTTAACCACCTTTTCAAAAATTCTGAGAACATCTTATTTACAGTCGTTAAATTCTTAAATCAAAGCAATATTTTGTCTGAATGCCAGTATGGATTTCAAGAAAATTATTCCACATCTCTTGCAATCATTAAATTTATTGACAAAAATCACAACTGCTGTTGACTCTTATTAAGTAAACTTGGAATTTTCTTAGACCTTTCTATCATGGTTGATTGTGTCAAAAGCTTTCTGAGGCTTTTGACACAATCAACCACAATATTCTCTTATCCAAACTTGCTTATTTTGGAATCAGAGGTAATCCTCTGGGGTGGTTTAAAAGTAGCCTATCTTGGTCCTCTCCTGTTTTCTGTTTACATAAATGATTTTTCGTACTTCTTTGGATTTGCTTTCATTTATTATGTTTGCTGATAACCTTTTTCTTAGTCACAATGATATCAACAAGCTCGCTGATTTGGTAAATCAAGAATTACTTAAAACCTCTAAATGGTTCAAAGCAAATAAGATATCACTCAACATGGAGAAAACTACATGTATGTTATTTACTAACAAAACAGGGTTACACCTATGAAACATCTATATTGATAACATAAAAATACTTTATTCTGATTGTGTAAAATTCTTGGGTCTGTATATGCATTGTAGATCCTAAATTGTCCTGGAAACACCACATTAATCACATGTTTCTACCACTGTTTCTAGAAACATTTGCGTTGTATATAAACTCAAAGCTGTTTTTCCCCAAGAAGTCCTGTTTATGCTTTCTAATATTTTGATATTACCATATTTGAACTATGGGATCTTGGCATGGGGAAATTGTGAGACTGAATTCAAATTACAATCATGGTATTCCTCCATGGTGCATTGTACATGTAGTCATGTGTTACCCTTGAGCAAAATGGGTCAAGTCGTGCCCGGGTAAACTTGTACCCAAGTTAACTCGTACCTCCAAATTAACACCAAGTCAACTCGTACCCAAGTTAACATGTTCTCATTTTAACTTTTACCCAGTTCGTAGCTCGTACTCAAGCCAACTTGTACTCGCTACACTGTGTAAACAAGCGTCAGCAAGGAAGGATAATAAAGTTTGTGGGCCAGGATGCAGGCCAGCAGAAAGTGTGAGGACCTACACTTCCAAGTATAAAACTGCCTTCCCATGATTCATCTGATGACGACTCTTTATCTTCGTCTATTAGTGATGAGGAGTTTGTTGATGAAGTTTCGCCAACTTTACATGCTATTACAGCCAAGTGATCACGTCTCTAGTGACAGCTTCTTGGAATATGAGTCGAAAGACTTCCCGTAGGAGTAAAGTTTGGGAAAATGGTACAATTTGCAGCGGAATAATCTTTGCATGCATCTTTCGACATTACATGTTTTATAACCAACCATCAATGTGGACTGCTGCAAGCCATTTTCGAAATTAAACTGTAAAGACTTCTGTATGAATACTCATAAATAGAAATAGAACTTGGTTCTGTACTTACGTCAGAGTCTTTAATATTATTGTGCAAAATGTAAACGTTCTCAATGTGTCAGGGTAGCAAGCAAACAGAGTTTGTTTGTTCACCTGTTTATTTAGACAGTCTGTGTTTAGAGTTCTATATTTAACTTGTGTCCAAAATGATAGTGGTCTTTTGTGTACATGGAGCAGGAGCTAAGCTAAATGTCTTTGCAGCTGTACCAGTTAATTTTATACATACAGTGTATTGTATGTACTTATGTTACTTGCATGTATCAATATGGGTTACACAGAAAAGGTATTCTGAGGGGTATGCTCCTTTCACTATGCATGTACATGCCATTTCTTGCAATAGGTTTTCTTGTTCTGAAAAAGCACTGACAGTATTTTTTCATTGGTGCTGCATACACTGCATGTATCTCATTTATAGAGCAGCTGATTTGTTACAGTGTGCTACATGAAGTTTCCCTTTCAGTGTATAATTTATTTTTGTGTGTCCTTATTTAACCAGTCTTGTCCTATTTGGTTTTAAATGGCTAATTAATCTTGCATGTTTTATATAGGTGTTTTGATTAATTTGACTTAAATTTTGTAGATTTTTAGACTGTAAATGGATAAACTGATGTAATTTACAATATATGAATTGTAAAGATGTCGCAATTCATTTTTTTTTTACTGCCATGACATCTTTTGTCAATAAACCATAAACCAACTATTTATATGATTTTCAACTTTTAACAACTTGCATGTAATTTCCTTTTTCCGAGCAGAAATAAAACTCATTTGAAAAGCTAAGCCAGCTTGTCTCTTGTGTTTCATACATGGTTGTTGATTTTGTTTCTTGGTATTGGGCAAACACACCAACTTGCAAGAATGCCTTTTTTAAACTGTACTTGTTTTGAAAAGAAACTTACTTATGCACCAAAATATACTTGGAATTCTATCTGAAAAGGAAGTATCTCTTCTTGGAAAAAAAAAGTGTTATTATAATGGGCACTTCAATTTTGGACTGCGGTTGCAGTTCGTTGACATGTACATGTACATCCGGGAATTTTGACAGTAGTGGCTCTGGCCAATCAATGTGCAGAAAGATTTCCATTCAACATGGAGGCAGAATCACCTCCCTGTTCCTGTAGATAAGCTGAGAGATCAATGTGCCATGACACAGGCAAACCGTAAGCTGTCACCAAATTAACTGATTTTGGAAGAGTGAGACCTGGTTTTTCAATTTTATGGGGAATTTTGATGTGGTCGCACAGAAAAAAGTGCTATTTCGAGTAAGTTTTGTAATGCAAATTTAGTCATTTTGCAGACGTATATTCGTTATCTTCTTACACTAAAAACCTCCAAATTGTTTCCAGATGGCCCCTGAAAGTAATGAATAGTTATCTGTCCATCGCAAACACATTATTTTGGCATAAAACTCAACAAAAATAGGTTAAAAAACAGAATTCTAGATGCGGTCAGTCACAAATTTCATTTCTAGCACCTACTGCATGGAAAACTGTGCATACACAGCAAGCAAAATGAACGGCTTTTGCGTGCACTGCGGACTGACTGCAAACCATCACATGTAAAAGCTACGCTGTGCAATGAACTTTGCCAACACTTCCTGAAAGGTCAGGTTTTTATATGTACAGCTACAAGTATATGTACATGTGAGTATATCGTAAAACCTTCAGTAAGGTTTGAAGTATCACAGGTTTAAGTCACTGCTCTGGATCAGCCTAGGTAAACAGCTTTCTTCATTTTGTCAGTACTTCTAGTGCAGACATTACAAACTTTATGGTTATAATGAAAGTACATAAAGGAACATGTACCTTGCAAATGGTGACTCATTTCAGCTTTTAAAAAGTGGATTTCTGCCAAGATTTGTGAAAACTGGCTTGCAAAGTGATACTTTTGAAAAGTCAATGTAACGATGCAATAAATGCGACAATTTCATCGCTCTGATCCTAGAAGTACTTGAACGATCTTCTCTAGAATCAAGGAGTTCAGTACTTAAGAAATGACCTGAATTAAAAGGGGACGTTTTGAGGGACTCACCCAAATATTTGTCCAGGGTTACCTCTCCGACAACGGTGAGCTCGCTGAGAAGCTGCATATATCCTGAATACATGCCACGAATATGAAAACAAAATATTTTTAAAACATACAAAGTTCACAACTTGACAAATGGAATAATTTACATGTAGTCGTGTCTAATGTAGAGCGAAAAAAGCAGAAAAAAGAACAAAACACAAAGACTATCGATGTGTGGAGTCCAGATATCATTACTTGACAAGGGCTACATTTCCTGGTAGCAGCATGAAGTTTATTACCATTACCTTTGGACACATTCGGGGACTGAGCTACATGCACATGTACATATGTAAATTATCCCAACACAGTCCAATAACTGCCAATGTACCATGGCCTCCTGAATCAAGCTGAAAACGGCAGCTGAAAAAGAAACGTGTTGTTCTCAACACCTACATTCGCAGTGACGTGAGAACTGGTTCATACATGTATGTGTACATGCAGTTCCTGATGAACATGTATTTCAAATGAATAAACAAACAGCACTTCTTATACATGTCGAAGTATCTCATAATCAAAACAGCAAAACATCATAAACTCGGAACGCTGCCATTAAGACTCTTGACAAGGCTGAACACAGAGCAAAATGAAGATAAAGATGAACAAAATGGTACGTGTAGATGTACGGTACACATGAAATCGGAACAAAAAAAGTCACTGCCTGCCAGAAACATACTGTACCTCTTTCAAAATCACCTGTGCTCAATGGTCTCAGGACCAGTGAATCTCCCGGGTTTGATGGTGATGCAGATGAGTGGAATTTAACCTTTGACCGTCCCTCAAAGTCTATTCCCGTTAATAAACTTTTGTCGTACATCAGGATGTCTTCCATTCCATTCTGAGTGAAGAGGACAAACAGAGAATGAGAGGGTTTGTGCTCCTTGGGAGAGGCAGAGTGATGAGCAGGGTAGTTCTTTGGGTAGATACTGTTGTATTACCATCATGATCAAAGGGGTAGATTTGGGGGAGGGGTCAGCCCTACCCTCCCTCCCAATAAAACCCCAAAACTTTTTAGTGTGTGAAAAATGAATGGCAAATTACATTTAATAGGCCCTATATACTGTATCTCCCTTCTGTCAAAAGGCATGTTATCATGAAATTTGCAACTTGTGTCAGTTATCTCCATTTTTTATGAGGCAATCTTCCACTGTCAAGAATAGAAAGGAAAAGCAATTCGGTTTTGGCAGAATTATCAGCCATGTCGGAAACCTGTGATAACTTTTAAATAAGATCAATACACAAACATGACAAAGACTGAGTGATTGCCCACTTCCACCTATCGCATCAAATCGACAATGTATGCATGTGGGCTAGTACTAGTAGACTACATGTACATGGCCTGTGCTGTTTTTGCTTATTCCCAGAACTGTGGGGTCCGACGTCCACCCCGCTCCCACGGGAGGGGGCGGACGACCTAGGGCCATGCATGGCAAACCATTGACATCCTCAGCAATCTCATGGAAGTAGAAACAGACACAAGTATGACAGGCATACCTCCATTTCCTTTGAAACCCAATGTAAAGTTACTTCTAGAATGAGAAATAAGTGTTTTTTCAGAGATGTTCACGACGTTAACACTGCACTGTCACAGCAGGACAGATCCAGCAACGACGTCTATCTTGCGTCCCGTCAAAATCTACAACTGGTGAATTTGACACGTGTAAAGTCTTGAGTCCCTCTTATCAATGGGGCAGAACCGTATCAAACGAAGAGAAACCAGACTCAAAGGCTTAGGATGTAGGCTCCCAAACGCCTACGATTGATTTGTAAACAAGGTGTGAAAATACATTGGGGGAGCCTGACTAAACAAAATGGCTGCGCCCATGGAGTAATGTGTGCCATTGCGTTTTGTGGAAGCGAATGAGTTCTTGCTGGACCACATTTTTCACTTTCGTTGGTAACTTTTCATTAAATATTTGCATACCATACACACTTAAGATTATGTTCAATGAAAGTGGATCGCTGAAATATCAAACAATTGAACGAGCGGCCGGCCAGAGCTAGCTAGTAGCTGCAGAGGCGCAGAAACTGGAGCTAGGGTAGGCATGGTAGGCGTGGCTGCGCCTATTAAAGTAGTGCCTGTTCAATTTGAGCTTCACTAACGTTGGTAAACAGTTTCATACAGGTGGTCTGCAAGAAAATGCATGAATGTTTGCTGCTGTGCTTTCAACTTTTGTCATGTTTGTGCCTACAGTATGGTCATATGGTGTATCCAGCCAGGTTAACATACATGCTTTTATTTTTAACATGATACTGTACATGTTCAATTTCAGTAGAGGGGCCTAACTTTTACCCACAGTTTTATAACTATCGCAAGGCTCTAGTTAGACATGCTAGATAGTCATGATAGTCTGATAGTACTTAGTACTATAGTAGGTGTAACAAAAACAATTGCATTGATAGTGATTGTACATGTCTTAATGTTTTATTTGGCAAGAGTTCCTGTCCGTCATGTCCAGCAGTAGAGTTGCACATCAGAACTCAGAGACTGTCCTTCAACTCAGAAAAATCCCTCTCTTTGGAGACAAAAATCAGTGTCCTAAAAGGGGACTTTTTTTTCAGAGTGGCTTGATTTAAAACACATTATTGTCAAATTTTTGAAATTTTTCCACCATACTTTCCATTCCTATACATGTAGGTTAATTAAGTTGTTTTTACCATGTCACTCAATTAACTGTATGTAGAGGATTAATATCTGAAAAAAATTGTTTTGATGTGGTCTTTTTATGTCCCATTGCACACTCCTGTTTGTAATCCAGGCAGTAAACGGTGGAATTTTTTTTAACAGCAGCCTAGCGTGTTTCTTCTGCTGAACCCAATTGTGGCAAAAAGGATCCCAAAGCAAAAGTAGGATCCCCAATCCCACTTGAAAGAATAATTCCCTGTTAGGGAGATGTTTCTTTCTTTCTGGGGCTGCTTTTGTTCCCCTCTCCCCCAGCAAGGGACTTCTCTGAGTTTGAGGACAGTCTCCAAGTTGTGATGTGCACCCCTACTGTCAAGCCAAACATGTATTCACTACCAAACATCACGTATTCAACCTCACCTTGTATTTTCAGTTCAAGAGCACAATCCTGAAAGCAATGGAATACCCAACCATTAGTAGGCTGGGCACTGTGATGCTGCTGAGGCAGTAGCAAGACAAATCCATAGATATGCTTATATGATTAAATGATGTTTTCTTGTTTATAATTCAGTAGCCATGAATGGTCAATCAGCCAGGATTCTGGAAGCAGCGTCAGGACTGCTGAGCAATGCTGCCAGGGTACCCAATTCAGTCAAAACACTGACCTTCAAAACCTTCAAATGTTCTACTTGTTTATGTGACCAGGGTCCATGTATTTATCCGCACATCAAAAACCCAATCTGGTGGACTCAAGCAAAGAGTGTTACAGCTCTGGCAGTCAGTACCCATACATGGTTAAGCACAGTTCATGGACTTCGTCATCCAAAATTGTACAGCACAAGCAGTCCTCAGAAAGCCGATGATGAACAAGGGGCGAAAGATGATATGCTGTCTTCGGGAGAGTCGCCCGTCAAAGCAAACTTGGCTGAAAATGAGGCAGCTTGTGGAAAGAAAAGGAAAGGGAAGATGAATCGGTATGTGAAGAGAGCCTCCAAAGCAACAGAGAAAATGAAAGAAAAAATGGCTGACAAAGTCAAAGATATAGTAAGTACGTATATTGTAGGGTTCAGATTGAACCAATGAGCAAAGGTTAACCTTCATTTTTGTAAAAGAAATTGTGTCAACAAAGACATAAGAGCCAGCAGATGTACAATATTTTTTATGCTGAGTTAATTTCAGAGAAAATGAAAGAAAAACGGGTTAACAATGAAAAAGTGTAACTTGGACGCCACCTCATTTGTGTCACGTTTGGGCAAAGATCAGTTTTTGGGGCACTGTGTTCCTTTAAATAAACAACTTACAAATTTAGAAACAATTCATGCAGGAAACTTAAGAACATGTAATCTTGGAGTCACGTGGCTTGTGCATAAAGTGCTCACTTCTCACCAACTTTGATCCTGGGTTCAGTTTCCTGGCTAGATGGTGCACGAATAGAGTTGTTTCTTGACTGTCTTGTTCCACAAGGGTTTTTTCAGGGTTTTCCTCCCTGTGCAAAGTAGCAGCTCATTCACTCTCTGTCTGTGCTCTGTGGACAGACATGGGTCATTTGGCAGGTGCATTTAGGTGCCTTCCACTCAATCACATTGTAGCTGCATCATGTCGTCCATCTTTTAGCCTTGTGGCTCTAAGTAAGGATGATTAGCCCCCTGGTAAAATGAATAAAACATATGCCTGGAACACGTAGGTTAGATATACTGTAAATGTTGTCTTAAAATTTTGGTAGATTTCGTAGAATGAGTTCACATTAAATGTGTTGGGAAACCAGTTTCTCTTGTATTTATCTCCTTCCAGAAAGAGAACATATTTACCATCCCCAATCTCTTGTCCACAACACGCCTGGTCATGTCCCCTGTTCTGGGCTACCTGGTCATTCAGGAGTGCTACACGCTGGGTACTTGCTTGTTTGTCATGGCTGGGATCACAGACTTGGTAGGATCAGTCAACTGAACACAAATGCTATTTATGTTTCATGTACGTATAGTTCACTGACTAACCATTGTGTATGTGCTTTGCATAGAAAAGTATGCACCCACAGTGCTAAGGGGAAGTCAGTGTACAATGTAAACAAAATGCTCTGTGCCACATTTCAAACCTATTATGCAAACGAGGAGAGTTAAATGTCTTGTTTTAAATCTAATGAGGACTTGTCACCCTTCTCCAATTCAGAGAAAAGCAAACATGAAGGCCTCTTTAATGAAATGACAACACTTCAAAAAGTCGTGGGAAGGATATATCCTACCAGTAACCTTTCTCGCACTAAAGAGACAGCAGTGATG
>NW_019091448.1:667895-696248 GCF_001949145.1 Acanthaster planci
CTTTATCTTGAGCCTGTCCTTTCCTTTCAGCTGGATGGTTTTATAGCTCGAAACTTCAGGAATCAGCAGTCTGTTCTTGGATCCATCATTGATCCACTGGCTGACAAGTGCTTGGTGGCCATCCTCACGCTTAGCCTGACTTTCAGTGGCCTTATCCCTGGTAAATTGCCTGACCGTGCAGAGCTGTGTTTGGACATTTTGGTTTCAAGTCCACGTACCTGCTGTCATTTTAGTTAATTGCGGCGAATTGGGCATTTTCCCAATTTGCTTTCCCAACTCATTGACTAATTCTTTATCGTTCATTATCTTCCACCAAAAGATATTTTGAGAGATAGTAAATCCTGTATCCCAAAGTCAGCTTGCTTATTGCGATGGCGGGATCAAAATATCGCTAGTTGGAAAGTTTTTTAAACCTGAATCCTCCTAAACCTTTCAAAATCCACCAGGATATATTGATGGGCTGAGAAAGGCACAGGTTCAGACCTGCTATGGTTACTGCACACATTGGACTTTAAGCATTTCATTTCTATCCCCCGAAAGTTTGTATTAAGAATGCACCATTGATTTCCTGCACGTTGGAGGATTTTGGAGGACTCAGATGATAGAGTTATTGGACTTTGGATACGGTTCACTTTTATAGTGTCCATGTCACTCAGGCCCGTTGCCTGACCAGAGACTGGGGTGGGGTTCGTCAAACCAAACTTTTGGCACTGTGAACACATATTTTTATACAAAGGCCTATCACAATATGCTTTGGAAAGTAACATTGAAAAGTTGCATGTATGTCGCAAACCAAAGGTTGCATGCAAGACTTGTACACTATAGTTTTCAATATTGAATAAACTTAACAAAAATACATTGATTTCAAACCCTTTGAACTCCTGAAATGTAGATATTTGCCGAAACTTCCTGACGGTACATATGACTAGAGATTGATTCATTAATATGCAGAATCGTGGTCACCTTGAGCTTGAGAATCAACGTATAAGCTGTGGCTCGTATGCCGAATATTACGATATATTTAAAATACACACAAAAAACAACAACAAGCGGACCTCAGAAGCCAGCGGGGAGGGGTTTGTTCAAACCCCTCGAACCCCCAGTCTACGGGCCTGTCACTCAATCTGTCCCACCAGGGAGTGTAGGAACGTTTTATAGAATTGAGAAGGAGCAGCTCAGCCACTGTTCCTTTACGGTAGAGCTCCATGAACTGAGACCTACAAGAAGTGTGTCACCGTCTTTGTGCACGGTGTTTGATACCAGAGGATCCAAATACATGTACAAACGCCCAGGGAGAGTGTGGTTAATTAACAGCAGAATGTGTGCTTTGCCGGCATCCAGTGTAAAAAGACTGTGTACTAAACCTTTTCAACTAGTTTTGACTATTAAATTTGTCACGTCCGTTGCCACATACATTTGTTCTATCTCTTGCTGTCATTTTTCCGTCTGCAGTTCCCCTAACCATCCTGATGGTAAGCAGGGATGTTGGCCTGGTAGGCAGTGTTTTCTATCTCCGGTACCAGTCCCTACCACCGCCACGGACGGTCAGCCGATTCTTTGATATCACCCACGCCACCGTCCAGCTCAAGCCCACCACCATAAGCAAGGTTTGTGGTACATATAATTGCAGGTCCTTCTCAGTGATGGGGATCATACGATGTAAATCCCAAAAGGATGCAGTGAACTGACATGTATTTCAGCACTATTCACCTTTGGATTAAGGGGGAGGTAATAGTAGTTCAAATCATCACTGCACACCACAAAAAGGCACAGATTCTGTGATCTTCCATTTCTGTTAACCCTAAAAAGAGTTCGGGGGGCCCGGAACATCTGCCCTCTCGGACATTTCTCTGATACCGTTGCAACAGATGTTGCCATTGTGCTGAGCCCTAATAGGACATTTTTTCTGTTGATGTCTTGTGTTCATTTTGACACCAACTGCATGGGAATTGGAAATGTGCAGTGTTGACTTGCACATGCCATTTTTTTCATCATTCGGCTTTGACTGATTTAGAAAACTGCATAAACTCTGACCCTTGAAGATCATGAGATTTGAAGCTTTTCATGGTGGGGGTAGCAAGTAAACTAGATAGGTTTGCGGTAGCACCATGGATATATCTCTTCATCATGTTGTACTTTAAATACAACCCTGTAAACTGGTGTATCAGGAAGGAGCTAGCTTCATTGGAGAATTATGCCAGCAGAAATGCACTCTCTGTTGTCCTAGAAATTTCAGCCAAAGCACGCATTGTGGTAACCTCCAACTCCCCGTTTTGCAGCTTCTGCAGGTAATTTGAGAAGCAGAGAATAATTCGCTTAGAACATGTTAAGAACATTTTTTGGGGGTCACTTTTCTAGTTGAACACAGCTGTTCAGCTCGGTCTCGTAGGCTTCACCTTGGCAGCTCCAGTCTTCCATTATGTGGACCATCCCTTGCTGCATGCACTTTGGTGAGTACAAACACTAACAACCCATCCAGATGAGTAAAGACTTCGCTATATCTGTGAGGCATTCTAGTAAAATGAGATGGAGCTGGCCACAAGCTGTCACAGAGAAGATTGGAAAAAGCTTCAAGAGACAACTTTTTTCCTTTAATTTCTAGACATATCAACATTTGTAACTTTTCAGTGCCTACTAAACATGAATTAAAGAAACAGTTGAAAAAAAGGATATCATGGTGTCAGTGTTATTTGGTGATTTAACAATGGGAGACTTTGAGACGCATGGTAGCGGCAGACAAACCAGTCCTTTTCCGCAGTTGTGCGTGTGCTCAGAACTAACACGCATGCCTAGAAATGCATGCGCATGCCCACATCAAACAAAAAGGACCGTTGTGTCTGCTGCCACCATGCTGCTCAAAGTCTCCCATTGGCATAATACCAAAACTGGAAATTGTAAAAGTCTTTTTCAGTATTTTACTATTTTGACACATCAACACTTTTGACCAGTCAGGTTTGACTGAAGTACAACAAACAATATTCTGAGAATTTTTCATTCTGTTTCCCAAATACCTCCAAACCTTTTGACCTCTGCCCTCAGAGACCTTTAACCCTCATGATCTTACTTCTTTATGATGTTAAATTTACTTGTAAATAATAGCTTTATCAGTGAAAGTGTTGTGCGTTAGTAGGTAGTCATTAGCACAAAAAATTGTGTGCAAAATATAATCAAAGTGCCTTGCTTGTGAAAATGAGCACTTGATCACAGAACTGCACAAAATCTTCAGCCCGAATTTGTCTGTGTATTGATTCACCTGTCTAATGTTTAATAATACTTGTCAAAACAGACGGACAATATGGCATTGTGTACAGATTTGTGCATTACATGTTTTTATCGTTTACATTTTGCAGGTACGCCACGGCAGCAACAACCATTCTTTCAGGCTTCAGCTACGTCTTCAGCAAAGATGCATTCAAGTTCCTGCGAAAATAGACAAGAATGTTCAGCATCATTGCCAAAGCTGGTTATTTGGCAGTCCTGCAACCTCTTCCCCAGCCCAACAATAGGGGGTTTGAGGACTTTCGATTTGAGCTTGTGGACATTTTATTTTGGGGATAAGGATGCAGGAAACCGATTCTTTGTGGTTCTCTGTCTATATGAAAGAGCAACTCAAAGGAAAACATGTTTTTTTTTAATTTATCTGTTCAAATAAATAGGGAAGCATAGAAATCGAACACAGTGTCATTTGTCTTCAGAGCTCAACTATAACAAGCTGAAAAGGGCTTTATTCTGTTCATGCCAAGATGCGAATTCTGAATGTAGATTGCATCATTCTGAAAAAACATATAAAACGAGGGGATCCCTCACCTTGTGTTCGTAGAGGATAATTCTCTTGTGCACACCAAACAATGGCTAAAGGTTTATCCATTATGAACACAGGGCGAGGGTTCCCCTCGTTTTCTCTGAATGATGCAATCTACATTCAGCATGGTCAGAATTCGCATCTTGGCATGAACAGGAAAAAAAACCCTTTTTAGCTTGTTACAGTTGAGCTCTGAAAACAAATGACAGTGCGTTCGATTTGGATCTTTCCAATTTATTTGAACAGATAAAAATCAGAGAAAACATGTTTTCTTTAGAGTTGCTCTTTAATTGATCATCTTCTGGAGTAAATTATATCAAAAGTGCCGTAGATACTGAGCAATATTTTCCTGCTTTCAGATCATTATGCTAATACTTGAGGCAAATGTTAGTTCCTGGCTGTAGGCAGACAAATTTCTAGGAATTACACCACCAATCAGATTTCAAGCAGGGAAACGAAACTAGTTTTAAAAGGTTAACTAGGTTTTAGACTGTGCAAGTGAGCAGTGTGTCCAGCTCATGCTTTGCACTAATTCGGCCTACTAATGAAGATACATGCATTAGGTACATCCCTCTAAAGACCAATGGATGTGTACACTGGCATACGTACATGTGTCCCGTCTGTGGTGCCAAAGGGAGAGCTGCGACACCTGACACCCGACACCACCATTGTCGCCTCCCACACAAAATGCATGCAAAGTCCCTGTTGATTTTGTGTGCATCAAATATTACTCATAATGAAGAAAATTATGCATAGTTGTGCATACATTGCGCTGTATGCGTGGACGGCATTGCATATGTTGCGTTCCTAGTTTGTTTTTGACCTGTTTTCCATTTGTTGAAGCTTGGAACAAACATGTACTTGTTTGTGCTTATGAAGCTGATTCTTCTGTCATTTATGGCTAGACTTACCATACGACTGCATTCTTCAAACTTGATAGTGCAATCAGGAAGGCTTTGAGAGAGATCAGTGTCTGTCTACAAGTACAATCTGATGTAATTTCACGAATTACTTAATGAAAAATGTCGGCATTCATTAAAAAAGTCATCCCTTAAACACAATAGTTCCACTGTCAGGAACCTCTGACCTGACACACCTGTCACTTTAATAGGATAGGCCACGTGTACATGAGAACTAGTTGTATTTCCACTGTATGATTCAATCCCCAAACATCTCTAATTATCACAGATCACCGCATTGGTGATCAAGAAGAGTTGGCAGAAGAATCAGCTGAAACTAAAAATGAAATCGTAGCAAATGTTTTTCTGAAAATGACAACTGGTAATTTTTATTTGAGCTGCATCATCAAGTGCTGATTTGTATCTATAATAACCAGATTTTTATCGATTTGATAAATAAAGCTACCAAAGACACATAAATGCCATTGTCTCTCTCTGCTCTCTTACAACTCTTATTTAATACAACTTGTACAGGAGTTAATTTTCTATATTGACTTGTACATTTATACAATAGTATATAATAGTTCGTAGTGGCAAATTTCCAAAAGCAAAGCGCATATCCAATCAGTGTTATGGTACATGTTGCATTTTGCCACCCACTCCTACAACACACAGCAACACAGAACTGGTGTTGAAGGTTTAATATGGTTTTTGTCTGACTTTTCAGTAAATTAAAATTTGGGAGAAGAGCCAATAACACATATACATGTTGCTCTATCTGGTGCATGTCACTGACCTTAAAAGATCCAGTTCTTGTAACATCTCTGTGATGGCCTGTTTTGCCAAAAATAGGCATGTAGATACATAAGAATGCAGTCTAGGATAAGCATCAATCAAACTGTCTAACATAAGGCAGATAACGTGTACATGTACATGGGCTAGTGTGTGACAACTAAAGCAAGTAAACTTGACAGTGTTTACTGTCAAGTTTATCTTTTGCATGCTATCGCATGAGAACATTTTGCTCACGTGTTGTAAAAATGCACAAACAACCTAGCTTTGGTCAGCTATCAAGAATGAGCCAATGAGAATTTGTCTCAACAGTGGCAGTTACTAAAAACAGCCTTTGAATTTAAACATTGATAGTTTTCTGTGCCTTCTGACTTGCTGGTCTGTGAAAGAATACATCTCTGCCTACGTGGACACCACATGTCCCGGTGAAAAAAGGCTCAAGCATCAAAACTGGTAGTTGTAGACAATCACATCAAAAAGTAATGAAAAAAACTTAACTATAAATCAACATCACCGTGGTGATCTTTGTACTCATCTCTGAAACTGCAGTAATGACTTGCGTAATGCCCCTCCAGGTACAAACACCTTGCAACCTACCAACTCTCCAACAGTGATAAAAGCAAAATACAAGTAGCACATATTATGACCTCATTTTTGCTTGGTTAAACATGTGCATGTATACACACATTATCTGCATTATAATACTGCAGACATGCCGAACCTACATGTATATATACATCACTGAATTTTGACATACATTTTGTCTTTAGTATGAGACAAAAATTACGAACAGACGCTTGGAGATACATGTACATGTCAGTGTACATGTACGTTACTAGAGTAGCAATTTTTTCAGTGATAACAGTGAACACCACATGTTTTTGTATGTGTATCAATTTTCTACAAATTAAAGCGATGATATTCTTGGAAAATGTAACAACACATAAACTTCATTTTAAAAGAATAACAGAAACAATTTTTTGAATCCAGATTTCATTTCTGTCAAAGAGTAGCACATTTAAATCACAGGTCTGCATGGCAACAATTTAACACTCAGAAAGAGAATGATAAAGTTTCAACATACACCCCTCTCAACCTAGAGCAGCGGGAAAATTCAGCCTATTGTCTGGCCTAATGACTGTGACGGCTTCATCAAGAGCACTGTAGCAAATCTTTTCCTGTCTTGCTTAAGATACAATCACAAAACTGCCAACCAAATTAGAGGATTTTGCTCAGTTTGCAGTATCACTTTCACTCATAGGGAAAATACTTTGTGGATATTTTTAAAAAAGAAAAAAACAATGAACTCAAAAATGATTATGACAGTTCTTACTCAATTTACCTTTTCTAATGCGTGTCAACTTTGCCCAAAGGGAGGAAAAAACAATGTGCTACGGCAAATATTTTAGCAAGAGATAGTGAGGTCTTGCATTTTTGCCCGAAATTTTAGGTATACAGGAAAAGATTACACACTGATTTTAAGGGGTTCTTTTATATTTAGTTCCAAATATTGGTCAAATTTGGGCAATAGAATAAAAAGAAAGCCCCTCAAATCAGCCAACTGCAGGGGGACTTGTACAGAGTAAGCTGGTAATCTGAATTAGAAGCCATTATTGCAATGTGGCTAAGCTAGTGCAAAGGTTGCGTGCGCCCGCTGAAGACCTCGTTGACCAACAGCATGTTGTGACTTCCCAAACTGCATACACACCTCAAGTTCGATGGTACTACTGCCGTCAGGTGCTCCCGCAGTCATATTACATTACGAATCTACATAACTGAATAGTAAAGTGGTAACAAGTTCAGTAGAAGTAAAAGGGCTGAAGAACACGCTGTGTAAACTGTACATGTACGTATACGCATGTACGTGTATGTACAGGGTCCTGTAATACAGGATGAGGACTTTCAAATTGTCACAACTTTCAAAATTCCCACCTTGTCCTCGAACTTTAACAGTCAACACCTCCATTTCGTTAACGTAAAAAATGTTCAACCGAGTAACACAAATGTATGTACATATACAGGTTCTACACGACTCAACGGAAATGCACGTGTATAAAAATTAAAAATGTATGGTTGCATGAAGTTGATTCAAATCACGACCCTGAACAGGATGGTGTGAGATACAAGAGGTATTGTTTATTTTTTTTTTTTCAAATCTCAGTGGGACCAATTTTCTCAGGACTACTTGTGCAGATGGTTACAAGTATAAGAAATCATTTTTTTGGGGGGGGGGCGCTTGTTTTCATCCATCTCGGTAGCAAACACAGCAGGGCATGTACAACTTCCAGGGCCTGAGTTATGAGGAAATTTCCTTTTTAATGTGCAGAAACAAACATTCTGTAGACTGCACAAACATGCACAGGGTTTCCCTTCCCGTCTAAACCTATTTATTAACCTGTCAGGAGTTCCAAAGAAGTTTGTTAAAGGGGGCCAATTTTAATTATGCTATTTAATTGTTTGGCAGGAAAGTTGTGCTTATGGCACAAACGTGTAAAAGTTTTTGCTTGCTTCGCCATTTCAAACAAACTTCAGGTCTACAAAGTGAGTGGTCTTTACTGTCCTCATACGGTCTCCACAAAACAGTCTCGTGCTTGACTCTACAAGAAATAAGCCCTGATGTAATTTCCACTTCTCCAGTGAGTTAAACTTGGGGAAGAAAAAAAGGAAAGGTTGACACAAGTTCAACAGTGTGAAAAGGTGTTTATAAACAAGAAAAAGCTAGGTAAGTACTGTGTACAGAGTTGATTTTGTTTGCCTGATGTCAATTTTGATGGCAAAATTATCTTTATCTACAACTTGAACATTTGATCCGACAAACTTTGTATTAAAGAAAGTAATAAGCATATCTCACTGGTCCTAAGTTGTTGGATAAGTGCTCTGAACTGGACCTCAGATTTTAAAAGCCTCCAGGGAATAATTACAAACTCTCTGACTTTTACTTCACCATGGCATCAATTTATCTCCAGAACTATTAACAGCACAATACATTTTTCCATATCAATATCACACACCACAACAGCTTGTCATAGTTTAATTTTGGGTTGTCCTAAGCTCTATGTTCCCTTTTTGACCCTTACGTAGGGATACTCATGCAGCATACTGCCTGGTGAAAATGACCATAACAGATTCTGAGCCAACTTGTGATAGCATGACTACTGTGTGTGACTGTGTACTACCGCATTCCTGTGAGATGGGGACCAGACAGGACCATCAAGATGTGGGTAGCTCCATTGTTGGCTGCAGCATCTTCATAGCCTAAAAAGGACCAAAAAATGTCAAAGAGATAATAATATAGCCAAGAATTCGAGAGGACCCAAATCTGGACTGCCTGAAACTGCTTCAGACAAGTTTTTGAAGTCACAGGAAAGCTCGATCTCAGTAAATCGCTAGGAGTTCACACCAGCATCACCGTTCAAAGCAGAGAGATGACTCAGTGTGAATTCGACTTGGGTTCCATTTAATCAGCAATGCCGATGGTACATCAAGAGGTCACTGAGAAAACCTATTACGCTAGCATTGTGAAGCCAAAGTAGATGCTCCTGCACTGCACATCTTTCACAAGATACTCCCACTCATCGTACAATCTTATGTAAATGTAAACTTGTATTAATGGAAGGAATTAGGACGGGGACAATACAGTCACATCAGACAGTAATTCTAAGATACCAGTAGTCTTGGGCCAAGACGGCAGAACTCGATAGCGGACTCAATCGAGCATAAAATATGCCGCGGGCCCTGATTTCCATTGAACCCTCTCATGACTTCACTTCACCAATCGACAGCTCGTTCTAACGTCTTGGGAATTTCCTACAAACTGTTTAGCTTTTTCTTTAGTTTTCCTGCAGATTTCTGGAGGAACCAATCAGCACCTGGGAAATTCCATTTGAACCTGTATGTGGTGAATATGGATCAATGACCTGCATCACATGACCTATTACGCATAAAATGTACAGTACAAGCACTAAACTATTTTGCATACAAAGGCCAAGTCTCGGTTGTAGGAGATTCCCAAGAAAGTAGAACAAGCCGTCGATTGGTGAAATGAAGTCACGAAAGGGTGCAATGGAAATTGGCGCGCGCCGCATATGCTCAATCGAGTCCGCTATCGAGTTCTGCAGTCTTGGCCCAAGACTCTCCGATGTTTCTCCTGAGACCACGGTGCATTGATACAACACCTCAACAGATGCAATGGAAAACAGGTGATTTGAATCTGACCTTTTGCATGGCAATGATCCAGGAGGAGGCAGTCTTCCGTGAATAGTCGTCTGACACAAAGAGCAGTAGATCCCGGGACTCATCGATGTATCTGTACTTGATGGACATGGAGGTGATGACAGCATTTCCTACAAGGACAGTAACCAGGCTATATAAAAGTGGTCTACACTGGGTTTGAGCTTCCAGTTACTGACTACTGAAATACAGGACATATATTTTGGCACCAGAGGGACTCATAGCACCCAAGTTTTACTGTTAACAGTTTATTGATGATGGAGTATATTATTATCAAATGTAGTGCTGGAGTAAATATGTCACAGGCACAATTTTTTGTGCAAAAGACACGCACGAGTAGCAGCATGTCTACCAGCTTGCAAACCAACATGTGCTTATCCTCCATTCATTTGCACTACACTTTTATGGTAAAAGCAGAAGAGTCACCAATGAATAGTCTGGTTAGCGGTCCCTGCATTATGGACTGAACTGCAGAGTAGGGTCTGATCTTTGATATTACAATGTGATGTGATATAATAACAGTGAGAATGACATACGTTTCTGTCACCATGTGTTTTTGTCTAGGGGAATGAAACCACAGGTACATTATTAAAGACAGAGGTATAACAACTTCCACTTTCACCAAACTGACAAATACTGACTAGCTTTGGCTATGATTCCAAGCAACTTTCAAGAAAATTTGTACTTAGCACTGAATAAAAAAAGTGAGCAACTGCAAAAGTGTTCATTTGGCTAAAGCTTTGGCTACACTTTATGATTTGCCAGCTGGAATCCTGCAACACCATGGAGTAATCAGAAAATTATTTCATGGGGCTACTGAGAAAAATGGTGCCTAGCGAAGGAGAGGGTGAGAAGGACTGGCAAAACCATCAGGATTGCCCACTTTCAACATGCAACTGGGAAAAAAATTTCAAAAGGAAATGGTGAATTTCAAGTAAAATGTTGAGCGGACCATTAGTCACCTGGACATTTTTTTCTTTGAAGCACAAATTTCCTCACAATCTTGCACCAGTGTTGTCTGTCTCAAGACTTGGTCTCCGTCTCGAGACCTTTTTGTGGTCTCGGTCTTGTCCTATCAAAGTCTCAGTCTCGGGAGGATTGGTCTCAGTCTCAAAAGTGCCGGTCTCAGTCTTGGTCTCAGATGTCAAGGTCTTTGGTCTCCCCCTCGAGACCTGTCGAGACCATAACACAATGTGCACCTAGCTACCACTCATGAACACACTCACCAGCTGACCTCCGCATGAGTCTAGATACCAAACATGGATGTAAATACAACATTGTAATGTTCAAATTTTCATGATAAAGAATGAAATTGATGCCTGAATGGAGACTAGTCAATACAGGATGCAGTTTTCCAGCACAGGAGACAGCCTTGGAAAGTATTGCTCAACATGACAGAGATGAGGTTGGAAGCACTGGAACTTGTTTGCAGTGTGCCATTTATTTCACTGGCACACATCCCCATTTTTGCACAATGTACATGTACATACATGTACATGTAAATATACACATGTGTACACGTACTGCTACATGTACCAGATCTTATTTGGATACTCATTTTTTCTTAATTTTTGTTCACCAAAAAAACAACAACAAACATTTTAATGTTTACATCAGTGGGGTCACTCAGGTTGAAATGACAATTTCACACATACATGTACCAGTGGGTAATTTTTGGCTGACCTTTCTTACCAGTCCAGTGATCATTAACATTGTACAGTGTACAGTATCTCTGGTAAACTCAGACATACAGCATTAACATAAGGTCATTTCATACTTAGGTATTGGATCATGCCCAATAGGTTTGTGTGAAATGTATAAATATGCCATACATCTTAGTTGAAATTCAATGAAAATAGGCTTGGGAATTGATGGTTATAATTAACCCATACACATGCTAACGGTATTGACATATCAAAAGTCTGCAGCTCATCACAACTTCAGTGTTTTTCCCAGAGGTAAAATAAAAAGTTTCAAGTCTTGAAGAAATATTTAATCTATTTATGTTTGATGGTGTGTTCCATGTTAATTTTTTTTTATTTCATACATTCAGTATAATTTCATCATCTTATGTTGCTTGTCCTCATTTACCTTTGTGTAAAAAGTATAAAATTGTAATGTTTGGTCTCAGTCTCGGAAGTGCTCGGTCTTGAAGGAGTGGGTCTTGGTCTCAGACATCAAGGTCTCAGATACAACACTGTCTTGCACACACATGCTAATCTGATTAATCTGAAAATGTTGTAGCTCTGTGAATACTTTTTACTTGGACGCAACACAACAATATGACTGGGTCTTGTAATTTAATTCACAGGTTGATTTTTTCATGTATTGTCTTTTGCCCAACCAACTACATGTACATTTATTCCACTTTCCTTCTCGGTGTCAATCCTTTCCTCTTATTTTTGAAAGTGATATAAACCTGTCCTGTGTTCCCCTTCTTCAGTGCCAGCACTGTTTGTTCAACTCACTCTGGTTAGTCTCATTACCAGCCGTTTGTATTTTAACCTCCTGGATGCTGGTCAGATTGACTGGATCGTGGACCCACTTGGACGGTCGGTTGTTCTCCCGGTCTGGCTTCTCCTCACTGAAAAACAGACTCCTAGAAGATAGTGAAAGAGTCAGACAGAGAGAGCTAGAGCTTTAATATGACCTTGTTTGTGCCCGGCCTTGAACTTTGAGACTCGGGCAGGATTCCGAAATGTTGCAAGAAATAATAATAATAATAATATGGATTACCGAAAATGGGTCACTTGGGAGATATTCCCATAAGAACGTGCACAAACTTTACTGTCCCATAATCAAATATTCCCTAATCTGATCTGAACCAAGCTTTGTATGTTTTCAATTTAGACCCTAATCTATAATCTCTCAAAATTTGGACCGTAAAAATTCGGCCTCCTTCTGGTAGCTGGGGCATGGGGAGAAATGTCTCCCTAATGACCGATGTCTCCCTAAGGTTGAAAAATTTACAACAAAGTGTCTCCCAAATGACCTATTTGTGCTACTAATAATAAAAAGAAGAATTTATTATATATGATTTATAAATCCATCACAAGTGATGCTCAAGGCACACAATACTTTTACAAAACAAAATACACATGTATGCATCAAAAACAATATGACAGTTATAGAAAAGGTCCTAACAAATATAGAAACAAGTACATGAAAAATCATTTACGCCTACTGGAAATACACTGTACTGCTTACCAAAGGACCATGTGAATACCAACCAGCTCAATCATTCACACAGCAGAAAGATTTAGTCTGTAGGGATATATTTTCTATGTATGGGTAATTTCTGTTTTGAACACCTCTATGAAATTGGCCCCATTTCAGTGAAAAGTCCAGTGGTCAACGCGACTGTGCAGAGCCACAGGGTTCCATCTCGCTCTGCTGCATCATTCTGTCCACTTCAGTTTTTTTTTCCAGACATGTACATGTCCTGTTCTTGGGTTAAAAGATGCTGCTGACTTTTGATGATTTTACCAGTGGCACAGACGATCATTCTGGATGGTACTAGGTTTTAGTCAAAACAAGGCCAAACTCAGCTGGTCAACATGAACACAATCACTTGAGCGGTCTACTTTCCAGCTCTCCAAGTTCTTTTCATGAATGCACATAATCTTCACGAATCTAATTGAGGAATTCTAAAATAACTTCATTCTCAGAAATAAATATCCCTGTTGAAAATTCATCCACAACAAACCTGTGATTAGCAGATAGGTGACAGAATGCTTCTGCTTTGTCATTTTCCAGCTCATTACTTTTCAACGTGAAATTGCTCCCTGTGGGTAAGACAAAAGAGCAACACTCAGTGAAATGGTACTGCTGAAATATGACTTAATTTAACCAGCCGGCAATATCATCTGCCAACTTCTTGTCTGAAACCATATCTGCGGTGATGATTTCACTGCCAAATTCTGTTCACTGTGTTAAGCTTACGCTTGGTCAACTTATCAACATTTATATGAGAAATGCATGGCTTTGTTCTTGCGCAAACTTTGAAATTCGTTGCCCAATTTTTTATGAGAAAACAGAAAACCTTTCCAAAATGGTGAAAGGAACTTATTGCATATTCAATGTTTCATGACTGTTGCAAAAAATTAAAGGAAAGCACTAAAAGCCATTTCCACAATGTTTACAATATCATAAACATTGACGAGCAGCTTCACAACCCTCTTTACATCTGGTTGTATGTGTAAATGGGTTTCTCTAAGAGGATGGCTGTATTTTGTGGCATATGGACACATCTGAGGTTGACAAGAACTGCATGAGTCAAAACCAACATATGCACAGTTACCCAGTGTGATCCCTAACATGTCATCAAATAAACTCCAATCAGACCTGAAGGCACTGCACAAAATTGGTAGAATTCGAGCTGAGGCATTGTGCAAGGTATGTATGCTACTGCCACTTGTCTGTGGTACAGACAGCAAATGTCTCTGATGAGTGTGCCGATTCAGCAATGACTGGGACAAAGCAAATAAACATAAATTTATGATTGCCAGATTGTGCAACCAATCTCATTGGTCCTTTCAGTAGATGACAGCTACTAAGGCTGTTGATTTCTTGATGCATTAACCAATCAGCAGTTCTGGGGTCAGATTCCGCACCAATAGGTCTGAGTAGCTGGTGGGCGTGGTTGCACAAATACATGCATACAACAGATTCACGCATACAACCATTCATTGTGAAGGTGAGCTTTGCCAAACGGTTGATACTCAAAATGCCTTTTCTATCAAAAAAACTGACCATTTACGAGAAGCTTGAGTTGTTTGTCAAAGAATTCATTCTCCTTCTTGGAGACGACGGCACATTCTTCACACATTCGGACTGGATCCACAAAATTCATACGAGGCAGGGGCACCTTAGAAGAACAGCACTGACCACAGAAACACTTGCCACAACGCCGACAGTGATGCTAGAGAGGAACAACGATTTAAGAAAAGCAGTTTAATACAAACAGAAAAAAAAACAAGCGACACTCAAGCACTAGTTCAAAATGCAACATGCACATGTGCATGTCCACGTAATACGCATAAACATGTACATGTATGTACTCTGTTCACATGCATACATATAGTTCAACATGTTCACTGTACTGAACCTGTGTTTGCTCATAAGTGTATGTATGCATTTGAAGATCAGGTGTTCATAGGAGAAGCGCTTAGTGCTTAGAATATTTACTGTGTACAGTACAGCTAACAAGGCTTTTGAAATGACAATACGCAAGCAGTCCTTTACGAAGTTGGACGTTACAAATGTTAACACTTGCTGGTCAATCAGTCAAGATTTCTGTGACATTTCTTGCCACAATGTGGCTTTTCAATGCTCCAAGACAATGTCACTGAGCGACATTGCTAAAACTTAACACCTGCCCATGGCACAAGGATACTTGAGAACTCCATGCTCTTTCAACCTCTTCGGACTAGTTTGAGCGTCAGTGAATTAAAACACTGGAATCACTCAAGCACGGTGATTAGCAAAGATGTCATCCACAACTGCATACTGAAATGAACACAGTGTGTTTGGATGTCCTCCGTGTACCATTCGACTGGCACAGAAAATTCTTGTGGGATTTGGAGTCGTCTGAAATGGACTGCTTTACCACTAACATTCTCAAATCTTCCTTGCCTACACATACACTGTATGAGCTGAAGATCTTACAGGATTGAGACCACATGTGACGAAACCTTGCTCATTTCAAAGGACGCAATGTACCAAGGACTTCAGCCAGATCTTGTGCTGTTTATGCCCGGCCATCCATAAATATAGGCAGAGCATACCAAAAATGATCTGCACTGCTCTATAACATGATCTGAACAGTCTCAACATATCAACTACCGGTATTTGTTGCTAGGGAATTCTGATGGATTGAGGCATGTCCACAAGACCACAACTGCTAAGAACACACTGAGAATCAAGGCTGTATCCGATGTTTAATGTGGAAACAGTTATGATTTTGCCAAAGTGAGGTTGCCTCTGGCTTCAGTTAAAAAGTCTCTTGAGGGACTTAAGGTTTTGACACTTTAGGTGTACACTTAAAATCTATTGAATTATTTGAATACATTTTGACAACAAATTGCAAGTATCAGAACACTGTGCACATTAATAATTCCTCAAAGCTGAATTTTCATTTGAATGTTAAAAAGCTCTTGGTTTAACCAAAGCATACTTCCTTATACATGCAGTGCACTCACAACAGCACATACATATATCAATTAGGATTCTGTTGTCATGGCAACACGACTTGTCATTTCCTGTAACATCACAACCCATGCATCTTTGACATTCAAGGAATAACACGCCTGCAAGGAGTACATGTAAGTGTACGAGTACATACAGCAACGCACAGCCTCGGGATAAAGATTTCAACAGACCTTGCTGATATTGGTGACCTGTAAGAATGTGATCCCCATTCGTACATGTAGCTGTGCACATGTGCACAATGTATACCTTAGCTGCATGGCTTTCTGGGGAAAAAAAACACCTTCACGTACCTGTAGGTCTACATTTAACGCTCCGACATCATGTTTGTCGGATCAAATGTTGCATGTACATGTATGTACACCTGTGTACACCTGTACACGCACCGGGTATGTACATGTAGCTTGAACAGTTTGACAAAAGTGTGAATACAAATGCTTTCTGGGGGGAGTCAAGCAAGAGCATGATGGTAGGTGTACCTGCACACGCTCAAGTCAAGTGTGAGAAGACCAAGAGTGGAAAGTAGGGTCAGTGGAGGTACGGGCAGCATCCAGAAAGAGGACAAAAGTGTCAAAATGGAAATTAAGAATGGAGTTAATACAGGACATTCACACATAGAACATTGACAAGGATTGCATTCAATTTCTACTGCATGGGTCTCTTGACCGGTGTCGAATACAATGATAGGTACATACCCTGCGTTTGACGAGGTCATATTTGCTACCACATTTGGCACACGCCAAACACTGTAGGGAAAATGACAAAAATAAAGTGGCTGATTCAAGCAGATTCTCATAAGGGCACTATCAGACTGATATCAATCCAAAACATGTATCCTGTGTTCCTGTGATCATTTCGTTATGCGACCTCCCCTAGTCATACAGGATCCACGTACATTTATAAAGCAGTATATACATTGTACATGCACACACACACACACATGTAGGTCAGGGTCTACGTATACACATGCAGTCGGTCTTGGCTACCTTAATGTACGATACATTTGCACCTACTGTTAACAGATGTGGGATATGATGAATGATGGCTTATTTTTCTGTAGTCATATCAGCATACATGTATGTACTGTAAGTGCATACAACTGAAGCTTTTTGGAAGGAGATTTTTTTTTACTGCAGTATTAGCAATTTGCTGTAGTCCTGTTAATTCCCATAATGCATTGGGGTGTGTGTGTGTGGTTAGAGCCAGCATCACGCGTTAAGGACATGTGTGCATAATGGGCAAGACGAGAAACATGCTTCTGTGTGCTTTTATTTAATATGCCTGTCCCGTGTCATTACACCCATCAAGGCGTTCACTGAAGATTAATGACAAGGGCAAATCTACATGTAGACACACATTACTTAGGAGGGGAACCCAAATTTGTTGGGGGTGGCCTTTATAAGGAGTGGGGCTAGTTTGGGGATTTCTACACACTTTCGAAAGGAAGAGAAATGAAATGGACCAAAAAAACACCTTTCTCTCGTTTGAAAAAAAAAAGCTCCTCTTGGGGATGGGACCCAAAGTCCCCATAGCTTGCCCCCCATAATTTGCCCCACAAGCAGACATCATTAAATTTTTTCCTTGCACAGGTTAACTACATGTAGCCATGGAAAAATTATAACATGTCTTCAAAGGTCAAATTTACATGTACATGTAGCTATGAAAATATTGACGGATTTACATAATGTACTTAGAAAATACTTTTTCTTAAAACAGATTTTTCTCACACGGTTTTCCATTAAAAATTACCAAAGCATAACAAAAGTTGCAACATTTTGCATTCTATATTTTATTAAGCTTAACCCTCCTCAATCCTCCAAAATCCTTCGGGTGGTTTTGGAAGACTTGGGAGGATTGAGGGTGGATACATGGCAAAAGTGCATGGCTTATTGCAAAGGATGCCATGCATGAAGGTCGTGGGTTAGAACTTGTATTGTTGTTGCTGAGTCATGAATAAATTCAGCCCGATATTTCTGCTCAGGTATGCCATTCGCACTGCCTTAACATAACAACAGGAATTGCCGGAGGATGTTGAAGGGTTGAGGCAACAGGCACACCTCCAAGTAACATTCTCAAGAAATTTTAGAGGATTTAGGGAAAATCCAATTTTTTCATCCCCCAAATTGGAGGATTCTGGAGGATCGAGGAGGGTCCCTAGCAAAAAAGGCCTAGGGGGTAAGAGTAAATCTAATTTTAACCCCCTAAGTTATTCAATTAATGTACCTGGGTGAAAATTGTTAATTCGGGGCTTACTGACAACGCAAAATACAAAATTCTGATGCGAAGAAAATAGAGTTACCACATTGGGCGTAACAGGAACCAAGCAGAGTCTACTCTTCTTGGGCCTATGGCTACAGCATTTACGGCATACATGTTGATGTTAGTAAGGCATATTGACAGCATGTTGTTGGTTTGAACTAACATGAGTGAGCCTAACCTTGAAGTGTCGAAGTTTAGGGGACTGTGTATTTGGGGACCCCCCTCCCTACATAGAATGAAAAACTAGATTTAAGCTTTCAGACTAGATTCACTTCAAGCAGGTGTCTACATGTATGACATTATTTTGCAAAGCTACAGGGTAAATTTTGTACAGAGAGGGCAGGATTTTACTTTTTTTAAGGGAAATTATGGGGCAAAAATGACAACATTGACACAGGCCATGCATGCACGCATCCACTGAAAATAAACATGGCAATATTGTCCAACTTGCTTAGTTTGGTATAGTGTCTCTGATTGGTTACTGAAAAGTTTCATAAGAAAGCTGATCTCTGGTCAAGATGATCTGGTTGGGAAGTTAGAGTATTGAAGAAAACAGCCGAAGCTCATACAGTCTGTCATGTTTGTGTGTGTTAACTTGACTGTCCATTTACATCGACAGAAGGTAAGAAAGCAGTATTTTTCTCCCAATTTACTCTTCCCAATGTAACCCAAATAGAGTCATGATAAACATTAAGACTAGAAGAGACATTGCCTGAGGAACTGTTTGCCTAGTAGGGCCTACTCTTTTTCAGGGTTGACCTTTATTTGCAAAAGGAACTAGGCCTAAAAACAGAGGGGTTCCGAAATACACAATCCCCAAAGTTTATGCAGTTTATGGGGATTGTGGATTTGGGAACCCCCCTGTTTTTAGTTACTTTTACAAAAGATCAGGCCTGAAAAAGATTATAAGGCTGACTCGGGTAATGTCTCTTGATGCCATAGTCCTATTGCATTTGGAAGAGTAAATTAGAAGAGACAGTCGAGTTGACATGCACAAACATGGCGCGTTATGTATAGTGCCGTTCTGTCTAACAGACCTACTCCCCCGTAACATTAAACCAATTAAACTCTGTCTTTTATTCATGCAAATAAGGTATTATCCAATCAGCGAAATTCGTCCAAAAAAAGGAACTGGCAAATTTTTACGTCAGAGCTTTGGCTGGTTTTTACTCTTACTCCCAAATGAATCATCTCAACCAATCAGAGATAGGCTTTCTTAATGAACTTTTCAGTAACCAATCACAGGCACTCTTATCTATAGCATGTTGACATAATCCACATGTTTATTTTCTGTGGAAGCATGCGTGCATGCATGGTCTGTGCCACTGTCGTCGTTTTTACCCCATTATCAATCAAAACCCTGCCCTCTCACTAAAATTTAACCCTGTAGTTCGGCAAATTAATGTTATAGTCATCTAGTTAGGTAAGTCAGAAAGGCCTAAATCTAATTCTTCTATAGCCTAGGTCTATAGGAATGAGGTCCCGAAATTCACAACCCTTTAGTTCATACAGATTAAACTGTTACTCCCTCGGCCTCCAACAATTACTTTATACCAGAAATGTGGGGTTCGACGTTCGTGGGAGCGGACGTTGGACCCCATAGTTCGGGGGGTACATGTACATTGTGAGTTCTTCAGCTGACTGTGAACTCCCCAAACTTACCTGGACATCCGGCACCCAATGTGGCTCTTCCAACTGAAAAGGACTCGAATCTCTGTCCTCCACACTCACCATCCGCAGCCCACTTTTGCTACGTACGAGCTTCTTACCTGAATCAGCCATTTTCTCATACAAAGTATAGCTATAGCCCTAGCTACACAACAACTAGCATGCAGGGTATCAGCAAAATTACGATGCTTCTGCGAAAGCCTACCCCCATTGCACGAACAACACGAATATGTATGAATTGAACAGCGCCCTCATTGACAAGATTTTAACCACACATGCAGCTGCGACCCACACGTTAACAGTCGTTCGTACGATCTTCAGTAGTGAGTCTGCAAATACTTTGCAAAATCAATAGGATATCCTGCATAGCATACACAGGAATATCCCCCCCCCAAAAAAAACTGCTACATGCGGTAGCCCTATTATCAAAGCAGAAAATGAAAAATGTACTTACATTTCCTGAATAGACCTGAAAATTCAAATTTGCCAGCCAGTACAGCATCCCACATGCAGAAGGCTTCCCGTAAAGGAATTTTCTAAATATTTGAGAAACCGCTTTATTGAGAGTGATTACACATATTTTCTCAAACACTGCAAATGCCACAGTGTTGGAAATTCTGGCACTTGCTGTAGCGCTACTGGCAAGCTTTATTCCTTCAACGCAAAATTTACCTCTGATTTGTTTATACATAATGAAAGCCAGTAGGAACATGATTTTTGTATCTTCAATTTGAAAAGCTAAAGAAAGAATATTGGCATATTTTACAGCCCTGCTGTAAAGCTTTCAAAACACGTAACAGTTATGTTCAGATTTCTTCATTCCTAGATGGAACTAAAGTCAGATTTAGCTACTCACCGCAGCATTGCTCTGACTGCCTGTTGTAAGGGAATTTTTAAACAGGACAGAAATTTGAGAGATTGATTAAAAATCTTCATTTTTCTATTACACCGTAAAGGGTAATGGCATACTAGGCATTAAAATCGTGGCCTCAAGGCCATTATTGCGAGCATGTACAGAATTTAATAAAGTACCTACAAATTTAAATGAAAGAAAGAAACCACAGGAAACACAATGTGGTCGAGCCACTATGGTGATGATGATAGTTTGTTCCTCGCGCAGTGCGAATATCGGAGAGGATGGTTTGTCTATCTTCTGCTGGCTCGTTGGAGGCTGTGCAGCCCGATTCGTGTGGCGCAGTTCTCACTGCACTTGAAAGCCCTGGGTTGAGGATATCGGTGAGGCAGCCTGCTTCTTACGTCTATTCCTCTTATCCTCAGCAGCTCCTCTTCTGATTTGCTACCTGTAATGAAGCAGTGGCACCAGCCTGATCTGTCAACAGCTAATTCCCGGTGGCACGATAGGTGATGGATGCCAGTTGTACCGGTGGAAGCTGCTTTTTGAGCTGGTCCTTGAACACCTGTGGGGGCTCCTCGATTTCGATTCCCTTTGCGATATTTACCAAAGAAGACGGCCTTTGGTTGACGTGAGTTCTGACATTTCCTCATTTGAATAGCCCTGTCACTTGATGTTGAGAAGGGTTTTGCGCATCAGGCAGCGTTGCCGGAAGAGCTCTAGCAGCCATACCTGTTTCCTGTATAGGACCCATGTCTAAGCTCCATACAAGAAGGCAGGGACTACAACTTCTCTCTGCATCTTCAGCCTGGTGGAAAGGCACAGAGAGTGTACATGTACTACTATACTCTCGTACGGCGGAGCGCCAAAAGGAGCTGCCGGCTTCGGAGAGGCGGTTGTCGAAGTCTTGTTGGTTGTGGCATCGTTGGACATGACTAGGTAAAGTGCTCCACTGCGTTTAGCTTGGTGCTGTCGATGGTAAAGTGCAGGTCACTGTACGGTTCACCAGACGGAGGCATGGTATAGCACTTTTGTCTTCTTCAGACTAACTGTGAGACGAATGGCCTTCGCTGCCTTCGCAGAGTAGTTGACAATGCTCTGAACTGCCTCCTCTGTTTGAGCAATCGAGGTGCATTCATCCGTGAAAAGGGGCTCCAGGACTAGCTACTCTAAGGTCTTCGTCTAGGCAAGTAGACGCCACAAGTTGAAGATGCTGCCACGCCGGACAGACAACTCGAGGCAGACGTCAAGAGGCAGACAGTCGTGGAAGAGACGTTGCGTGAAGCCTTTCCAGCAAAAAATTGAACAAACTGGCGTCCGAAATTCGGACTTTTTTTCATAAAATGCATGCCTTTAGTAAAGTTGTGATATCGCCTCTTGTCTCTTGAAGCCAAATCGATACTCCAGAAGGATATATTTTTCATAGTAAGCTATTTTGTTGACAATTGGGGCGTCATATGTTAATAAAGAGAAACGGGCAAAATGAGTGGCACTAAGTGAGAGATACATCATTGTACACCCTTGTATAGGCCACAACTCCGGCGACTCCACGCAGACAGTCGGCAAAGTGGAACCAATTAGCTCAAGTTTACCGACTGTCGCCGTTCCTGTTTGCGTCAGTCGCGATAAAGTGTTTCCATAGGATTGGGCATCGTCAGAAAGTGGAAGGCGATGCTCTCTCTGCGTCAATATGTCAATATGGAAATCAGACTTTGATGACCCCTGATCTTCAAAGGGTACCTCGCTGACAGCAGCAATAGGAACATACAGTCTGGCTAGTTCCCTTGCGACTGTGGTGTTGTGCGTCCCTTAGGGCGGTTGTTTGCCCCTGCATCCATCATTGCGCGTACAAATCCAGTGTGGAAGTTTTAAGACTTAGTGTTGGTTTTGGTGCTATATTGCACCTGATGTTTTCACCTCTTTCCTGTCCCGGCACTATCTCTCTCCAGGCTGTGGTAGTTGCTTAAAGTAGCTTTCACTTTCTCTTAGATAGACTGCCTAACAGGGCTAAGGAGCTCTACCTACCCCTGCCCATAGCTGCGTTGACAGGGTTTACTTCCTGACCATATCTCTAGGAACCACTGCTGCACTGAGATCCCCTAAAGTTCAGCCTGGGGTTGTAAGATGCCGTTACCATGTACGCGCGTGTGTTGCCATGAGGAGGCACTGCAGGAGTCTTAATGGTGGAGAGGCTACACGTACTGGCAAGGGAAAACTTACTACACTCAGCTCCCTTACAACAACACCACTGCACTTTTCCACGCATCATGCATACCCTATGGCATACAGCCACCAACCACGGACATCATGTAAAACTTTGGACTCACAATGCTTTTGTCCCGAATGATGCAACCAGCTTCCATTTTGCTGTGCCAAATACAAAGGCAATATGGTCGGCTCACTTGCCATTTAATTGTAGCTATTGATGCCATGAACGAAATTAGTTATCAAAGTGCAAGCAACCCTTTGTATTACCTTTGTATCTGGCACGGTGAGGTGGCCGCCAACAACTTCATTGACCTCTGCTTGCTGATGAAAGGATAACGGGTCCAGATTTTTAATATGATGTCTGTGCCACCAGCATTACATTAGTTAGTTATGCCCATGATCTGGGGCATGCACCGTCGACAAGAGTCCTCCAGAACCCTGTGTCTTGCGGTTTCACATCCAGCTTCTTCCATGTGAGGCCCATCTTCCTGGTATCTGACTAAACGTCCCGTCGCCAAGTGTTTTTCGGCTTGCCTTTTTTCCTCTTTCCTTGGGGATTCCACATGAGGACCTGTCAGGTGGTACTTGATGCTGATTTTCTCAGCATGTGCCCAATCTAACCTCATCTTCTTTTCCCTATATCATTTTCTTCTGGCAACTGCTGTGTTCTCTGCCATAAGTCAGTATTGCTGATCTTTTCTGGCCAGTGGCTATGGATTTGGAGGACTCGTCTCTGGCAATTATTGTTGAGGAGTGTCTGGACCTTTTTTATGGTTTTCTTCATCGTCCTCCGTGTCTCACCACTGTAAAGCAGCACAACTGAACATTTGAGTTGAAATGCGGGATTTTTGTTTGCTGCGATATTTCTTTGGAGCTCCACATATTTTTGAGCTGGTAAATCCTACTCTTGCCTTGCTGATTCTCGCCATGATGCTTCCCAGATAGGTGAAAGACTCGACTTCTTCCGTTGGGTTCCCACAGGTTCGGTGCTGGTGCTCTCCCCTTTCAGTGTTTTTGTTTTCTTCCCCTTTATATGTGCCACCAACATACCCAGTCATTATAACAACAAACTGTTCCATGATTCACCAGGCAAAATCGACCAGTGGTCGACAAATTGTCGTTGATCGAACTTGCCATGTTATTTGTATTGATCATGGTTGACCGCGCCCGACTTTGGAGTAGCATAACGCCGCTTGGCGGCGCTGTACAATTTTTGGACTCCCATCCCACTTCTACCGCTGAGGGCGCGCGTACTCAAAGAAGCGTTCGAGTCGCTTTTCGTATACAGAGCCCACGTTTTTGCGAAACAAGTTTCCTAATTCTGTCATACCTGAGACTATTTTCAATCGAATTCAGCAATGAGTTTGGATTTCAGTAGACAGGACGCCCAAACGGACAGTGGGCCTGGGTTTGTAGGCATCCGTTTCTGTCAAGAATGGTAGGTCAGAGGAAGGGCAGGGTAGACCACACACACTCGAGACATTAAAAGGCAAAAGCATAGACCGCCAGATCCTACATGTCCCATCCAAAACATCCCACAGTTCTGGGGGTAAGGCCTAGCAGTACCCACGGTATCAAAGAGCAAACAAGGTGAACGTGTTTGGAAGCACATGTAGACAAATACAGGCAATGTAAGTGCATTGCGCATAATGCGTACTGAATGCTCTGCCATACTCAGTTTCGCCCATTGTTTGCCCATAAGTTTCAAAATCACAGTTATACGCGCAAGACTGGCGGTCTATGCGTTTATAATGTCTGTGAGGTAGACTGCCTTCACTGCTCCAGTCATGCCAGCGCCAGGCAGTAGTCATGGTAGTCCGGTATTGTCCGGGGTCAAACATGCCAGACTCAAAATTGTGGAACACAATCATGATGATCATAATTTTGCAACATTCATTAGCCTGATAGAACAGGGAAGAGTTCCATATACAAATGGCAGTAATTATTCCCTACACAGTGACCTGTGATATACTGTAGCCTCCAGAATGCAAAACATGTCCAGAAGAGTTCCATTTCGGAGGGAAGAAAACCAAGTTGTTTACTTAGAAAACACTGACAATTTTTCAGACCAGTTGGGTTTGTGCACAGAGTGTCAAGTGGCGTCCGTATATGAAACTCTTTCCATTATAAGTGCTTGGAAGTTTTTTGAGATATATGTTTCATTGGTTTACTCAGTGAGTGCCAAAACTACCAGGATTACCCCCAGAAGCAGTGCATGTAACATTAGTGGGTCCGTTATCCACATTCTTGGAAGTCCGTGGACAACGGATGCGGACCCCACAGTCCTGGGGGTTGCCTAGGCCTATACCACAACCGAAGGAGCAATCATATCAAGCCTTCCCTTGGAAATTTGGAAGCAACGCTTGGCATGCTTGGTAACATGTAAACCCTAACATGCCAAATTTGACTGGGGAAAGCCACGGAAAACCAATTTCTTTTCAACTGGGCAAAAACTTGGCAGGGAAGGAAATCCATATGAGCACCACGACACCCAATCGCACCTGTGCACCAGCCCCCATGACACCGGTCTGAACAATTCTGAGTGTTTTCTAAGTGATTCATTGTCGTCGTCTCATCTCGCCCACCTGATATGCCTAATTCCAGTGGCTAATCGTACATGTACATGAAACTCAAAACCTTTACTTATGACAGACAAGAACTAGTAGTATTGTTGTACACACAGTAGTAATTTTTGTTTCTTTGTGAATGTTGGCCATGTTTGCAGCAATAACATGCTCTATCCGAAGGAAGACAAAGAAAATAAAGTTCTGCTGTATGCTGTAAGTTTCCACTCTTTTTGTACATATCTAGTGGGGGTAAAATGAAGATGCGGCGCAGCAACGGTGTTTCGTCAAATGAGAGCATAGAAAAATCAATGAACCTAATGAGGCAGTTCCTACCGTGATATCAAGTTCAGCTTTCAGTCTAGTTCTTACTATAACCATGATGAAACAGCCCTGAGGAAGAGCTACATGTACATCATTATGGTTAGAATGTGGGAAAATTCCACTTTCATACTGTAGGGGAAACGTATGCCAATCTTTTGATGTAGTTCACGGTTAGCACCGCATCTTTTATGTTTCTGTGTTCTTACTAATTGTAGTGTAATTTTGTATTGATGAAATCAGATCTGAATATTTTCTTTTACTAAAGCTAATAGAGATTTCTATTTGGGCCGTATTAAATTACTAAATTTATGGCATCCGGGGCATGGACATTTTAAGATGGTGTGAAAACACAAGGTAACTTGGAAGGAAATTCCATGTACATGTAATTTGCTCGAAGTGCATTGTTCACGCATGAATAAAACAAAGACGTATTGCCTGCGTATCATCTGATTAAAAGTCAAGGCCCAAACCATCTGCCTATGTGCATATATATGCACATATGTATACGCCAAGAACAAAGTTTCAAGTTGTGTTTCAGTTTAGGTCACGTTGACCTCAATGATAAATCAGTGTGAATGGAGGTAAAAAAAGCATAATTTTTCAAGCTTTCCATTGGTTTCAGTCAAACGTGGACAATTTCCCCAAGCTTCAGTCAATTGTCAGTGAGTTCAAATGAGCTGAAATAATTTGATAAAACTCAGTCGTCCACACTTTGGAGCATTCGTATAGCATAATTTACGGGATTTGTGTGTCATGACATGTTATCGCTCATTGCAGTGCCGAAATTGTGACTACCAACAAGAGGCAGACAACAACTGCGTTTACGTCAACAAAATCACGCACGAAGTGGAGTAAGTAAATGTACTTGAACAGGTGCAGTTGCACATCTTGTACGCCAAACATTTCTAGTCTTTTCCAGGGATGCAGAATCGAAAATCTACTCTGAGCTGAATTCATTAAGAAGTCATTTGTTCTGTGTCAGCTTTCCTTACGATCTCCCAGCCTCCAATCAAAATTATCTTGAGCTGTGTGTTATAAAACAGAGTTGCTTATCAAGCACGCATTATCTGAGTTAATGGTTCCATTAACCCCTTGACAACGGGAATTTCTTTCCGAAAGCCGACTCCAAGAATTCCAGCCTCGCTTGGCCATGAAGGCCACCTGCCAAACCGGAAATTCTCGGTTTGTGGCCCTGCGTGCTCTACACGCTTTGAATTACACATTGAAAAGGTTCATTGTTCGGTGGCATGCGGCTCTACTCACGCTTCCACATTCCCGTTGCCTTTTTTCAAAGTGGGGACTATTGTGAGGCTGGTGATTGTGATGCAAATTCGGTCTTTTCATTTCTGGGCTACACACAAAGACCAATTTTTACGGCGGCTCTTACCGTCTCCCGGCGTGAAGGGGTTAAGGGATGGCACCTGTTACCGGTCCCCTCTATAACAGAGTTTTGTTATATTCCTAGTCATCGGGTAAGCATTTAACAGCAAAACATTTGAGACAAGTATCCTTGTGACGTGTGTTGCACAAAGTAAAGTCTCAGGAAATTGGTACAGTGGTGTGTTTGAGAGCAGTTTTTAGATCATGAAATCCAAATCCCTGAGCCCCCAACCCCCACATTTTCAGTATATTGCCTGTTTGCCCCAAGGACTTATAATGAAATTCTGTGCTTGTTTCCAGCGAGCTGACGCAGATAGTCGCAGAGGTGGTGGCAGACCCCACTTTACCGAGGACGCAGGACCATCCATGCCCTCGCTGCAAACACAAGGAATCTGTTTTTTTCCAGTCACAAACAAACAGAGCAGAGGTAACCAAAAAATTGTACAAATGCAAGCATGCAACCAATGTCCTCTTGCTACCGTCTCTCACGAGACCGTATCTGTTTGTTGTTCTCAGTATATTGCTCTGCAAGGCCCTGCTTGCTTAGAAAGAGGGAGCTCTCTATAGAGGTTATACACGGCAGCCATCTTTTGGATTGTTATTGACGTTGAATAAATAAATTGTTAAAGGGGTGTGTGTGTAGTGGTTTTAAACATCCCATTGTGTTTTTTTTTTGCAGGAGGGAATGAGGCTGTACTATGTGTGCACATCGCCAAATTGTGGACACAGATGGACTGAATGACTGCAAAGCGTTATTTTTACTGACCTTTGGCTGTTTACAACCGACTTGAAAAACCTCCCTGCAATGCTGCCATTGGCATATTCGTTTTGCTTTGAACAGTGGCCATCTAACCTCCGGTGGTTGTTTATGGTTGGTGCGAAAAACTAAGTTGAGGAACTGGGTTGGATTCTAGTTGTACTCATGCTGTGAAGCCAAGCAAGTCGAAAAGGGTTTAAAGCCTGCCAAAGGTCGACTGGTTCACATTGGTAATACGGTCTGGTGGTAGCCATTCATAATGTTGGCACTGTTAACCACTTGCTGCCGGGTGCTTTTATAAATGCAGTGCAGACATACAGGAGATTTTCAAGATTTTCAGTTTTCAAAATTCTTCAAAAATTCATCATTTCATTTAATGGACGTTTACACCCACATGAATGACTGTTTGG
>NW_019091448.1:696464-707215 GCF_001949145.1 Acanthaster planci
CTGTAAAGAGAGCCAAGAATTGTGAGGTGTTGCGTAATTTCCTTTGTCTCCAGTGAATGCGAGTGGCATCTTTTCAAACGCGGCTGGATTAGCATGCAGCGGTGCTGTGTCAATGGAGGCCCTGGAGCTCTTTTGGCCGCGCTGCTAATCCATGGGCGCGCTATGCTGTATGCTGTTTAAAACCAGTCACGGATTACCTTCGAAAAGTGCAACCCCAATGCAATTCCCAGCAGCAGGTCTTTTGTTCCGAGTACAGTCTTTGTTACACGGACCAGCTCTTTTTGTCCCATTTCGGGCACCCTGGCTCTGCGTATAAACCCATGTTGCTCAAAACGGCATTCCCCGGCAGCAAGTGGTTAGGCACTTACTGTGAGAAGTACAGTTTTCCCAATGAGCTGTGGAAAAAATTCACATCCAAGTACTTAGCCGTATTTTGTGCACAAGAACTCTGCATATTTCAAAATGTTAACATGCTTGAATATTACCTGCAAAACATCTCGACACATGGCATACCTTTTTCCATACAGCAACCACTTTTTGACATCTCTGATCTGTGTTAATGGGCCTCTACCATAGGCTCATGAGGATTCAGGACTTGACTGTGTGTTCATAAAAAGGCACATACATCAACACAGAGCATTGGCCTTCTTATAATGCACTGCATGAAAACCATTGGGTCAGTGGTGGAGTTTAATTATTGAAACCCCACGCATGATGTAAAAACCGAACTATTACTCAAAGCAAACAACAGAGTCAGTGCACTCTTCACAGCTGACAAAAGTTACTATTTTTATTAGGCCACTATTTCAAAATGCCATAGTCATGAGATTCACATCCAGAAGTTTAGTTTCTGTACAAGACTTGGAACTTCTTTAAACATTACTGAGTTGTTTTTTGTTCTCTAGCACACTGTAAGCTAGGATGGTGGGACCAACTGTCCGAAGCCAATGTACCAGGCAGAAAGTATAATCGTTGAGGGTTCGAAAACCCACACACGCATTTCCAAAATGAATGATGGTTTCCTTGGTTACTACTTTCGGTGAATCTGTTCTGGCGCAAATGCCTGCCACATGTATCTACAGGTACAAAATTCATTTATTGATAGTTTAACTGCTAAATGACGTATACATGTAGATGTATTTCCTGTATATCTTGTCATGGTACTGGTTTGTCCACATGTCACGCAAATGGTGCAACCTGACAAATACTGGGCACAGAATAAAAACCTGACCTAAAAGTGTTAAAGACAACTTTCCAGCTCCTGAGAATTCCCGGCTTGTACAACTGTACATAACAACTAGTCCTTTGCAGTTTCATTGGCTCGAGCTCACCGTCGATTAATTGCTCAGTTTTTCCCAGTTTGTTTGTTTGTTTTCTTTTGCTTTTATTTTCAAGTGCATGAAATATTGACAGATATCATGAATTGACTCATGACCTGTTGCATCAACTGTGCTGTATGAAGTGGGTGCTCTTTGCACAAAAATTTAAGCTTCGGAATAAGAGACGGGTGGTTCCTGTCTAGAAAAACCTGTCTTGCGATTGCCTAGTGTATAAGGTAAATTAATAAGGACTCTTTCTGTCATTACGTAGTTTGTATGTACATATTTAACATTTGTTTCCCTTTTAACCCATCAGTCACCACACATTTTGTACAAGCGAATCTTATTCATCTACTTTGGAAAAGCAGTCTGCATTAGGAAGTGCAATCTAACTATTGCTAAGCATATATGCAATTGATAGAATGCAGTAGGAAATGCTGAATAGGCACATTTGGGTCTGCAGAATAAGAGCAGTTCACATACCATGTACATGTAACTGTTGTAAGAAGGCTCAAAGGAAGAGCTCGCTGCATTTCCAACACTGACATCACACAAGTCCACTACACAGAGGTCATGCACGGCTCAAGTCATGCCGTCCGACCTTGTCCCGAGTGTGTGAAATGAGGCCCCAAATGTGGTGGGACAAAACATACTAGCAGGATCAATTTCAGGATTCTGCCATTGCCAACTTTTGATAGGATAAGGTCACATAGGAATACGCTTTCATAGTGTAAATGTCGTAAACACAAAAAAAAAGACAGGAAAAGCACTGTGAGGATTTCACATTTGGGCACTGTACATTTACATTTCACATTTCCTTCAGATACTGTGCCTGACTTCTGTTTTATTTCTACAAATACAAAATGTGGTTGGCAAATGGCATATGTCCGACTGTAATTTCATGCTCTGTTATCCCAAACTAAATCTTTCAAATCCCCCCCCCCCTTCGTAACAACATAGGATACCAGGGTGGCACCATTCTTTTGTTGGTCGATTCATTTCAATATCGGACACTGGATGTCCACATTTTTTGAAGCATAGAAGCCTGAAAAGTTGCACTGTTTCCGTAGTCGAGCCACAATCCAGAAGTATATCGTGGGGATTCCCCTAGTTGTGAATCATTCCCTTTTAACCATCAAGTTAACTGTCGGAAAGCATCACTGTGCATTTCAGAATTGTTCCAAACATTTCTCTAAGAGCTTTGGACTGGATAATGAAAAAAAAGTCAAATCTTGACAAAATAAAAAGCACAAAGTAAGAAGGATCACGAGTTTGCACAAATCATGATGTTTTAGCATTTAAAACAAATTTGAGGCATTAAAAACGAGAAAGGTGCATAGGCTTATAAAAAGCAAACTAGCTTGAGAGACATTACAATACACCTGTAGCAGACAGTATTATATATAATCTGTCATACATGATTAAAATTTACTCAGATTAAATGCTTTCCCAGTTGATCCGAGTTGAATATGTACAATAGATCAATCCATTAAGCCCCAGCTTAACACCAATCACAGCTGTGACTCCAGCCTGTGGTTCAAAAAAGACCCCATCCCAATAATCGTGCTCTCTGGGAGTCTGAGGGAAATTTTCTCAAGGTTGAGGAAATCCTTTACGGCAACTTCCATTCCTTTGAACTCTCCGAGCAAGCAAAGGCCCCAAGTTCACTTCCCCCCCCCAACACAAACAAACAATGACCAACAGTAAACAATCGCTTATCCATGTGAGCATGTGTAGCATGCAGAGTGGCATGGCAGAGACAGTGGTGGTGCTGCTCGCAGTGGCAAGGCTTAGTGGACTGGCTTAACCTTCACTAAAATTTCCATGCATAATGATGAGCAAATAATCATCATGATTTTCAAATTAAACACTTATTTTAATTGCTTTGCATACAAATTTTGCACAAGTGATGCATATTATAAACTTTTTTTACAGCAAAATAGAAAATTTCAGGAAACAAAGTCATAGGCAGTTATATTGAAAGGAGTGTTTCCTAGTGGGAAGGAAACACCAAACAAATTCTTTGCCAAATGCTTTGGCTCCCTTTAAGCAGACAGCACTACCCAGTGATCATTTGTCGCCAAATGCTCTTGTCAAATTAACCGTGCATTAAAATGCTTTAAGCTTCGTTTCCTCCACCCCACTCCTAAAAAAAAAATCCTCCACACTGGGGTCCTGGTGCATGTACTGTAACTGTACTGTACATCTGTAGCTTTTTGATTTAATCTACACTGTCTTCATATCCTGGTCGTGAATATGCACCTGCAATTCAGTCGTCTTCATCCTTCCCTCCTGGGGTCCAGTCCTCCGACTCTGAATCGGAGGCTTTGCCCATGCCTTGGGTTCCATCGTCAATGAAGCTGTCATCGTAGTCGTAGGTGTTCACCTCACCCTCATCGTCACTATCTCCATCAGCAAGGGTTGCTAGATTCAGTGGTAACACAAAAAAGGACCATTACAGAGAGCCCTCCAAAACTTTGACAAAAAAATTGGGGGGGAGGCAGAAACAACGGGAGTTCAAAAAAAGCTCATTTGGAAACCTCAAGCTTTGACCAAGGATTAACTTTTAAAGTGACAATATGGGTTGAAATATGTGCTACAGTATCATTGTTTTTTAACAAGTGGGATTTTGATCTACAAGCACATTACCTCGAAGAAGGGGGGTTGCAGTGAAAAAAACACGGACTTGACGAACCTTTCCCTTGATTTCTCCACAAACCATTTCGCATTTGGATGAAGAATGCTGTGCGGGACTAGACCCCTTACATGTACCTCACCACCAGTAACAAAATAAGCAGACATCCCAAAGGAATCATGGGCAAATCCTATCGCAGGCAAATCCTAACTAGGGCAAATCCTTGATAAAGCAGATTCCTAGGAAGTTCACATGAACACAGGAGTTTGTAGAAGCGGTATGAACGATTGAAAATTTAAAATCCAAATACAGCCAGATTATGATTACTCCCTCCCCCATCCTCCTTGATACGTTCCTCCAACTGGGGCCGCCTCATACACACAGCTAGAGAGGGCAAAGGAAAGCACTGTCAAAGAAGCCTGGCCAAACCTGGCGGCCTGAATGGGAATTATACCCAAATCATTAAAGGGTTTCTTTTGATTTCTCCAAATTATTCAGAGGTCAATAATCAAATGTATGTACCTCTTTTCCTGGCAGCTTGCCTCTTTGGCCGGCCGGGTGCCTTGGTATGTTTGTATTGTTCTAAGTGCCTCTTGTTTTTCCTATGGAAGAATAAACATTAAAGCACTCACATTTAATGACATGACTTTAATGTGGTCATTTTCGGCGATGCTACTTTTTGTTAGCGATGCTAAATGATCTTTAGAAACTACCCTCCGTGATCATTATGTGCAGAGATCTAGGACATCTACTCCTCATTGAGAGTTAAAAAGAAGGATACCTTGTTTTAGCAAATGGTCGATAGGACAGTGTACAAAAAAAAGCTGTTTCACAAGAAACAGCGGTGGCATATTTTATTTACCAGTGTTAAAAGATCTGTGAAGTAACTAGGAAACTGTGAATTTTGTACAAGCAGAAACTACCAGTCCTGAGTCATTTTGCCTGTCCTCAGGACAAGACAAGTAGGTAGATGAGATACTGATGCTGACCTGTAGCAGGTTGTTCCATGTGGGCATTCCTCTTTTTCGTCACCGTCATCGTCATCGTCACCATCGTCAGACTTTGCAGACTCACAGTCAGAATCCCCTGGGTGGGCAAATTCTTCTTTATGAAGGGGATTTTTCCTGTCACAAAACAATGAAGAACAATATATATATGCATTTTTTTAAAAAGATTGATCGGTGTGAAAAAAGTAATCATTCACAGTCATACCGATCATCAGACATTAGGAGACTGGACAGCTAGGATCACATGACAAATGTTCAGGTTGAAGCATTCCTTCCTGCATAGCTTTCTGCTGCCTCTACAAGGCTGAGGCGTGTTTGGATTAAGAGTGCAGTTTAAAAAAATTGGAATCACACCATGAATGGTCTGAAGGGATACTTCCTACAATACCTTAACAAAAAAATTAACTTCTGATTACAAAGGGATGTAGTTTCATGCTCAGAACTGATAATTCCATCGCTACTTTGCTCCTCGTGAATTACTTTCCTGAGAAAATTTAGCACAAAAATAGGAATCTCGCATCTGGCAGCTGCTGTTCCCATGTTCTGACTCACCGATAACATTTCTTGCCGTAGCGGCAAGGCTCTCTTCTCTTCTTCCCATTATCTGTTTTCTTCGTTCTCTTCCTCGGCATGTCTTGCGAATCGATCTCCAGGCTGCTGGAGACGGCCCGCCCAGACCTCTTGGTTGGTCTGCGAAACCAATCATTGGACTTGATTTAATCCCCCGATAAATTTGTACACCTTCATGGTTTGTGCATGGCGGTGGTGAAACCAAGACGCCTACCCACCACCTCAAAAACACTACCAATGCAAGAAAAATATGCACCAAGACTGCCAAGGGCTACATGATGGACAACAGTCAGACTTAAACTTTGTTTACATGCACCCATATGTGCAGAGCACATTTCGTGAAGATCGATCATCTGGAATTTCTGCACAAGGACTTCAGCGGGCATTAATGGCTCAGAGTGCCAAGACAAATTACAAAATACTGATACCAAAACCACAATGGGCTAGGTACATGTAAACATAAATTTCCTCGTGTTGATCAATGTGATGGTACAATTCACACATTTCACCCAGTACAGTGACCGTGCCTTTTCTCTTATAGTCCCAAACGTTGGAATGAGCGACCACTTTCAGTCCGGCAATCACAAACTCTAGAATTATTCAAATCTAATTTGAAATACCATTTCTTTGATTCTTAACATCGTTCATTTTTTATTGTGCCTATGATCTTTGTGTTTTATTCATTCATTGTAAAGGGCTTAGAAACTTACTTGTACTAGGCGCTTAAGAAATGCAGTTATTATCATTATTATTATTGATGTGTCTGTGTATGGCATGTGAAGTACACAGACGCGGCTGATTTAAGATCACCGGATCACTACACGACACACACCTCGGTATGTAGACTTCCTCTTCACTTAGATCACTGTCCTCCTCTGAGCTCTGTCTGCTGTATCTCCGCCCCCCTGTCTTCTTCCTCCCCGATGTTCTCTTACCCTTGGAGGATGTTCTCATCTGCAAGAGGGCACATGTTGCAGTGATAAACAGAGGCACTGTCATCTCTCTAGCTAGCTGGTGACTGTTTGAAGTGTCTGAATCTGTTGTCCTGATACTAAAATTCCTCACTTTTGTCAGTTAATTCCAACAGGAAAGAAAACTGGTTTATGAGAGGCAAAATGGGAACTGCAAATATTCAAATAAAGACAAGTTACTTTCTTCACTTCTGTACAGCAAACACCTGCCAAAAATGATACAATTCCAATAAATGCGATGTGCCTACAGGATTTCTAACCAAAAAGGCAATGCCAGCAAATTACTTGAGACTGTAAATATTCCGATGCTCTGTATCTGTTACTGCAAGTAATTTGCCAGAATCACACAGTAATGGGTATCAGTGTCCATCCTTACCAATCTTGGACTGTGAGACTCGGGCTCCCAGTCACTCCCATCATCCCCCTCCGGCACCGGTAGCTCCTCCTCTTCCTCATCCTCCCCGCTGGCCGCAAAATCCTCCGAGTAGTCCATGGCCACCTTGGCCCTCCTCTTGACCGTGGCCTGGTCCCTGGTCTTCCCGTGGCCCCATCTTCTCGGCCCCTCTTCAATCTCCTCTTCCTCCTCGCCAACACTCGGGACTTCTTCATCGTCATCATCGTCGTCGTCGTCGTCACTCTGATGTCGTCTGGGCCTCCCACGGCCCATCGCCTTGCCCCTCCCTTTCCCCCTGGGGCGTCCCCGACCCCTGCTTGGTGTTCTCTGGAGGGCTAGGGAGTACTCCTCTTCACTGGCCTCATCGCTGACCGAGGGCTGTTTCTTGCTCCTTTTGGGCGTGGCGGTTCTCTGTGTTGCTGAGGCGGTAGTGGTACTTGTCCCCCTTGGTCTACCTGTGGGAATGGGAGAGTTTTGTTCCTAACAATAACTTATCTGTCCTAATATGGCACATTTAAGAACACAAGAGCACTCTACTCTGCTCGGCTTTCTTGATAACTTATGATTTCTTGCTTCTGAAGCTCAGAGCATGAAAGGCCATTAACTATTAAAAACTTTAACCAAAAAAGATCCCTTTTAAAAGTACTCAGGCTCCTAAACCTTCAACTTCAAAATAACTTATCCTCCACTATGGCATCAACAAGCAAACTTAATCCACTCATACTTATCCACTACCACTAGGAAAAAAACACATTAAGAAACCAGGAAATGTGCATACCTCTTCCTCTTCCCCTGCCCCTGCTGGCTTCTGTGGGTGTTGACATGGCTTTTGCGGTCGTTGTACCTCCCCCGAGTTTGGCCATCCAGTCTGGGAGTTTCCGCTCTCTCTCCACGGGAAGAGCCATCTCCTTCTGGCCAGGCAGTTTCACTGTACCCCCCTTGCTCTGGCCAGACACCGCAAGAAAATCGTTGTGAAATGTATCGTCAAAGGTGAAGATGTCATCTTGGGCCAAATTCATGAAAAGCGGTTGCATAATTGAGGAGGTACGGGAGAATATATTGAAAGAAAACGAGATCATTGTAAAAGTCAACATGTACCGAGTGCCAATTTCTCCCAAAACAAGATCCGGCAGCCCCTGCACCATTGACTGTAAATGTGCCCCTGCGTAGACACTGCGAGATAACACACAAATTTGCACAACCAAACAGTTACCACGTTAAATAAAAGAGAGGCACCATAAGGGTTTCTTCAGCTGGCTCATGGCCAAGATTGCTCTGCACAGATACAGACGTCTCAGCTTTCAGAAGTATCACTATTTGCTGAAGAAAACAACTTCGGCACTGACATGAAGAATGTTGAACCTCATCCCTGTCAAGTATTATCGCTCACCTGTATCTGTGTAGATGGAGGTCCGGCATCCTGTTTCTCCTCGGCATCATCTTTTTCGTGGTCTTCAGTTCCGTCTCGTTCCTTGTCCTCATCTGACTTGATCTTCTTTGTCCTGCCATCGGTACTGTTCAACTGATTCTTTTCATCCACACCTTGTAGGGCCGAAAGAAGGGATATATGATTACATATGCATGTAAAATCATGTAGGCCATTCAGAGACTGCTTGATGGATTCAGGTATAAATTCCGAGACATGATGCAGGACAGTGAAGAAATGGCTCAGTTCACTTTTGATTTAGGATTACAAATTCCAAAATACCGAAAAATTTCCACACAAACAGCAACTAGTGCAGAAACACAACAAATATCTATAGCAAGTTAGTCTTTGGCACCTGTGGTATTTGTTTCACTCCACAGAGTCACATCTAATAAAACAGTTTACAAAATATTTCTCAAGAAGTATGAGGAGACACACTTTGAAAGACAAAACCTTACACTACATTGTATTCTAATACAAATTCCTCATTATGTAAAAATCAACATAGGAATGGAGTGGAGTCAAGGTTTATGGCATTGGTTCACTTTAATCTGCACCTAATTTTCCCTTAAGTGAAAACATTTCACTGACTGTAGAACAACACACATCAATATCAAAACTGTTTATAATTACCAAGGATAGTTTTCTGAAATCTTTTGTTCACCTGTTACAATTTCCTTTCTATTGTTTTCCCGCCGTCCTCGGTCGTCCTCTGCATCCTCAGTGTGCTTCTCCATTTTCTGTGGGGACTCCTTCACCGGGGACTCCTTTACAGGGGAATCAGTTATGGAACTACATATATAAAGAGATAAACCGTGTACAGAATTCAGTGCAGCTTTTCAATATAGCACTTGTGCACAATAAAAATTCCAGTAAATAGCCTGATTCAACATTCCTTCCTGCATCTTCACTTACTTTAAAGAACATGTTTGTTTATTGAGAACTTTACGTCGTTTTACTTGTTTATTTCTAAAAAACCCAGAAGAATCCAATTTTTTCAGCTCAAACTAAAACACGGGTACATCTACCGGTATGTTTAGAACAATGCCTATTGCAGGCTGAGAAATTTTGGACTGTCATTTCTGTTTCATGTTGATCCCTTACCCTAAGCTTTGGGAGCCTTTATGGTAGGGTCTCTCGTCAATAACCACCTCATAGACATGCTGATCAGGGGTCAACGATATCCGGTCTCCATGCTCCAGACTCTGCCATACCTCTTTGGGAAGGGGGAGGAGCCTGGCGGTCCCCTTGGCCTGGTAAAATGTGGGGTTTGTGTGCGTCTGGAAAAGGACCGAGAGGGAGGTAGAATAACCACACAGAATAGGATTATTAGTTGGCAGTGCAGTTGAGAGAAACTGGGCTTCTCAGTGAGGAAAATAGAGACCAAGAATACCACATTTACAACAACTGAGTGGCTTTTCAACTTTGGGAAGAAATCCCCCGCTGTCTGGTCTTTGTGTCACTGGCATCCAAGATTGAATTTGGAGCACTTGGATACCTTTTAGCAGTACTCGTACTTGAGTATTACTCGAGTACCATTTTTAGAGCACTTATGTCTAATACTTGCACTCAAATTTCCATGTACTCGTACTCGAACAACAGTTCTTGTACTCGGGCTGCAAAATACTCAAAATAAAATTGTACTCAAGTATCAAAGTACTCGTACTCGATAAAATCCTTGAAATTCTGTAACAGCCATTGAAATACAATGGTATCCATACTCGCAGACAGATATTTGGTATGGTCCAACAAACAAATTCGCTTTTATTCTGCGACACGAACCATCACATAACGGTAGCGGCCACTGTGTATTGCCTTGTAAAGTGCAAGTACACTGCACATAGCATACAATAACAGACTGCAGCACCGCGAAAAGCATCTTGAATCCAAGACTAGTAACACTCAATTTAGTTGTAGCTAGTCTGGTTCCTTGACCTGACATAGGATCTAGAATATCGAAAAAACATGGGCACAGGAATATGAAGTCTAGAAAGCAGACTTCACCCATCCACATTTATGTGTTCGCGTTGTGCATGCATAATTCATCACAAGTCAGAGTCGTACTGGTGCATGTACATTGTACATGTATATGCACTGATCACCAATCACAACTCCATTGTAATGTACATTGTTTTGGAATGTTATTTAATGTACATGTTTTATGGCTGGCATGACAATCAAACAGAGTTTTAGCTGGTACCCTTTGTTTCTGAGCAACTTTTTGCAAGTCAGCAAATTTTGTACTTAACCCCTTGACGACGGGAATTTCTTTCCGAAAGCTGACTCCAAGAATTCCAGCCTCGCTTGGCCACGTAGGCCACCTGCCAAACCGGAAATTCTCAGTTTGTGGCCCTGCGTGCTTTGAATTAGATAGTGAAAAGGCTGATTGCTCGGTGGCATACGGCTCTACTCACGCTTCCATATTCCCA
>NW_019091448.1:713821-913199 GCF_001949145.1 Acanthaster planci
AGCGCCATCTATATCTTTGCACCGTGCCTAGTGAGTAGCGCCCTCTGTCACGTCACAATATGCTTTCATCGGGACAGTTATCCACCTAAGGCTGTCGGGCCTTATTCGTACAAGATATGAATAGTTTTTCCTGCCTAACAATGGATATTCCAGTCTTGGGGGGATTGTTTGTGCTTCCCGTAATTTATCAGGTTCAGTCTTATCGAGACGTTCGCTGGGTTTGGAGACACAGTTTAAGTGCGTCTCCCACGCCTCATTGCTGCTTCGATTGCAGAAAATAAAATGCGAACGCAAAGAATACAACTATCGTTTCTAGTAATTACAGTCATGAAGGCTCCATATGACTGCGACTTTTCAGCTGTTATAGAAATACTCTCAACATTTCGATTTCTGAATCCGTCATTCATTTTTAAAACGGGACTTTCTCCGTCCAGCATATGGGACCTTAAAATGACAGGGAGGAAAAATCCAGAAGTTATGTGGTGTTGACCAAGCATCAGTCACGCACACAGACTCCTGAACTTTGCCGTGAATCGCAGTTATCGGCTTGTAAATATGACTCCTCTGAGTTCTCGGTTCCTGGCCCACTTGTCTTGCCCACAGAAAAACCCAAAGTGTCAATTAAGCACCATACAAGGGAGGAAACGAGACGGGCCCCCTGAGCCTTGGCCTCAGAGTCAGTCCTGCACTAGGCACCCACCTGCACTTCGCCGACAGTCCCAGCAGAAGAACTTACCCAGTCGGCTGAAGGCACTGTTAACAGTTGAGGACAGACAAATAAGTGCTTCATGTTTTTTGATGCAGAGCTGAACACTTAAACAAGAGACAGCATCGGGATTCGAACTTCGAACTCCTGAAACAAGATGAGCATCGTGAACGTTGTAGTTGGTGGTTTAAAAGTAGCTAATAGTTTAAATATAGCTTGAGGTTTTAGAACGTATAGCTAGTACTTTTTAAACAGCTGTGCTGCAGTGGTATAAAAGTAGCTATAAGTAGCTGATCGTGTAAAAAATGGTTGTTGGTTTAACACTAGCTGTTGGACAAAAGTAGCCAGTGGGCTGAAAATTAGCTGGTAGTGCAGAAGTAGCTGGTGGTTAAAAGTACATGGTGGTTTTAAATAGCCGGGGGTTAACTAGCTAGTTGTCTAAAAGTAGCTGGTGGTCTGAAAGTAGTCAGTCAGTTCAACTCAAAACAAGCGATCACGATGTGTGACACGCCACACTCGATAGTCGTTCATACAGCTGATCAACGCTTCTTTGATTAACATGGCTTACCGTGAGAGGGGCTTCGAAAGAAAGACCTTGTTTGCTGGCAGTTTACTGCAGGGAGGCACTTTCTCTGCTCCTGGATCCTGATGGACACCTTGAGAAAATCACCTTACAACTTCTAATTGGTTGCGTATGTCCTCGAGCTGACACTAAGGACAGCTGAGATCATCCTTGTACAGCACCCATGAAGGAACGTAACCAAGGGCTTAGTGAGGGTCTATGTCTCGCACCCGTGGGGTGATGGTTGCGCGCCGGGAAGACCCTCAGCTTGAGATTCCCTGATAGATGGGACTTCCATCTTGCTCATTTTACTGAGTGCTCTCCAAGCGAGGGCTTTTCTGGTCTTCACAGCCTTCTCCGTACTTTACATCCTAGACCTCAACGCACTTCTGATTGCCTTTCTGATCTGGTCTGAGAGCAGGACAATATCATCCGCAAAATCCAGATCAGATCTTGGCCGGCCCGGTTCTCCTCAGCCTCATTGGCATGATGGTGAAGCCAAAGTCATTGTGGTCCTTGAGAGCTTGCCTCAGGGTTAAATCGAGCACGACAACGAAGAAGAATGGAACGAACGTGTACCCTAAGAGGACTCAAGCCAGTATGTCGATCACACCGCTTTGACTATTAGGGGTTGATCATCTTGGCCTTCATATCTGTGTAAGTGGCCTAAATGGTTTTCAGAAGTCGCTGGGTAGAGGATGGATCGAGTCAAATGCTGCTAGGTAATTCTTCTTTACCTCCCCGATGACCGTTCAAAGGGCAGGTATCTGAGATATTGTGTTCCTACCTTCTCTGAAGCCACTCTGGTTGTTTCAGAGGGGTTCATAGCAGATCGAATCCTGTTGAGAATCAAGCGGTTGTAGACCTAGGTCGTGATGCAGGTGAGGCGTCATTTTTAAGTCTTCGTGAGGTTCCCAGACAATTATGGACAGGGGTGACGTTGGATACTGACTACTGTTCTGGCTTGTCCTTTCTTCCACTTCAATACTCCTTCTGCATCTCCCCTTCTTGCTTCGCCTGCTCCTCCTGCCTCTCCTTTGCCAGTCCTTGGAAGCAATTGAGCACCTCCATAGGGTACTGGACTTGTAAATCTTGTCGTGAGAGGTGTCATCGAACTCTGCTAAAAGAACTCGAGGGCATGCTGAGTCATCAACTTCCATGCACTTCGACTGAGTAGCCCACCAACTCCTCTTTGAGCCGGGCAGGTGGTAGGCCCCCTAAGCTCTCTCCATGTTGATGAAGTGATCAAGTTTATCCCCTCCACTTCCCGGAACTTGAAATAATCCTCCAATATGGACACGTCTGTGCTCTCGGACACCAAGGATGTCTCTGCCTCAGTTCTTGGTGCCGGCAGCTAACTCCAGTCTCCGACTCTCAGACTTTAAGGTCGGTGCATTAAAGTGCAGTGTTCTTCGTTTTGAATTCAGACTGGCCCTTCCCCGAGGGTTTATATAGGTGCCTGTCTTTATACTGCCCAAATAGGCCAAAACCTTCATCAGCCGCAACACTCCAGTCCGGCCCTTGGCCGTCATATATAATTAAGCGTACCATATCCGTCATATTTTACTATGCTAATACAAGCCCAGGATCGCCAGCCTCTGGGCCAACCGTTAGGGTATAGCATCCTCATCCGCCCTTTAATTAGCTCCATTCCCACGGAAACGTAGCAAGACATGAGTCGCGCCAAACAAGTTTCACTGCTAATCACAGTTCCAGCCAGCGGATTTGTAATCTGAGTTGTCTGCCCTCTTTATAGGCAGACTGCCGACCTAGGCCAACAATTACTACCTACCCGGGTTTGTGACCATTTGTCCTCCTCCATGGTGGATTGACAAACAAGACTGATGATCCACCTACCCCAGACCTGGTAGCCGGTGGTTTAAAGTACATAATGGTTGTTTAAAAAAGGAGCTTGCTGGTGGTTTAAATGTACCTGGTGCTCTGAAAGTAGCAAGAGGATTAAAAGTAGCCAGGGGTTTTAATGTCGCTGGTGTGTTTTCCTAGAATTCCGTGCAAAAGCAGCCCCTCAACGGTGACAAAAAGAGAGAAAGGGCCAGCCTCTATGGTGTCATACACTTGACTTCTTCTGAGCTCTGCATGGGATGGGAGCACTACCGAGTGGATGGTTCTGATATCGCACTGCATTACTACATGACCTCCAACTGCATCAGCATCGGCAATGCTGTGCGGCCGAAATGTACAGTACATGTACGTGTACATACAGTTCATATGCAAAAACCATTTCCATGTATCACAGTCTCTTGTGATGATGTCACGCTATTCTAGATGGGCAGAAACTCACTCGCAATTTTTTTTATTTTGGGAATTAAAAGCAAATCAGACAGCAAAAAGGAAATGTTTTTTCTTAATTGTCAAAAACATTGTTGCATACAATTTTTAGAGCATGCATCAAATACATGTCAGTAGTGTATGCCGAAGGCGGAGGGTGGGGCAACTCGATCGCTGTAAGGACGGACCCACAACCAACTTTTTCAGGAGGGCGGGTCTTTTAGGGGGCCAAACAATTTGTAATTTTTTTCATGTAAACTTGTTATGAATTTTCGGGGGCTACATTTAGGGAATTTTACACGCTTTTTGGAGGAAGGAACATGACACATACCAAACAATTTGCCTTTCATTATTAAAAAAAGAAATTTATTTGTTGGTCCTTTTTTTGGGGGGGGGAGCATGGCCCTCGATGGCCCCTCTGGATATGGCCTTGGAACGCTGCTACACACCCTTCTCTTTAATAATTTATTGCTTTTATACAAACATAATGTGCGAATAAAATCGGACGGATATTTTATCAATCTAAGAAATTATATAAACCAGTAGATGAGTACATATCAAGGCACTGTACAATGTACATGGACGGACCGGTAGCAATGAAATAAATTATGCTGACTTAATACAAATCATAATTCCGAAATACTCATGTTATTTACAACATGTTATGTACAGACTCTAAAATTTGGTGGGAATTGGTAGTTAACACTCTTTTTGACTAGCCCCCACACCATGATTATTAAGTCATTACGGGTTAACTGCATAAAACAAGAAAATTTCTATTTTAATCAATTAATCTTATGATAAGTGGAAATCCCTCCACAGCTTTTCAAAAATTAGATTGACATCACAGCTCTGCCCCAAACCGCAACCCGAGCCTTACCATATGTAGAAAACACAGCTAAGCTAATTTATGTGCTGAGCCATCGGTGTGCGGGACAGCAGGTAGAGTCGAACGCAATTGCCTTCGATACCCCAGTCTTTGAATCAATGCTCAATGAAATATCCCCGTAGACAAGTTGATTTTCTAATACAAGTGCCCTTTGAAACTGAGAAATTGCCTTGCCCCTTCAAGAACGAAGTTTCTGCCCTACGATTTACACTCCGCACAGCCTATATTCTGAAAATTACAGTATACAGCTCATGAGCAAGCATGGTTAACACGCAAGGCATAATGACATTGTGCCTTGGCTATATGTGTGCTTTCCTAGAGGGAGCTAGGTGGGAGACAATATCCACTAAGTTCTAGTAGGAAAGCGCATATGGGAATAAAAAGTGACTTCCATGATGGCATGGGTTTAGTCTGGACTCTGGACTAGTCCATGGGTCTCCAAATTCATCAAACTGGTATTCAAATGCAGTTTGCTGGTCATTCATCCCAAAACAACTTGGCTATGCCAGTTGTTCCTGTGGTTTGCTTTCAGGAATTCTGACATACAAATTTGTTTCCAGACAAGAACACTTTTGAGGTGACACATGTGGTTGAAAATGTACATCGCTGTTGATGGGCATGCTGCTGAACATACAAACATACTGTCCTCCAATCTTGATAATGGAACTATTGTGTTGCTGGATGCTAGTTAAGTGGCATGGATTATGTTTCAGGCATCACAATTTGTATGTGCTACCCATGCTCCTGATAAGCTTTGAAAGCTCGGTCGTGGACCTGCAGGCATCCAGGAAATAAATGGTGCCTTTCTCTGTTGCGCGTACACATCTTTGAGCCAGATGGTTCAATTACAGATGCTACCTAGGCACTTGACCTTCAAAACAAGAAAAGTTCATTGCTTATCATGAGCAAACAGCGAAAGTACAAACAAAAGTAATTAATATTTCACAAGATTTTCCTACCAAACAGCCTTGATTTTTACAAGAATGGGATCTTCAAATACAGAGGATGGTATTCTCGCTGCCACATGAAAAAACTTAGAAGGGTTCTGATAAAAGACTAGGCTTTCTGATGCCTTCTAGTGAAAGGTATTTTGCAAAGTGCTGTAACTAGTTGCTATCCCTCGTATGTTAAAGTTTTTTTACTGTATCACTTGTGAACTGACTAATAAAAGCAATCCAAGCGTCATCTACCGTGGGACTGAAGTTAAAACATGCAAGTCGGGGCATCACTTGCAAGGGTGGATCCCTAACCAAACTTTTGGAGGGAAGGGGGCAAACTTTTGGAGGGAAGGGGGCAAACTTTTGGAGGGAAGGGGGCAAACTTTTGGAGGGAAGGGGGCAAACTTTTGGAGGGAAGGGGGCAAACTTTTGGAGGGAAGGGGGNCTTTTGGAGGGAAGGGGGCAAACTTTTGGAGGGAAGGGGGCAAACTTTTGGAGGGAAGGGGGCAAACTTTTGGAGGGAAGGGGGCAAACTTTTGGAAGGAAGGGAGCAAACGTTTTTGGGGGAGGTCTAAAACTTTGGAAATTTTTTCGGGCGACCTTTTAAGGCCTTTGTGAGGGATGACTGGCTGCATTTGGGGGCTTTTAAAAGCTTTTGGAATGGAAATCAAACCCAAACAAATTGCCACTCATTATTACTCAAAAAGTTCGGCTCTTTTTTTTGGAGGAGAGCCCATGGCCCCCAAACGGCATCCTAACTCTAGATTCAACCCTGCACACTCCTGAACTCACCTCTCGCTTGCAGCAGATTCTGCCTAGCTTTGATGAAAGCCATGATGTCTGCGTCAGCTCTCTTGTCTCCTGTTAGCTGTACGGCCGGCTGGCTGGATGGGTCCAGTAAGGACCTGGCCGGGGAAAAGGCAAAACACTAAGAATTGATTTGTTAGTAAACCTTGAAATGCCGATAAAAAATGAATTTCACTCGCACAAACGCTTTCTGACATTTGCACTTCTTGTTGCATTTGAGTGGGCATCATTTACACAAGTTGAAAATCCTTCAAACTGACTCCTTTCCACTGTTAACCTAATGCCGGGTTGCTCAAAACCGGACAAAAGAGCTGGGCTTTGTAACAAAAGGCCGTCCTCAGAACAAAAGACCGAGCTGCTGGGAATTTCAAACATTTTATCACTTGTTGATAGCGGAGGAAATCCATCATTGTTTTGAATGATTATACCACTGTTTATGGCATTCAGCGCGAGCGGATTACCACCACAGACAAAAGAGCTCCAGCGTTCCAGAGATGAGGGACACAATACCACTGCATGCTAATCTGGCCCCGATTGAAAAGACGTCAGAAGCGCACTGTGCCGGTTTCAGGAACAAAAGAAAATTGCATAACACCGCACAATCTGAGCTCTTTTTACAAGGCGGCAGACCTGGCTGAAATAGGCGTCAATAGGTGTTGTCTAGAAGATTTGAAAAGCCACCAGACAGTCATTTGTGTGGGTGTAAACGTCTAGTAAATGAAGTTATGAAATTTTAAAGAATTTTGAAAACAGAAAAAAATGAAAAATCACCCGGTCCAGCAGAAACAACATGAATAAATGGGCCCGGCACAAAGTGGTTAATGGCTTATCGGTTTGTTGATGAGTACTTTGCCCCCCCAAATAAAAGTACCATCCCCCTGAAAAAATCTGGAAACACCCATGGTGATCGAGCCAGACAATGTCACATCACATGCTCCCAAAGATTTAAAAGACCAGATTAAAGTCCAAGCACTTCTAAGCCAAACTACATCTGTGCAGACATAACAAATGAGGTTTTTTCATCAATCAAATCACCTAGTGCGACTTGAACTTGATCTGGCCTCTTGGTCTGTTCTGTCGACACTGCCAGAAGACGACAGCTTCTCTAAGGGTGGGACCACGGGGTGTCTCCCGCTGCCCCTGTCCATCTGGGCTGACAGGGCACCGAGGAGGGCATTCCTGGATGCCCCTGAATGTGGCCGCCGGGCAGAAGCTGGGTTTGCCATCGAATGGTCATGCTTGGTGTATGCAGCGCCATGCTGGGGATCACTGGGGTGGTCCGGAGCCTGGTCCTTCAAGGGTGATATAGGTGGCGTCCTCCAAGCCTTGGAGGGATTTGACGGGGGAACAGTCGGAGGCTGCGGCTGTGATAGTGACTGCTGGGTCTACAAAATTAAATTAACAAGTGGTATTTAACAGAGTTGAACTTTTGCAATCCTGAAGGTTTAAGGATCTAACTCCTGATATCCAAGAAATTTATAAAGTTTGGAAAAAACTGAACAACTTCTAACTTAATACTTTGCATTAATTGATAACAGGACAAGCTGCTCAAACAAAGCATTTTAGTCACAAAAACTTAGGACGCTGACTGTTCAGGTGATAACGTGGGGCTTAGTCAATCCCTTGGTAAAGTACAAAAATGGCACTGTTCATGACTTTGCAAACACGAGCTGGTGCTTTGTTAACAATCAAAGATGTTGGAGAAGGACTGGCAGATACATGCATTAGCTTACAAGCCTCTTGCGTGAAGTAGGTTTTTCAGGTGCAAATGACACACACACCGAAGATGGCATTTAACGTCAGCCCATGAGCTTTCGCCTCGCTACTCAGGGAAGGGGGGCTTGCGCACTGGGCCTATGGTAACTAAGGGTTCAAATGCCGCTCATATCAGATACATATCTTTGCTTGTCATAAATTCACAGCCTGACCTGTAGGCTGGCCGCCTGTTCGGCCCACCACAGCTCAAAGTCCTTCTGTAGCTGAAGCCGCGACTTCTCAAGGAAGTGCTGCAGGTGCTCGATCTCCGTCTTGAGCGACCGCAGCTGGGTGAACGTCTCCTTGTAGTTAGCCTTCTCTTGCTCCATCTGCTGCCGAAGGGACTGCTCGACTTCGTCGGGCCGGTCTGGGTCCGGCTCCCCGCTCATGGCCAGCTGGAGACGTCTGTGCTCGATCTGGCTTTTCAGTTTGTCTGCATACAGTCACAAATGAGAGAGAAAATTCCAATCCAATTCTCTGATGACGGACAGAATATGTCAATCCAAATCCCACCTTTGCTCTTGATTCCTTACTCAAACTCCTCAAGAAAATGATCCTCGAATGACTAGGAACCCAATGGACCATTGTTCTTAAATCAACATAAAACACGCACCAAGTCCCTGTCTCAAGGTGAATTGTTGATGGGAGATTACTCTCCTGAGTTTTCTCATATTTGTTATATGTTTGTATGGTTTTTATGAGAGTATAATTCCTTTTTATGCCCAACGTATTGGAAGTGTAACTTCAGTACTCCTTTTTATGCCAAGTGTATTGAAAGTAACCAGTCTTTGTGAACGTTCGGGGGTTGATGAGCCCCTGTTACTATTTTTATGTAAATTATCAAGGTCATATTTCTGGGTGGGAAACAGGGGAACGTGACAGTCCCATTGACGCCGATATCTACGTATACCTTCTCAAATCTTCAAAGTTATGCAAAACTTCCTAGGTGGATAGTGATATGAATTTTAATCAGCCAACACTCCGGGTATAAGCAACAGTAACTGCTGTGATAGTACCAGTGTTGACCGCTTTAAACATTGCACTCCCATTGCAAGAGCGTTCTTAAGAAAATTTCAAGCAAAAGTATCATGGCAGCATTTTCTCACTTATGTTCTGTCTGCATTCATTGACAAACTGCCCCTTGGCCTTGGCTTCTGTGTAGCGCTGTTTGAGTTGCTGCTTCATGTCTTCTATGGCGGCATTGTTGGGGTAGTCCCGTCGGAAGATCTCAAAGGCTTCCTGCCTGCCAACCGACATGTCACCTTTGTGGAGAGAAATCAATGTTACCGTGAATTTCCACGTGTAGTTTTTAGACATGCATTTTAGGACTAAGGAGCAAGATTAAGAGGCGCTTCAAGCCAAGTGTATTTTTTTCAAGTGATTTTCAAGACTTGACCTTCCAGTACAAACATTCTGGACAAAGCTGCAGCCAATTTCATGAAACTTTGAGCAATGGTGTAATATCACTTATGCCACAGTTTATTGCGTACGTTGTGCAACAAATTAAGAGCGATTTCACAAAACTTACGCACTGTGTAAGCCAAAATTTGTTGTGTAAGTCACAGCCTTACACAACAAATTTTGGCTTTAAGCCAAAATTTGTTGTGTAAGTCACAGACTTACACAACAAATTTTGGCTTAACTTATGCAGTCATTTTAGGTGGCATAAGTTGTGCCAAACAAAGCCAAAATGAATGACTAGCTGATCGTGTTCGGTTAAGGCTCATCATTGTCAAACTTAACAAGGCTTATAAAACTTGTTTCACTGTGAGATAACTGTGAGAGATTTTCTGTCTAGTTCCGACAAAGAAAGGATGAAACATTTTTCAAAATGGCCTTCCTAAAGCCGTTATCAAATTAAATATTATTCAAATGTGGTACAGCTAAGCATCTTTTTGAGAAATTAAGTGTAAGTGTATTGCACAGCCATTGCACAAGGCTTACTCATGGTTCAAAGTTACGCCACGCTTCATAAAATATGCTTCTGGTCTTTCAGCTAAAATGGATCAAGTGAAATCTGCCAGGTAGGGTCAAAATGGAAGTGAATGGAATTTTTACTGTCTGCAGGGTTCCTGCACCTAAAGGACAATTAAATTCCACAACTTTTCAATGACCAACTTATGAAAACCCACGACCATATAACAAAATTTCTTGGACTATTCGGCCTTTTAGGTTGCAAATACAATCACAGATTTTATGTGCTTATTTCTGATAACAGAAATCACACAGTGCTTTATGACTTCCATGACAAAATTCCATGAGTTTTCAAGGCCTGAAAAAAGGAAAAACAAATTTCCATGACTTTTCCAGGCCGCAGGAACCCTATGTCTGGTAATGTTAAAAAAAGTAGGAGGGAGAAAAATCAACAAGCCGTTCTTCACAATTCCTACCAGTTTAGGAATGACTTCTTTACTTCTTAGAAGATTTAGGTAAATGTAAAACTACATTCACACTAATATTGAAGTCAACAAATACAAACCTAATATTTTCCTTTTTGAGTCTTTCAACCTGTAAGAGGAAGAGCTATTCTCCTTGTGCCTTTCACGATCACCTGATCTACGCATCGCGTCTGATTGGTCAACCGACTGCCTGTCACTATCACGTGATCTGTATTCCTCATCTGATTGGATCCTTCCCTGCCCGGATCTCCCATGTGACCTGTGTGGCTCTTGTGGTTTGCTGTTCGTCTTGTAAGACGAAATGTTGGCATTGTATCCATTTGGAATGTCCTGATCGGAGGAGGATGCAGAGAGCTCCTGATGGTGATTTCCACCGGGGTTGTGGAGTTGGCTCAGTGCATCCTGGGCTCGCTTCTTCTCTTTCTTCAGCATGTTGACGAGGATGTCTGGGGCATCAACAATGTTAAAGAAATCAGCAATTCATCAAGTGCCTATTGATATGGTAAGACAGGAAACCAAGAACGGCTGCACTCCTTTGTGCAGGGGGATTCTCGGTGTAGTAAACACCACACTGAAGGTGACATCAATGATATTAATTTGGCTTTGTGTTGGAGAGATGTTAACTTGCACTTGATTTTAGTCTTGCACCCATGCATATAATCACTTTGTACTCTCCGAGTGGTTCAGGACTTCCAAAACACAACTTTGCTCAGGTGGGATTCAAACCCACAACTTCCTGCTTACTACATCAGAAGTCTCCGGTGATATCAACAGCAGAGGACCTTAATGGGATTCAGGTACTGGCATTCCTGCAGATGGCATGCGGAATTTCAATCCCAACTACACAATGCAGCAGTTCAAAACAATCGCCTGAAATTAATGGCGAGAAATTCCACTTTACAGCAACACAATACTGTTTTAAATACACCAAGACTGAAAAAGATTGATTTTCGTTCCCGTTCTTGGGGCCTGTTTCGTTTCATGCAGATCCGCATCTTGATCAGTTGCCCCAAGGCTGGTTCACTCCGTCCATTAGGCAGGTTCTAGTGTCAGTGAACAAACCTAGGATCACTGATCACACTACGCATCTGTGCAAAGTAAAAAGGCACTGGGGTTTCTTAATTTTAACTTTTGTGGCAATGACACCTTTTCCTGTACGCAGGCTGGCAGGAAGTGTGACACTTTCTAAGGATACTGATCTCGTTGTCTCTCTGTTTGAGCAGTTCCTTCATCTTGCTCATCTCGGCCTGGTTGACGGTTGGCAATGAGTCGACAGAAGTCACAGGATCAATGGCTTGTTGTTTATCTCCTATATCCTCTCTCTGCTCTGGTCTAGAACCATCTGAAGAGGCAAAACCTTTCCCCTGTGTTAATCTCTGTCAAGGGAAACCCAAACAACTGGTTCTCAAAATCTTCACGCCACTCCCTGCTTGGCTCAATACCAAACAGCACATCTTATTGATACACAGATAACTTGGTCATCATCTATTCAGTGACAAAATTTCGCTAATTAATATACACACATACATACATGAAAATTGACAAATGACATGCTAAAATTTTCAACACAATGCAACTCTGCCTCACAACACAAGGGATGATGCGCTAATTGCCATCCTGACATTTTCCAAACATTTTGAAAATTCAGCAATTATGCATCATCTCTAATAAAACATATGTCACATGATCTGCATGTGGTGCTTACAGTAGGCCTTCTATTCTTGGCCAAAAGAATAAGGACCTGTCACTCCAGAAAACAATGCTAGACAGGAAGGAATTCACATCGGTGGGAATCAAATACAACATGGGCAACACGTACTGACCTTGAGTATTCTGAAGCATTCATTGATCTTGCGCATATCTGCCCCGACATTCAGCGTCGCTTCTGGATCAGAATCTCGGACAAAGCCATCAACGAGCTCCGTCAATCTGCAAAACAAATGCATACAAACACAATGAAAAGCCCTCAGGTTGAAATGACCTCCACAGCTTCAAAAAGGACTCCGCAGGACTGAAAGCTTGTTGAACAATGGGCAGCCAATACATGACAGTTATATCTGGGGCCTCAAAAAGGGCAGGGGACCAGTCAAAAAGAAATAACCGGTGGTTTTCTTTGAACCAGTCAAAAAGAAATAACCGGTGCTTTTCTTTGAACCAGTCAAAAAGAAATAACCGGTGCTTTTCTTTGAAGAGGTTTTTTGAAACTGAGATCCTGACTCCTATGTTATCAGAAATAATCGTCATAGATCAAGAAGAGGTCCACAGGATTGCAAGCTGGTTGAACAATGAGTAACAGATAAATGACGGGAGTTTGGCCTCAAAAAGGCAGGAACCAATAAAACAATAAGAAAATACAAGCAATTCTCTTGAAGAGCTTCTTGAAACTGTCCCCCTGATTCCCTTGTTTTCTAGTCTATTTCACTCATGTTATCCTCATTAAGCTTTCAATTAAGCTTTCGTTAGTCCTTCTGAGATGGCAACAACTGTCAAAAACTCTTACACCTTGACTCGGGAAGAAAAACAAAAAACATTTCAAGCCTCTTCTTACCTCTCCTTGTCCTCATCTGTCAGGTCCTCCATGCTCTGTTCTCCTGTGGCCAGAGCAAGTTGGTTCTTTAGCTCTTGTATCTCTCCCTTCAAGCGTGCAATCATCTAAGAAGAAAAAAACCCAAACACCTGCAAACTTGAGTTTTCAGTTCCTTTTAAATTTTATCCTTATGCTAGAAAAATACTGGCCGAGGATTCTGGAGTTTGGTTCACTTCTGAACAAATTTGAAAAAATCTCAAAAAGTCCACAGGCCTCCTCGACCATTAGTTTAAGCAGAAAAAAAATACTTTGAATGAGGTGAGAAGCAGGGAGTGAAACAACGCCTTAAAATAGCCAAATCACTGACTTACAAGTTTGGGATCCACCTCTTCATTCAGAATGGCATCGTTCTTGATCAGTGCCACTCTCTGGGCAAATCGGCAAGTAGATATGGACTCCTGGGACATGATGCAAGAAGACTTATTTATTATTTGCCTTTACTTTAAACTACTGATCAACAGGTTTAATCAAAAATTATAAACAAAAAGCCACTTCCTGATTCAAAATGTACATTTCCTGATGTCGATATCAAATGACAAAATTTATTAACAAGAAGCTACTTCCTGATTCAAACGATGTACATTTCCCGGTGTACATTACAGACATGTTTAAGACAATAAAAAGGGAATTCAGAGGCTCCTCAAATGGGTCACTGCAGCGAGGCTGTACTCACATCGATGTTCTTCTTCTCCATTGAGCACGTTGCAATCATGGTGGTCATGCAGTTGCCACCTAAGCTGTCTCGCAAGACTGACGTCATCATGGAGTTACGGTATGGTATGTGTGACCGGGACTTCTCCGACAAGGCAACAATTACCTGAGTAAAAAAAAAAATGACTGACAGCTGGTATGAGTTCATACTTTCTTTTTTTATTTGGGGGGGTGGATGAATACTGGAAATCCACTCAATGTTTATTTACTCTAAACTATTCAGATCAACGATTTCAAATTTTAGGTTTCCACATAATTCACATTTAAAAGTACACAACTTGTGGAAAGAAAATTAAAATGGACTGATTTTTTTCAATTTTGACAACTTCTTTCGGAATTTTTGACATTTGACATTATAAGCATACCTGCTCAAGAAAGTGCAGTGACAGGTTAATGTACTTTGCCTCAGTCAGGAGGGTGCCTCCAACTCCAGTCTTGCCAACCCTTTCTGATCTGTTTACAGATTAAATAAATGTGCTGCAAATATTACCAATAAGGTCTACACTGACTGCACAAGATCTGGCCCTTTTTGTCGCCACACAATCGCCTGCGAGCTTCACACATGGACGGTTTATGGCAATGTGTGTGTCCTTTGTGAACAGAGGGACACCAAACTGAGGGCCCTTCTTGACAATGACAGAGCGACACATGTACCTCTATCAAAACCAACATCTGGACGAAAACTGCACACAACGTTGCACAACCAATATCCAATCAACAGAACGAATTCAAAACAGTGTTGTACTCAAGTACTTTTCGAGCACTAAGTGTACTCCCAAATATTGCACTAGTTACATGTAGGCGAAACAAAGCCGAAGAACATGGGAAATGGATAGTTACAAGATAAATTTAGGACCCTCAAACACTCCCAGGATTGTAAAAATTAGGTTTAAAAGAGAAAGTCCTCAAAGAGTACTCAGCCAATGATTCAAATGGAATGACTCAATGGAATTTCAAGTACTTTTGTCACAAAAACTCAATTCTTATTAAACAGCAATGGTTTGAAGTCCCTTTAAAAGAAAATCTAACCTTTATGCATTTTCTGTCCAATGCCCATGCTGGCTTTGTTCCATCCCTTCCAGTTTAATATTTGGCACAGAACTTGGCATTCGAAAAGTACTTGACTACAATACTGTTCAAAACCTCAGCATGTAGTCTGTGCCCTTAGTCAATGTGCACGAGTGGATATAGGCCCAGCATGGGAATAAGACCGAGCAGTGTGTGCTGCTCAATGCCCGTTCACAGGCTTTGGTCAGCATTTGAAAACTGGAGCACTTGTCACACAGCAGCTTTCAACTGTTCCCACATAATGTCTCTCATGATTCTAATGGAACTCTGAACTGTAAAAAAAATAGGATTGTGTTGACATATCTGAAATAGAAGATTGTTGGTCCGACCACTGGTTCAAAAATGGTGTGATTCATACAAATACCCAAGTCAGTTACGGCTTACCCGGCGAGATCCACCAAGTGTAGCTTGGCTCTGCGGATGGTGGCTGACCCTGCCTCGCGGATGGACACGTGGATGGTGAAGATGCAGTGGGAACGGGTTGAGGCTTGATTCATCGGTGTCTTCAACAGAAATCAACCAAAATTTAATACAGCTCTGACCACTTGAACGCACATAAATCCTCACATGCTAGCGAGGGACTTGAACACTATTATTCCATACAGCAAATACAGACATCCATTGCAATTGGTGTCACAGGGGTAATTTGCCATGCGCAATTACATTTTTCGTTATCAAGCTTTTCAGAAACAAGACAACAACAACTGAGGCATATTTTGGCCCAAACTTCAAGTTTACTTTTTAGGCACTCATTGGTTTTTCTAAAAGACCTTTTATTACCTTGCCTCAGGCAGCAAAGGGCAGTGTGAGCGTCAGGACATAAAATAACGTCTTTTTAAATAATGATGCTAGAGCAGAAATCTCTTTGTGTGTGTATGTACCAATGTAAACCCAGGGGTCCCAAAAACGGCACTACTTTGTTGTTACAGATATCGCAACATGTCTGCCAACCCTTACATACAGTTCTCCATGTCCCAGTACTGGACACGTCTGCCAACTGGGCGGGGCCATTTCTCATTGGTGGGTGTTCTCACCTCGGCAATCATGCGGTTAGTGTCTCCAAGGAAGAGGAGGTTGAGGGCCTCCTCCTCACTGCTGGCCTGGTGGATGGAGAGATTCTTGAGGTGGATGTTGCCATCGCTGTCCTCCATCAGGGACACCTTCCTGATTACAGGCCAAAAAATCAGATGACTTCTGCCACCAAAAGGTGGATTCAACATTTACCAAAATGGAGGTAGAACCTCAGCATATGTGCAATGCCTAAATAATCAGTTGACAGAAGATGAAAAAACCAGGAAAAAAAGACAAGATGTTGATTTCCCAAACAGAGGAATGTGAAGAACAGGTGCCACGGATTTTCACCTTCATTTCCTGGACAAACTTCACATTTTGTACGTGAGGTTGGTCTCCAACTCAAATCAGAAATTCTATTCAAACACACAGGAGTATCAAGGATGTCCTGAGAAAAATTCCTAGAGGTAATCCCGCGGTATGAACTACGTGTGCGAAAAAATAGAAACAGCTGCTGGCCATTCCAAACACTATTTGGTTGCTTTACTGCACGACAGAGATCTACAACACGCAGCTAAAACAAATGCCAGAACTATGCACGGGCTCACACAAAAGAAGAAAGCCAGATCATTTCTCTCCTTTTTTTAGTCCATACATTTTCTTGTACTTACGGCAAATCCTCCAGCTTGGAAGCTTCATGCTTGGGGTCCAGCAAGTCATACCCACTCTCATTGTAAATTTCTAGGTAGGAGATGTGAGTGGTATAGACATGGCCAGGGTTCTTCATTGAGGATAAAAGAAAGGTTGAATCTTTGAAACCTCTCAGTACAAAAAGACAATATACATGTATACTGCACAAACAGGGCAGAACTTCATTCTCGAAGGGGCAAGGAAATATTTAGCTCCTTCACAAAGGACACTTGTATCAGGAAACCAGCTAATCTAATAGAACATTTCAATAGGTATGAAGGCAATTTGCCTCTGATACCGCGATGAAGTTCCTCCCCTGTGTAAATACACATGTACATGTATGTAAATGCGTCTCTACATGGATACAGTAATATATATAGACATTCATAGTGCAGTGTGCACACACATCTTGCATCATCCTTTTTTTAAACTCTAGTTTTAGCTATCCATGCCAGGCAGTATCTTTCAATCAGCAATCTTTCAGTAATGCATTCTAGCAGACTGGTATACGACACAGACCTCTCTTAATGTACCCCGTACAACTGTGATCAGACCTTTATAATTAAAAAGCACAGCTCAGATCAAATGCATCAACCACCCTACGTGGAGTGTCCTAAAACTTGGTATGTTTGACATCCCACCCTGAGCCATATCCAATACTCTTTATACTGCCCAAACCAAGTTCTCCTCCCTCAGGTGTCACCAATCCCCCCCCCTTCACCGACTTACCTTAGCATATTCCTCAAAGAGGTAGGTGAGCATCCTGGGTATGATTCCCCGATCAATGTAGCGCTCAGGTCCCCCGGTGATGGTGAATGTCTTTCCACTTCCAGTCTGAGAATCGAATCAAGAGTGAATCATTCATTTTAGTCAGACATGTACCTAAGGCAAGCTGGATGATTCATTAATAGTTTACGCAACAAAACTCTCCAGGGGGTGCCTCCGAACAAAACAAATCCAATTTTGAGGGTCCACAAATGATTTAAAGTTGTTCCAAAATGTTTCACAGTTTTGTAACACTGTATTTCCAAATTTTATTCCAAACTACATTTGTATTTATACATACGTATTTATACATGTATTTATACATGTTTACACACGTATTTATACATATAGAAATCAAAACTTTCCAAACTACTGTTGCGACTGATTTCTTGTGTATTGATTCCGTACCTGGCTAACATTAAAAAAAATAAAAATAAGTATGCATTTAAGCTACATCACTGTATGCATTCAACTACATGTACATGTGAGTTCTTACCTGTCCATAAGCAAATATAGTTCCGTTGTATCCAAGTAAGCAGCTGAAACATAAGAAATTAACACCAAAAAGGAGGTATCAATTGAAAGGCTCAAGGCTAGGTCATTGTTGCAGAGAGGTGAACATGGCTCAAAAACAAAGGCTCAAAAACAAAGGCTCCCATGGTGAACAGGGGAGCCTTTGCATAAAATATCTTTTCGTCATACGGCCAGTTTGGAGGTTGAAGAAAGTTTCACACTCTTTAACAAGTTTTAATAATTGGGACCCAACTTCTACGTACATGTTTGCATCACCTCTTTCAGCATTAATTGGACGCGATCGTCCAAAGAGACTTTACAAAATGTGTGCATGTGGAGTAGGTTGTAGTGTTTCAACACATTGTACAGTACATGTATGTACTGTCCCCAGTTTCATCTGACATATGATTTCATAAGTTTAGAACACATGTATTCATTAATTAAATTCCAAGAGTGATGCAAAGTACCACCCAAACACATTAAGATAGTTTGAAATCAAATTCAGTGATATCCTTTATCAAACTACACAGGTCGGGAGTAACAGGGACAGGAAGAATATGCCTCACATTGGGCTACTTGAATTCATCTCTCATGGGCCAGATTTACAAATTCAGTTGGAAGTCGGTAAAAGTTATGCAAGTATGCAGCCTTACTTGTTGACAACGTCTTTGGCTACATTGTCAAAGATTTCATCCTGCTTGGTGTACTGATCAAAAAGACCATCAAATCGAAAATTGTATTCTTCTTTCTTGTTGTTGATGAAGCCAGACGCCAGGTCCCTGGGGACAACGATGCTAAGCTTAGGCAAGCCACCATCATCTTCATCGATTTCGAAAAGCTAGAAAGGATTGTTGGAAAACGGATGAATCAGGATGAAAGGGCTGCTGACAGGTATTAGGCAAGACTGTATTTCAATCCCTGGGTCGGGAAGGAAATTGCCAGGAGTATCATGCAACTACCTGTGTACATGTACAATACGTCTAGTACCCTATGTATAGATCCAGAATAATAGGGTGAATGATGAGAGGGTGCTGCAGTTCTGGGAGTAACTTACCATGTTTCATGTGCCAGTATGTGGAACCACTAAACTGGCATGACTGATATCAAGGAAAGGCTGCTCCGAGGGTGCAGATTTTGTAAACCACAGCAATTCTCCAAGTTTTAGGTTAGGTAACCCAGGGAAGGATAGGGAAACCACTGACACTAGGGAAGATGACACTGTAACACTGTACATGTACGGTATCAATCAGCTAGGCCTACTCAATTCTAGATACTCATTGGTGATTCTTTCAAAGCAAGACTACCATTACAAGATGTACATATAGGCAAAGTCTATCATGTCTATTCCTTCCTCCATGATCTCAATCACGATCTCAACCCTCATGGGAGTGTGGCGGACATTGAACCCCACAGCTTTGGGGTTGTCATACATGTAGGTTTGGAACTCTTTCCCCAGAACAGGACCTGTAAGTACCTATAAAGTGCTGTAAATAACGCTAAACTGATTGTTATGATAACTGTAACAATCATCATCATTGACATGAAGTCATGATTGATACAAGCATTCTTGTAGTCACATGTTGTTTGTATTGCACTCACGTCTGGGCAAGGAGGCAACTCTCCCTTCACTTTGCATAGGGATTTATATTTTTTCCTCAGCTTTTGCAGCCACGTGATAAAAAAAACTGAAACCTTTTTGGTAGAGGTGTGGGAAATATTCATAGCGCATGAACAGTGAAATTTCCAGCATATTTGGTGTAAAGGTAACTAAAGAGTTTGGTCAATCATGTCAATAGCCTTATTCTCATTTTCCCCACAGTATAGGAACGTGAAATAGTGGCTCATAGAGGGCACCCTGTTTGGTCGTTTTCAGCGTATTGCGTCTTTGAATCAGTCTGATAACAATACCTTCAGCTTATTGCCCATTTCTAGAGTATGGTAGGGATATGTGAAAATAGACTTTTATCAACAACTGGTGATAAAGGCCCTAGTGTTGTACAAACCAACGGCACTCTTGCTTTTGTAAGACATTTTGAAACTGGTTGGATCATCATCTGAAAAGTGTGATCGTGGATTTTATCAAGAGTTTACCTGAAGATAGGATAGTATGAGAATAAAACCCAACAATTTGTAAGCTACACATATTAATCGACATTTGTGGAATTTTATTTGTTGAAATTTAACGAATTGCACAAATTTTGTACGCTCCGCTGAAAAGTGATTGCCGCAATTGTACAACGCATATTGCATGTTGTGCATCACGAAGTGATTTCCTGTGGAATCTTGGCACACGTTGTGCATAGGCAACGTCGGTTGCAAATTGTATCAAAAGCTACATTTTAAGTAGGCCTAACATTTGAAGTGTTATTGCCCAATCTATACTTGTTATGTACAAAGAAATAGCCAATTGTTCAGCTCAGTTCACTTTATTTTCCAAATAGTATTACTCTATAGTAACAGTTTCACAAAGTGTATATAGGCCTAGCCTATGTGGATGGGGCCCCCAAGGAGCAGTGCAATTTGCAAAGCAGATGGAAACAAATTTTTCGGGATTCCTTTTTTGGCACGATAATCATGATAATTGAATGGATTCCTTGCTCTGTGGCACAAATTCTCACTTTTTGTAATTTGTTTGGTCCTACAAGTTATTATTATTTTTTTTTTGAGGGGGGGAAGGGTGAGTAAGTAGCATAGTTTAATTAACATAAGGCCTAGGCCTAATTCAGTTGCAGTTAGGCCAATTCATTAGGCCACGGTCATATGACAGTTTGGCATGCAAGATGAAAATTTTAAACTAGGCCTGTCGCAGTTTTTCGTACGATCCTACGTGATTGTCTCACCCCAGTTTTGGCTTTCGTCGGCTTTATCCTGCAGAAAATCTTAATTCCTTGCTTGACCATGGCTGGCTTATAGCATAGACCTACATTGTACTATTCTCAGTGCCGGATCTTCTGGGATTCCTGGCTGTCTTTTCGATCTCAAAATATGCACCACTTGTAATGTACCTTCTTGTGGCGCCCTCTGTTGGTACGTGAGTAGTTAAATAATTTAAATAAACCAAACTCTACGCCGCAGAGTTTGGTTTATTTAAATTTGGGGGGTTTTGTCAGTTTGCCTTTTGGGGCCAATTTCAAAGAGCTGCTTAAGCAAAAAATCTGCTTATGCGCAAAAAACCTGCTTAAAAAACAAACGTTACTAGCTCAAACTCTGCGTGATTGCCATGCTAACCAAAAGACAGCTAAATGCTATTCCAAAACGATTTACATCAAATGGAGTTTGGTTGTTATCAAGCAAGGTTTTCTCACGCTTAAGCAAATTTGGTGTAAGCAGCTCTATGATATTGGCCCCAGATTTAATGAAATGATTGTTTCGTTTAAATTGGTCTCGGTTATGTATTTTGACAATAAAAAAACAATTTGACAATAAAAATTATAAAGTTGGCGATATAAGTGTGGCAGGTAAGTTGCATCATTCACGATGAAGTTATTTATAGCTCTGTTTAGACAGGACTTGACTGGGGCATGTGATTTTTGCACGTGATCGTGATCAGCCCAGCGCCAGTACCAATGCGTGCGAGGTCGAGGACACACTAATAAAACCACCCCATCTGACAGTGTCAATAGACGTGCACGTACATGTACATGTAGCTGATGAGACGTCGTTGCTGCAGTGCTACTGCTAGTGGACCGTCACCTCGTGATCCAGGAGGGAAAAATCTTAAGGCCTGCAATCAGAAGAGGACGTGTAACTGCCTATAATTTTTAAAGATGTAAGTGAGTAACTTTAAAGTCATCACCAACTGTCCCGCTGTATGTAAGCTTAAACCTGGCCCACAGTTGACGGGCAAAACTCATGTCCCTACCATCGATCATGACCATGCCTAGTCCAGCCTACTTCCTAGTGTCAAAGTTATGATACTTGATACATGATGTAGTCATCGTGTCCTACGTACATGTACTGTATGGGCATAATCATATCCCTCCACTTTTTGAGGTGGGGGATGGGCTATTTAATCAGGTAGTCAGAAAAGATGGTCGTCATGGTCATGTATGCATACATGTCTCATAAATACCGGTACACTTGATAAGGCCTATTCTATCAATTCGTCTGTGGTTCGATTTTCAACTTCCCATGTCATGTCTCTTCAACGTGAATGTGTTGTTGGTGGAATGGTACATGTGAAAGTATAACTAGGTATATGTGATATGCATATGACGAACATCGTCATTCGTGACATCCTTTTCTGACTACTAATTGAATCATCCAACCCCCACTTTTTTGTGGTGAACAAAAAATTAAGGTAGTTTAGTATGGGTCCAGAAGTTTCGGCAAGTTTCTATCTTGTACCAGTTAGGTGCATTGGAAACAGGAACCAGACCAGTCTACATGAATGGATCTCAGACTGTATTTCCCTGTAAAAAAATCCTCCAAGGGTATGAATCTACCCAAATAGAAAAGAAAAACATGTAAGCCTATAGAAATTAAACATACGATCTGATTTTTAAAATGGAGGGATGTGAAAAAGGAAAGAAAAAAGGGGAAAAAAATTTTTGTCTTCGGTGGACTCAACCCTAGCAAGTCTGGATTGTACAGCGATGTGCGTACTGCTTGAGCCATTGCAATGCATTGCTTGATTTAGGAAATTGAACCTTATATTGAGTAATAATGATAATTGGGCAATGCAGTAACTATAGAATTTCGGAAAGTCTCGTTACAGTTACCTTAACAGTAGCCATTTTGAAAAATTAAACCGAATTGTGAAGAATTTTTCGGTCTTCCCAGACTTGGGCCAAAGAGTAAAATGTAGACCTACTCAATATCACTCCAAAAGGGAATACAGTAAAAAAGACATAAATGTGCCATTCTGATCTGAGATTCTGCACGAATGTAATACATATTACAGATGTATCACAAACATTGCCCTATGTATATTGTGATATAGTGCCACTCCTAAAAATCCCTATCCCCCAGTATCCGGCACAAATTTATTACCAATCGGTAAGGGGCAAGTTGGCCAGGGGACGAGTTGGCCTGACACCTTAAAATAGGCCTAGCTGTAACCTTTGTCGGCATGCAGCATGATACAGTTATGAATGTAAGTACAATGTAATGATTGGGTGCTGTTGGTAAGATTGTTTCATGAGGTGATCGGTTGAATGTTCTATTCTAAGGGGTGAGGCTTGAAGGCCATTAGGCCAAGTGGATTGGAACATTGCAATCTATTACAGAATGGAATTATTATTTTTTTACTAATATGATACAGTGTATGGCCCCTGTCACCTGATTCATGTGTCACAAGCCATACTAGGATACCATATTAGTGAAGGAAACAGGTGCAGTCATTGTCCCTTTGTCCTTCCACATGTCCTTTCTAACATTATGTAACATTACCCGGATGCGGTATCATTTGGCGTAACAATCACGTGGCCTCCATTCTTACGCCACAATTGGCTTATGCATTGTATTTCCATACACAGTGTCTGTCATACACGTCCATGATTCACATGGCCAGTTTTTGTAGTTTTAGTATTATATTTCTGAAATGGTAGGATATTTATATGTGGCATGGGCCGTTCAATTACTGCGACAGTTATCACATTTCCAGATCAAAATAAATATTTCTGACTTTAAACCTTCCCGGAATTATCCTGTCCTTGCTGTTGTTTAACTTTTTTTTTTTACTTGAGCTATTTGTAATTGTAGAAAGTTTTGTTTGTTTATTTTCCTCTATAATGGCTCAGAGAATTTGTTTGTGCACCATATGCAAGCAGAGTTGCAGTCTGTAATATCGTGGTATTAAGAATTCGAGAGATGGTTCCTATGGAGGCCTACAAAAATAAATTATAAATAAAGACATAAGGAATGAGTATTGCAAAGCTGTGTGATAAATGTGCCAGTTGTAATTGACTGTTTTACAGACTTCTGCTTAAAGATGCCCTTCACCAAGACAATGAGATAGGAATACATGTAATTGCACTGCGTGACCTTACCCTGATTAATCCAGCAAGGAATAACTTTAAATCCTAACTGAGAAGTAACTTGGGGATTAATCTTATAACTTAATTCGTATTTGTACATGCACACGGAACAAATATCTGCAGATATTGCAGATTTCATTCTCTTGACGGCACAGTTGGAAGCCTGAAAAAATACTTTAAATGTCTGATTTCTTAGGTCTAGTTCCCCAGGAATTATGGCCATCTCATCAGGCTTGAATTATTTCATAATTAATGTCAGAAATTCTAAATTTCCCTTGAAAATTTGGTCAAGTTGTATTAGAAATATAAAAAATTTGAAAGCTGATGTTTGTGTAATTATTCGCTACTACGTGAAATTGCCCAAAGGATAAAAGTACAATTGATACAAGTCTATTATTGTGGAGACTGGGGTGCATTTTAAGCATGAAAGCAGTTTTTCAGCACAGAATTCCTTATTTCAACACCTTTGGCCATTCTGGCAACCCAGTAATGAATATCCGTGGGATCCATTGGCAGAAATATTTGTTCAAAAGATAGACAGTAGGTGTTGACAGACATAGTGGAGGAAATTTACAAAGTACAGAAAACTTGCATTTTTTATTAAAATGTACCGAAATTTCTAACATTTTTCATTCTGTTTTTAATAAAACTAAGCTTAAGACACTAAGTTGTTGATTGTTAGCCTTTGCCAGATTCGCCGATTGAGGGGTCATTGGCAGCGCACAAATTCCCAATGCCGTGATAAAAGAATTACCATAGTAATATGGGAACTGAGTATATGTACATGTACTGGGAGAAAGTGAGGAAAGTTTGTTCAAAATTGTCCTTACACAAAAATCTGCAGTTAAAAGAACCCTTTCAGACTGTTACTCAAAGTAAGAATGACTGAGAAAATAGACAATCCTTTTAGGATCATAATGTTCTAGGACCTATAGTGTCAGACAAATTAATAGAGAGAGAACTTGAAGAAGTTCAGCAACTGAAATTGCTAACAAATTAATGTTTCCTGTGTACAGTACCTGTACATCTACATTCTCTGACACAATTTTAGAAATGCAGTGCCAACAGAAGAAAAAGGAGTCTTCAGAGCTGATGTGCTGAAAGCAAAAAAGCGAGCAAAAACATCAGAGGTGACCTAGCAGTATTGAAGTTCCATAAGAGGCCTTCCAAAATGATTTCACATTGTCCCTTTCAAGTGCTCAGGAAACCCCTGCCAAAGCAAAGTTTGGCCGAAGTGGGAAAGTAATTCTCCTACCAGCAAAATTGGGAAATGTGAACTGCACCATACATGTAACTTGTCAACTTTGGTATTTCTGGAGATTTGTTTGAATGACGCCCTCAGGAGACCTCAGTGTATCCATTTTTTTTGTTCTGTGTGCTTGTTGATGGGTTGAGCTGTTTGTTTTATGTGCTCAGTATCTAGAAGGAAGGTTTTTGTTTCGCTTTTTAGAAAGACAGGAAGATTGACAAGAAACCCAAATGAGGAACATACAGGTCTTGTTGCTTGTGCTGGCTGTCTCTGTTTGCTACTCTGCTGCTGCACCAAGTGCGAGGGATGATAAAAGCGTCCACTGGGCATTGCTGGTAGCTGGCTCTAGTGGTTGGGGCAACTACAGACATCAGGTACATGTAGTGTAGGGCACAAGCACACAGTACATGTACATTGGGCGAGTAGTCACATTTTTAATAAGGTTCTCGTAATGGTTACAGATATTTTCTGTATCACTTGAACTCCCCCAAAACTTGTCCAGTTTTGTGTTTGACGAGTGTTTGTTTTCCTTTCCAATTGAAAGAGTGGATGGAAAAACAAATTGGTCTCATGGCATGATTTGACTGAAGTAAACTCTGTTTATTTAAGAGGTGCAAATCCTACTTTCAGGAGGCCAAAATGTCATTTCAAAAGTGTATCTTTGTGCGAGAGTGTCCATTAAATCCTCTCCGTGTTGTGTTTCACTTTCAAAAATGTATGGCTTTGAAATCAGACGAGCTGGCTAGATGCATTGCATGTAAACTGGTTGGATCTCACATATTTTTTCTGTGCTGGTTACTGTTTATCCAACAGGCTGATGTTTGCCATGCCTACCAGGTCCTGCATAACCATGGCATTCCAGATGAGAACATTGTGGTCATGATGTACGATGACATTGCCCGCAATGAAAAGTAAGTTGTGTGCAAACCATTGTAGTTGATATTTAATGGTATCACTGTTCAGACTGTTTAAACGTGGACGTGTTTGCCATCATAGAGATGTCCGAATTTGCTAGTCATAAACTGAACAGTTGATGACCCTGATAAGAGCGAATTGTCCTGCATGTCAAAGTTTGTATCTGATACTTCAGGTAGCCAATAGTTCAGTGCTGTACTTTCTAGTAAGATTTTTGTGTTCTGTTTTTGTAGCAATCCTCATAAGGGTGTAATCATCAACAGACCCAAGGGACCAAATGTGTACACCGGGGTGCCTAAGGACTACACTGGAGAAGTATGTAGTATTTCATGTACCATCAAGTTGGAAGTCACAAATAGTCTATCTTAACTACATTTTTGTGACTCCCGCATAGCAGAATATGCCCAATCTGCGTGGTCAATTCAGCTGTCCTGTACTTCCCAAGTTACTAAAGCAGTCTTGAGTAAAACATTATGTTAAGTTCTGAACTGATAGGTACCGTATACTAAATATCATATTGAAAGTTTTCACTGATGCACACCTGCAATGTATGCTATGAGGTACATGTAGTTTTAACAAAATGGGTTACATCTGATATACAAATATCCATTTATTCCCCTTTTTGCAATTTTAATGCTGAAATTTAAAGTTTAAAGTAGAAAACTTATCTAAAGTGAAACTATTTACATGTACGTGTCTTTACTTGGGCATGAATTTTGCTATGCATACAGTTTACAGATATACATGTAGTGGTACGTCAGGGAATATTGCTTCTTATGTGGTACTGAGCAGAAGACATTTTTTGAAATTCTTTAAGCGATGACAAGTTCTTTGTTTAATGACCATTGTTTTCTTTGGGTGACTGTAGCAAGTGACTCCCAAGAACTTTCTGGCAATTCTCCAAGGGGAAAAGGCTGCAATGCAAGGCATTGGCAGTGGCAAGGTCATCGCCAGGTAAGTGGATGAAAAAAACAAGGACATCTGTCACCCCATCAACCGGTGTGGGTGTGAAGCGCAAAGCTGTTAATGGTGTGAATTGAAAATTGGGGGCTCAAGATGCTCTGCTTTGTGATCCGAGGCAGTTTCTGACCATGTTACCCAGTTTTTTGAGGATTTTTTTACATCATTTTCAAGTTAGGAGGCACATCATTTGCTATTATGAACTGTAATATTAAAATTTAAGTGTACAATTTTTATCTTACTACAAAAAAGTGTGCATGGAGGTTGGGAAACATTCCCCCTCCCTGTCCGCAACTGATCAAGTCCATGTTGAAGAAACTACAAATATGCACAGTTTGACAGGTGGGAGAAAACCCTGAATAAATCCACAGAATGGGGTAGGGGCTGAAACTTAGCTGACATACTGACCCGGGTGGGATTTGAACCGCGGTCATAAGGTGAAACTGAAGGTGAGGAAAGTACCAGCGTGCCAAGCTGACTTGCTTGCACTGCCTATATTCTGATAACGCACCAAGTGCCCACATGTGTATCTGTGACTTTGTACATTTTTATATGAAATTGCTTGCACAAAAAAGGAGTGTCTCATCATATTGAATGGTTTGAATGTTCCATTCGGAACGCCTTGTTTTCGTTCCAGAACAGGCAACCTTCCACAGGGAATATAGCATTCCCATTGGAAAGCTACCTCAGAATGGTCTATGCACAAAGTTCTATGGAACACTAGTGTTCCCGTGGGAAAGGTCCAATAGAGCTTGAATGTTCCCAATGTTTGAGACACTCCGTAACCAGCGTCATAACTATATGCGTGCAAATCGTGCATAAAAAGGATACCATTAATTGGATGCCATTAAAACGTAGCACCTACTCATGCTCAGACAAGGAGGCCATGAGTGGTAACACTACTGCATCAAGTTTTTTTGCACTCAGTGTTTTTTTCCTTGTTTGAATTTTAGAGAATAGCATATTTGTATTGTGTTTTTTTTTGTAAACAATATTGATTCTTTCATTTGCAGTGGACCAAATGATAATGTCTTTGTCTTCTTCTCTGATCACGGAGCCACAGACCTGATCGCATTCCCTTCCTCCACGGTGAGCATACTCAGCCAAATCAAGCAGGGGAAATAAAAGTCACCAAAGAAACAACTTCCAGGAAAAACATTAGATAGGAGAGAGGATAGGTTACTGATATGGTTAGTGCACTGGACAAGTCCCTAGTTTGTGTGGTCTTGTGACATATACAACTCATAAGTTGCTACTGATGCAGCTCAACTAAAGTTATTATGCACACGCATGCTTGTAATGTAAACCTCTGTGGTAAGCTGCTTCAGATGATGGGGAATCTTCCTCTCACAAGCAGAAAGGATGTTGCCTACTTCCATTCCAGAAGGTTGGCAGCCAGTAGTGTCGTCATTCAGGTTACTTTCGTGATGTCTAAGATGCATAACGTGTGATACCAGACAATGCATAAACCCCAGTCTGTATGCACAGACAAGGTTTACAGGTTAATGCATTGAGCGCGCTTTGACTCAGTCAGCCGTGTGAATCAGTATTCATGGTGTTTAACTCTGTTGCAGAATTTGGCCACTGTATCTTGCCTTTTTGGATTGCCAAAATTTCAGCCAGAAATAATGCTGTATGTAATTCAAATGTCTTTTGTGAAACAGGCTGTGTAGATTTCCAGCTTGTGCATGATTTTATAGCCTTCAACAATTGAACCAGTATCATATTTCATTTTGACAAATATTTTAATGTTGCATAATAACTTCTGATTGATGGTGAATTTGACATTGAGTTTTCTGGTGATTTTAGCTCTCCGAAAAGGAATTGCAAGGTGCTTTGGAGAAGATGGCAGCTGCAAAGAAATTCAAAAAGGTATTTGATATTTGAGTGTAATGTTGTGCAAAACCAACCCGAAACCGAAACCTGCTCGACACAAAACCGACTTTGGATCGAGTCAGATCGGTTTTGCACTTGTGGTTTTTGGTCAGGCCAGGCCGGTTAAGCCATATTGTAAGAAAACCAAAATAAACCAACGATAACCGAAAAACTGAAACGGGAAGTTCACGTGACGAAATTACTTTTTAGAGCTTCAGATTACATAGCCAATTCATATGTTATTAGCGGCAGTGACGCAGCATATCAAAATAAAAAAGTGAACATGAACAGTAATACTGTTCTGAGTAGATCAGAAACATGGTCACGCACAGCTGCACACAGACTTCAAGCCAGTTCAGCCAACTATGCATTTTTCACACCAAGATTTTACTTTCGGGAAAAATGAGGCAGATAAAACAGACAAAGTTACATACGGGAATGTAGTAACTGATTCTGCATACTGCGTATAAATTTTGTTCCATGCAATTGAAAAGAGGATCACAAATATTGTTCAACCAAAACTCTGAATACACGAAACGTGAAAATACGTTGCTGTCCAAACTTTTTCGAAAGGGTTATTTCAAAACATGGCGATCTCTTAATATTTCTTGGTACCCGCAATACTCTTGCACGCATACGATGAAATATCATGAAATGCGCAGTTGGAATACCAAATATTGTGCATGGTTTGCAGACAAGCAGGAACTTTATATTATTATTGTTCAGGCACAAAACGGATACAATTTGTTTGAAATAAAGGATGATTAGCCCAAACCAGATGTTTGGATTTTTTTTGGATTCGGTTACGTTTTGTTGTTTCAGGTCGGTTTTTCCCTGATTTCTTGTTAGTTCGGGTCGGTTTGGAGAGCTCAGATTGGTTTCAGTTCGGATTTGGTTTTAACCCTAACAGTCCTCAGTCCTCCAACAGGCGAAGGACTGAGGACTGTTAGGGTTAATACGTCTTTAATGTTTCGGGTCGGTTTGGCCTGTACAACCCAATCCGATGCACATCATTATTTAAAGGTTCAATGCTCATAATGTGGCAATAGGCATCAAAATTCAGTTACTGCTGCAATTTGCTTGCTGAATGCAGTGACCCAATATCTGCAAATCAAAACAGAGGGTCTGACAATTCGATCCTACCAGAATCTTCCTCAAAAGCAAAATGATTATTCACTGGCAGATGTGGTGTGCAGTCACTTATTCTGTAAATAAGAAATAAATCCCTGTCAAAAATATTTTGTGGTATGTAAGATGTCACACAGCCATAGAAACATTACTGATATGCCATTTAGGTGATGGAAATCAAGAGTACAGGCTTGTCAGTGAGCATGAGATGAATAAACAGGTGTTGAGGAACATTTAATATGCAATTTCCTGTGTGCATGGCATTAGAATTTACAAATTCTATTTTCTTAACACTGGTATCTTGGCACACGTGCATTACTGGAGCCTTGTCGCAAAGAGCAGAGGGTAAGTAATCTTTTTTTGAAGGACACCACATTTCCCTTTTTTCTTCCACGTTCAGTTGGTGTTCTACCTGGAGGCCTGCGAGTCAGGGTCGATGTTTGACAGCTACAAGATTGATAACATCTACACGACCACTGCCTCAAGTCCGGACGAATCGTCGTATGCTTGCTACTTTGACCAAGATCTGGAAACATACCTCGGAGATGTGTACAGCGTGAAGTGGATGGAGAACTCTGATAAAGTATGTCAGTAGACACCCTTTGTACGGACTAGGGTTGTACATGTTTATGCGTACACAGTAGAGAAATAAAAAATGCACAATAAAGCTCCTTGACTGTCACTCTTCATTTTTGATGACAAAACCTGCAAATTTCTTTAAAAGCCTTTCTTCTGAGTGGGACAAATTTTGTGTAGACTTTCAAAAGTAATGAGAATCTTTTTGGTATTAATATAGCTCTTTCAGTATTTTCTAAAACTGGTCATTTCTCTGTCCCACCTGGCCCGCTTTGCTTATGATTGCAAATTCAAGAGGGCATTAAAAACATGCAATCGATATTCAGCTCAATTTTTTGTGCGTACAATATCTAATTATTATTGTTCATTGGAAGTTAAAAGAAGATGGGAGTTTTCAATTCCTAGAAAATACTTTCAACGGATGCATGAGGTCGCTTTTTTGATGTTGTCATACGACAAAGTTCTTGTCGAAAAAGCATTAAACTGAACTAAAAAATTCACCCACCAACTACTTTTGTCTAAAAAAGCTGTTTAGTATTGAAGCCAAGTACGTGTATAAAGTGGAACTTATATGAGGTAACTCCAGAAAGGTGTCTTGGTTCCATTTATGTTATACCATGCCAGTGGGTTCCTGGAATCACAAATAGATCACGTGAATGATTACAGTCTTAACAGTTACAAAAGCTAAATTGTGGTGCGTGCAGTGTGCACTTGGGAGATTCATTATGTGGTCCGCTTTCATTTTTGTAGGCCGACTTCAGCATAGAAACTCTCTTGCAGCAGTTCAAAATTGTGAAGACAGAGACCAACACCAGCCACGTCCACAAATACGGGGATATGTCGTTCGATAAGGACCATCTTGGGGAGTACCAAGGGAAAGGCCCAAAGATTGAACTGGACAAGAGTGCAAAGCTAACACCGGTGCCAGTAAGTATGGATTTACACGTGCATTTAACAAATTCAGTGTCTGTTATCTGTACTTTAACTTGTGCTCTGTCCTTGCCTGGCTCAACAGTGTCATCCCACACCAACTGTAATGTTAATTTTCCAATCCTATCCAATTTGAGTTAAAGATTATTGTGGCTGTCCCCCATTTCCACACATATATTGTTCCTTGCTCCACAGCTGGATGCTGTGCCAAGCCCAGAGGTTCCCATGGCGATCTTGCATCGCCGTTTAATGGCTGCTCGGGATCCACGGAAACGCAGCGAGATACTGAAAGAGATCACTACCCTTGGACAGGTCAGAACCGAGACAACTTCCTCGTTTTGCCCCAGGCACAGAATTGCTTTTGTTGGTCGAAAATCCCTACTCGTTGAAATGAAATGGTACTGTGGTGACTTTTTATACTTGAGACATGGCATATGCACAGATTTGCTATTCTAGCACCTCGCCCACAGATTCTGTATTTTGAATGGCTGAGAGCTTGTCCCATGGCATTCACTGTTTCTGCTATCTTGATGTTCATGGCCCAAAGGACTATACCCATAGCAACCAAAGCACTGTGGATGTACGTAACAGCCAATGAATGGTACACATACAACGACTGGTATTGTATGTTAATGGATACAGACCTGCTAACATGCCGTACTCCTTCCAGAGGTCAGGCATTACCACACAATAGATTAAAAATTGAAATGAACTGAAGGCTCATTAAATACCTTTTAATATATTGTGTGGTAATGCCTGACCTCAGGAAGGAGTACGGTTAAGTTGGCAGGCCTGTACGTATTGTGTGCACGTTGCGTGCATTCCAAAGTGCTAAGGGTCAGAACTCGGTTCAAACATTTTCTGAAGAGGTAGTATGGAAAAGTGCTTATAAATTTCCAACACATTTCTTGTATCAGGAGACGAACATTTTAATTGTACATGTATTTGGATCAAAGTAATCATTGCTTAAATCAAGCGTGATCTGTGGGAGAGGTGTTACAAAACAAATATTGACTGCTGCATCTCATATTGTAGTAAACTAGCCACCCTCAGTGATCATGGAGCATTCCATTTTCCTCTCCGGCTTCGTTTTGGGATCACCTCCAAAGGCTAGTTTTACTATACCACTTGAAGCAGGAAATCCTGACTACTCACACATTGTGTGATGCTTTGAATATTCACCCTCCACAGTCCCAACAAGCAATGGTGTCGGTTCTGCAAGCCACTGTCAAGACCGTCCTGAACGACAATGGAGACCGGTTTGATCAGGTCATGACCCGGCATGGTGTCCAGGTCACTAACTGGGACTGCTACAAGACTGCCGTCGACCACTTCTCGGAGAAGTGCTTCCCCTTCAAAAAGGTCAGTTTTAATGAACTCAGGGTTCCTTCCTAAGAGCTTTGTAAATTTCAAGAGCGCTTACACTCCGTGCAGAAGTGCAGCGTGCTGGGTGTATCCATGGTGTGCACAATTCTGTGGGCTGTATTCACAAAATGGTCATTTTGGATCGTGCCCCCTGAATCCTCTAAATTTATTGATCACTCAGAAATGTGAAGGAGCCTGACTATTTTGCCACTGTATTTAGTTGGATAAACATGTAGCTTTGTGATGAGATCTTATTCTGTGTGGAGTCTTTTTAAAACTAGGTTTGATCTTGTCCAGGTTGGTTAGCTGGACAAACTGTGACATTGCTTTATCCTGTTTGCCATGGATTAGTGTGTCGTTGCTGTTGGACATCACTTCAAGCTAATTCACCTCAGATTATTTTTTTGGGAACAAACAATGCTTTCACGGAACTTTATGCCTTAAGGATAGAGGTCACTTGCTGTAAAAAGTACATGTAATTGCATAAGGCGTTAGTGGCTGTGTACTGAAAGGCACTGGACATGTTTGCAGTTGCAGATCCAGTCTGCACAACTTACATAACACAGGCACCTGTATTGTGCACAAAGGCACATAAACATGAATAGGTCTCTGTTCTTAAAACATTTCGTGATGGCTCAAATATGACAGGATCTTAGCCAACATTAAGGGTGTCCATGTCGTCATGTAAGTTTGGTACGTTGTTCAGAAGGACAAGTGTTGTTATTGAGTATCTCACACGATGCATTACCACTCCTACAGCATGACTATGCTCTGTCGCTGATGTACATCTTGGCCAACCTGTGCGAGGAACAAGTGCCAACACAGTTGTAAGTGGAGACACTTTTTATGTGAAAATCCTGTTATGTAAATATCCATAGACAATTTCATTAGATACTCTCCACAAATTTAGGTCCCTGTTGAGTAAAGTTTCAAATTTGTAATCCTGGAGTAAATTTCCTGTGCCCAGGTCATCCTGTCTCTCGAACTTTCTTCAGATGCTTGTTTCAAAATGTGATTAAAATGCAAATCCATATCTTTGGCTGTCATTCTGTTTCTTTAATGAAACTGTGACAGTCTGCTACTGGGGCCTTTAATTATATGTTTTTGTTTTAATTAACAATTGCACATCATAAGCTGTATGGCATAGTCCCCACCGTGATTACCCCTGACACAAACCCAATGAGCACATGCTTGCAGACAGTTTTAAAGACACTGCAGTTTCATGTTTAAAAGTGGAGCAGGATGTTTCAAGCACACGTGGAGACCATTTCTTTTCTTGGTACCTTGTAAAGTCACAATTTTGACCCCAACCTCACAATATGAGTCTCAAGTTGCCAAAACCACTTTGGAGTTATAGGCCTTTGAAAGAATCTTGCGCAGTGTAAATCACCAGGAACCCTCAACATTTTTACCCATGTAACGGTCATTTTCAGCGGATGCCAAACTGAGTGAAAGAAAGAGCTCAGTTTGCTCTTCCTAATGCAAACTGATACCGAATTACTTTTTAAAAAAATGACCCCGAGACTCATTTTGTCCGCTCCGGTCACAACTGGCAGGCTCATGGTTCATATACAGTTTACATGTACACATGCAGTCACCTGCTGGTTTTGGACGTTACAATGTGTAGTCTAAATGCATTATGATTTGCAGTTTTGGCTGTTCAGATTCAAGCAGTTGGAGACTCGGTGAGTTGTCCAACATTCTGAATGATGATACCTGGTCTGTTCTGATTATTGAGATTATTGAAATGATACTCTCTTTGTCTTTCTTTCCATAGGATCACCACTGCCCTGGATATGCAGTGCAAGTAAGAGCTCAGACCAGAAAGCCTGTGTTTGTGCCAGAGCCATTGATTTGACTTCGTGTACTCGCCCAAGGGATAATGAAGGCTAATCGAGAGATGGAAGATCTTAAGCTAAGATCAAGTACTGAAATAATCATTTTTTTTTTTACATTTTGTAATTTTGCTGTGACTAAAATGTTATTCAATGCCTCATATTATTTGGGGGTGTGATAAGGAAATTCCAATGAATGTATGAATGTGTTGAATGTGTAGAATTCAAGGTAGAAGTATTTTAAATGCTCGTGTATTCCGCTTTCCTGTGTGTAAACACATTCTTCAGTTTTGTACCAGGGCTCCTATGCATCATCCAATACTTGGTATTCTGCAGTTATATCCGAGTTGCTTAGTTTTCATGTTGTGGTTGGTTTGTTTGCACAATGTATTGTGGCCAAAGGGTCTATAGATTGCACAATGTATTTTGGTGAAAGGTTTATGGTAATCTTTAATGTTTCCCACTATGTAGAGTTTATATGGATTTTATTTTTGTAGTTTCGTATATTCTGCTACTCATGCACACGTACTAGTATAAAAAAAAAACAAAATAGAATTCTGCCATTTTTAAGTCAAAGTAGCTTTCTGCAATTCCAGAGTTGCTTTTTTTCAAAGTAATTTCCAACTTCCTGACTCCGAGTATCTCTCTCCCCGGTGGTGTAGCAAAACATGACTCTGTGCTCAGGTATGTAAATTGTGTGAGCCAGCAAGATTGTAGCCCTCTTTATACAGAACCTGTGTAGTTTTCCTCCCATTATTTGGTTTGTAGAGGCAGACCAATATGTAGAAGCTGTCTCAACACAGTCATGTTCATTTCTTGATTCACTCCAAAATTCAGGGAAACTGTCAAGAGGTATGTATTTCTTTACAAAATAAACTAACTGGCTTTGCAAGCATTCCATGTTTGTGTTTTTGTCTTAGCAAAAATGTTTGCACTGCTGATAATGGACAGGAAAAAAGTAGCAGACCAGTGTGGTTATTATTGTGATTTCTGTTTGCCTGAAAAAGAAATCCACCTTGAAAAAACAAAAGCTTTCTCTTTGAGCAGCTTTGATAGAGATCTTACGGCAAATCCCACTGAGCCTGTGAATGACCAGGAGGTCTCTCCGTAGTAATAAAAATAGTTCAAATTTCCAAACCCAACCGGCCTTTCCAGCTCTGCATGAAAAGTAACACAGAAGCCAGTGTCCAAATGCTTCTCAGTAACAAATGGTGTGCAGAATCTTGGCTGGACGTGGCATATACTTTGGCAGGGCTCAGGGTAACAACACAATTTATCAGACACACTGTTATTACTACAATACCATGCATGAAGTTCCATCACTTTAAGATAAAAGAACAGCAAAGATTTAAATATCTTTTTGTTTACCAGAAACTTTCCTTGAGCAAGTGTATAGAATTATTGGCGGTCACTGATGTCCATGGCTTGGTTTCTGAGCTGTTTAGATGAAGAGTTAAATACAAACAATACAAAGTCACACACTCCTGTCGAGAATTCTGTAGGAATACCACTGATTGGTTAATACTTTTATTAGTTTGATACAAACATGAAATACATAGGCAACTGTCGAATAACTTAAAAACGTTTTTGTACAATGATGAACACATACCATACATGTGCACACACAAAACAGGACAAAACAAAGGGGGAGGGGGATGAACTCAAGTTCAGTCTGAGACTGAGCAGTTTTTTGGTCATTTTGACAAGTCTTGACAACCTCACAATTACAAGGGCTATTTTATGGCAGCAAGCATGCAAAGCTGGATTTAAGTTCCAGACATGAGTGGCTCTCTCTTTCAGCTATCTTGGAAGCGTTGCTTTGTTAATTCCAGTAAGTAACGACAAACGCGTGACCGGTCCAACAAACCACATTTACATGTCATTCCTAGTGTTGATCCTTCATATTGTGTAGCTAAGAAAGGCTGGAGAAATTTATGAAAAATTAAAAACATTTGCTTGCAACCCAAACTCTTTGTTTCCTTGACTGTTCCTCTTCATTCTGCAATGGATAATCCTGAACCCAACAAATCCTCCAGAACTATTTTTGGAAAGGGGGGAACTCTGCGTTCTTCCCTGTCCACACATGGACGGCAAAGGTATGCTTTTGTGGAACAAACACATATCTCCAAGATAGCTGCCAAAGCATCAAGACCACCTAGAACTACGTAGTGTTGAAATGTCAAGCCAACTGAGCAATTCTGGGCAGTATAATTATTTCGTGTTCCCAGATGATCACTTATGCCAGGCTTGTAAGTACAGAGGTTTGCTGTAGCACCATACAAGGATATCTCTTTCTGAGCATATGTGGTTCTCAGAAGAACCGGAGGGTACTCAACATTTTGGACAATATGCTCTGTCCATAGTCAGTGCCCTCTGGTTCTTCTCAGAACCACAAATGCTCTTCTAAGAACCAAACATGCTCTTCTAAGAACCACACATGCTCAAAAAGAGATATCCTCACATGGTGCTACAGCACAGCTCTATACTTGCTATCTTCACCATGGAAAGCTTCAAAGCTCATCTTATGCCGTGCTTTTCGTGAAAATTTGAGCTTGTCTTTTCTCCCAGCTGTCTGTTCACCACTCTTGCACTGTTCTACCACTCCCAACAAAAGGTTTTTTATTTACACATACAAATGCAAAGAAAGTATTTGATAACAAGATTATCTTCAAAGAGAAATATTCAAATGAATCATACAGTTAACATATCACACATACATGTTCTTGGAACAGAAAGAAATATCACTTTTCAATTCAATACACCACTTATAGAATACAGATTTGGGATTTTAAAAAAGTCTCAAACTTTTCCACATCGTGGAAGGTAACTCCCGAAAATGTGGAAATGGAAAAATAGGCATTCTTTGGCCAAAAATCTGTGCATCAGTTTTGTGAATACTCCAAAAAAATGTACAACTCTTTCTTTCCATTTGCTAAGTCTGAACAGGAATGCTACGCTATTTTATCAGTTGTCGGTGACAGACACAAATGGTGTCTTTCTTTTCCATAGTCTGTGGAGTTGGTCAACATGGAAGTCCACACAGTGGGCTGCTACCCTACAACCACTATTATGTACACCGGTAACAGGCTGCATGTTTCTGGTCTTTTTTTAATCAGCTGAAGCCACAACAAAACAAACGGCCATTCGCCTTATCCATATCGAAGTGTGATCAAGCGCATGTAGATAGTCATTACCAAATAAGGTCAACTAAGATTTGAAAGAAAAGATGAAAAAATGAAATTCCTGTCATTTCACGTGAGACAGCCGGAAGACACAAATAATCAGCAGTGCAATTTAAATATGTGATAAAACCTGTTGTTTGTGGTGGAATGCAACCATAAAGTGGCTGTATCTGAGGTAAAAAAAAACCCATTACTTGGTCGAGGACACTGCCTAAAAAATACAGAGGAAAGTTTGTCCAATTGTGTAAGTGTCATCTTCCACAAAAGTGCTATCGACATATTAGTTATCCCACAAGCATGAATGGAACACAGAATAATGTAGCACATGGTATGTGGGTATACATATTGCACAGTCAGCTGCCATGGATTGACCAATCAAGATCAAGAAATCAACTTTGTTGGAAAGATAAAGGGCCCATGTCAATCTTGTGGCTACTATCTCAACTGAAAAGTCAACTACATGTGAAAACTACAAAACTGTTGTTGCCACAAACCTTCCATCACTCTGTTAAAGCCTTGTTTCCACACAGTTGTAGAGACTGCTGCGAACACACAAGATGTTAAGGCAGGCACTGTTGTGGAAGAGAGGGTGTGTGTGACCATTGGACCAAACACTGGAATTAAAACAGCAAGTGTATAGGCCCACTCTATTCTGACAACTCCAAACAACTCGGATAGTCGGCCTGGCTGCTGATCCAGGCTTGGCCAACTATCAGTGTGCGTGTTGTTGTCAGTCAGTCACGGTGAAGCATTTCATACATCGGGGTAGTATCGAGGAATGTTCGGGAAAGTTGTCTGCATCTCTGTACGTTGATATGGAAACTGGGCTTTACTGGACAAAAACAAAGATAAAAACACTGGCAACTTGTCTGTACACTCTAGTTTTTAACTACAAAGAGTGCTTCTGGAAGGTAATCATTTCAACTGTTTAAAAGATTTTGTTCCACTTCCGCCATCAGCAAAATACGTGCACAGTTTACGTCCATCTTGATCCAACCAAAAACTACGTGCAGTCCCACATATTCTTCTTCATCACCATGCTGTTTCTGTTGTGAAATGCTCCATCAAGAAAAAGCGAGCTATAAGAGAGTTTGGGATGTCTGTTGCCTCCAGAGTGCGTCACTACTGGGTGACTTGGTCAAACTAAGCCCACAAAGAAGTGGCAAGGGACGCTTGTTTTGCACCTCGACTGTTTTTGGATGCAAGTGCTGGAATAAAGCACCCCCTACTGTCGGGACACACAAAAGACCCATCTCGGCAACTGTATCCCCTCAAAGAAATATGTCCCAGTGAGCCTTGATTAAAAACTGTCAAGGCTTTCCAGACTCTCCTGTGGAGGATGTACATGCTTGCCTCTTTCACCACTGGTTTTATTGGATTTGGAAGCACACGTAACATCTGGCAAGCCCAGGCAGGCAGACCCAGGCAGACCGTGTGTAGCAATGAGCTTGTTTGTAGTCCACACACTGTCATTACAGCAAATCCTACCTACTCAGTGGGGCCTTTGAGAGAGGCAAAAAAGATGACAGTACAGTGATCAGTCAAGTACTACATTGTTTCTGAGTAGTCAATATTTGAGGCAGTTGACTTCATTTTGAACTTTGGCCGATACACTCGCAGGCCCAACTTGTCTTGTTCCAAAATAGAGCTTCTTACTCAAAAAACGATTTTGTAACTGGGGGCCAGTACATCGTAAAGTAAATCCATGATGAGGTGGTGAATGGAATTTACAGAGTTTACGAGCAGACATGAGACTTAAAATTTACCTAGGCAACAAAACACAGAAAGACCAAAAAAGAGGAGGAAATTGCATTCACATGCACAATGCTCACCAACTCTACTATATCACATACATATTCACTAGACACCAAATTGCAGCCACCTTAATGTACACCGCTACAACTGAATTAATAGATCTCACTTCCGACTGACTCGGTAGATAACAGGTACCTGATCATGCCGATCGTGTCAGTTTGTCATTATCAACACCAAGGAAATTCCTAAAGCCACCCTTTCCTTCTAATGTTAAATCTGTACAACATTGCAAGTACATCTTCCTCCATTGTTTCATGCAACTCCGAAGAAATTCCATGAAAGGACGCGGAGACCGCTGCAAGAATTCTTTACGGCTTCCATAGAAATTGCTTCCAACACAATTTTTCCAAAGAAAAAACAGGAATTATTTACACACATGCGCAAATCTTTTGTTTACGCAAAAAAAAGTCTGCGTATTAAAAAAAAAAAGAAACTTGCATTGCATTAAACTCTAAACACCATTCTTATCAGGTCAATTTACAGGATCATAAATTTACAAGGTCATCTCTACAGGTCACAATCCAGGTCAGAATGAACCTGACCTCTGACATCATGTGCATGTTATTACGAGTCTTTCAAAAGGCTCACCAGCTCTATCACTCTGAAACACAAAAGATTTACTCGATCACTCTTGAAATGTAAATATTAAATGAGCAAGTGTTTTGAAGGTCATTCAGTCTGTTGAAGATGTCTTGCACAATGAACGTTGACTATATGCCTTTCCATTTCGCCGTGAACATTTATCTACCCTTTGTGACAGTGTAAACCCTGTTTTTTTTAATTTATGGCAAGCCAAATATGTGTTAAGTTTCTTATCTGAAAATATTCCAATACATGAGAGAAAAATTAAGACATTGGACTGACGACCTGAATAAAAATAAGGAAATAAAGCAGCAGTGTGATTTTTTTAAAAACCCTTTTGCAGGAGATGCTTACAAAAAGAATGTTGGTCATTGTTTTGTACAGAAGAGTTCGTTAACACCAAGTTTTTACTTACAAATCTTACAGATTTAAATAATATGTACATTGTTGTTGTCTAACAATTGGCCGGTGACTTATTTGGAGTCGATTAAACAAAAGACTGGGGAATGAGCCAGCATCAAGACTTCTACAGGAAAATCAAACAAGTACAGTTGGTTTTACAACAAAATTTACCAACTGCTTCAGCAGAAATAAGGTAACATTGTCAGTCTTGTTTTTTCATTTTGGCATATACTGTACAAGGCCTTTCATAAAATATGACGGATACAGCACAACTCTTTTCCATTTTCATTATGTGCTTCCTCTTGTCCTCACACAGCGGGCAGTTGCCAGAAACAGCGTTTCTTTAGCAGCGAGCAGCTGGACTCTGCTGGATTCTAACAGGAGAACAAAGCCGACGGTCTGGGGCAAGGGAATGTAAACCCCAACTCGAGCCTGGATACTGAAGTGCCTTGGAGGATGGAGCAGAGCGACAGCTTATCGGACTGACAAGGCACTGTGCTCCCTGCCGTCTTTGACTGACAACAGTGGACCACTTCAGTTTTTTCCTTTATTTCAACACTTCCGTGGAATATGACAGGAAAAGCTTTTTCGTTGACAGTTCTGATGAGTCCTCGCATCTGCACACACACTTGGCACATTATTTGAGGTGACCACCGGTGCCAAGCAGAGAGTTTACAGCGGTACCCTTATTTCTCCTATCCGGTTGAAACCGCAACATGCTGGAGACTTCATTATATGGCAGTCATCTTGGAGGAGGGCGTGGTGGCCGGCTTGGGCTTGCCTACCCTCTCCCGGCTCACCTCCCCCATCTTGGGCCGGCCGTTGCTGCCGTTGGCGGCGGCGGGCTGGGCCGGCTGGCTCTGCCGCTTCCGGTTCCGCTTCATTTTGGCCACGTCCTCGCCAAACATGTCCCCCGTCCTCAGGGCAGAGATCAGGTCGTCGAATTCACCCTCGCCACCCTGCTTCCGGCCGTTCTGATTCTCCTTCTTGCTTGCTTTCCGTTTGCGTTCCCGTGCTACCCTCTGTGAATCAAAAATAGCAAACAGAGAAGCAACCATTACAGACTGCAACAATATGATTCGTGCCAATGACAAAAACATGGCCACGTTCTGGCATTGTAAGGCTTAACAAAAAAACTGCTGGCTTTCCAGCTTCAAGACCCAACTAAGACAATCAAGCAGAAATGAAATCATTTCAATAATTAAATTAATTTGAAAAAACTTATGGTACCAAACCAAGAGTCAGTTAATGTGATCTTTCATTTCACTTTTTAAACTGGTTGGTTTGAAAAAGGTTGGCTTGCTCTGGTGTTTGTTTCTAAACTGCTCTACCACTAATTACACAATGCTGATAGGTAATATCAACGTGTAGCCAATCTGACAGTCATTTGTTTACTGCTGCAATGAGTGCTCACAAGTAAATTGTTTGGCTATAATTGCATCCTCAACATTAATTGCTCAACAGTCTGAACCAACAGGAGTTTGGCTCACCTACCCCCAATTCATTTTTTTTAATGCATTGGGAGAAACAACCATTTGCGTGGCTTCACTGACTTTATTGCGGTTGAATCCTGTTAGTACAGCTTGTGAAATAATGTCCAATTATTATACGATAAATAAAATTGAAGTGGGAAGCACAAAAGTTGAGAGAAACGAAAACTCAATGTACAGAATTCCACAAGGCTGTCTAAGAGGTGTGGATAGCTCACAAATGGCAACAGGTGAATTTCAAGCCAGCATATTGTGACCTCATCAGCCAGCACTCATCCCCCCCCACCCACCTCCGCCTCGATGCGTGCCCGCTTTTCTTCCTCTTCCTGCTTCTTGCGCATGTTCTCGTTGTCGATCTTCGCCTCGATGAAAGATTGGACAAAGGCGTCGAAGGTGCTGAAGAATTCCTCTGCCGTCATCTTGGCCGGGTCCTCCCCAAACTGTTTGATGCACTTGGTGATCTGCCAAAATGACAAGAAGATGGGACACGTTTGGTGTCAGCACGGAGAGAGCATGTCATGAATTCCCAACAAAAAGAATATGTACATGTATACCATTCAGCCAAAGGCAAGCACTGTTGAAAACTAAGCTCCAACACTGTTAACACTTCAGCACTTGAGAATGAAAATGAGTAATGGAGCAGATTCCAACAACTCTTATTGGGAGTAATTATTCGTGCTGTAGTTGAGATCACCATGAGTCCTTGCAAGTCCATCACATCACCCAGTCTTACGCCAAGTCAAAAGCTACTCGAATGAACTCTTGACCAATGCAGTCCTGTCATTCTGCATCCCATTATGTGTAAACGCTCCTGGGGAGGACTTGTATGTAACTGGTCCTGAGATAGAACTCAACTCGGGGTTCCAGAAAACTGGAAACCAAATTCAATGACTTTTCCAAGGCTTTTCAGGACTGAAATATGACAATATCCTCCCTATTTTCCATGACTTTTCCGTGACCTCCCATGACAACCTTTTTTCCCCCAGAATATTCCTTGATCGCAAACTAAAGCCCTGAAGAATGATAGGGTTTTGGGGGCTTACCTTTTCCTTGGCCTGGGCCTGGAGGTCCCTGATCTTGGAGAAGCTGATGGAGGAGACCGTCTTGAAGTCACTCATGACTGAAACAAACTTGTCGCCCTTCTCCGTGCTTGGTCTATTCTTCTGAAAGTCCAGTTCCTTGGTGGGCATGAAATGTCACATCAATTATTTCCAAGTCTTCATCATAATTACAGATGTAAACGTTCGAGCTTCAACATGGGTTTGATTAACCATATGCTGCTGGGTCTAAATTGAAGTTGCACAAGATTTCCATTTTCAAAATTCTTCACAAATTCATAACTTCATCTACTGGACGCTTACACCTACATGAATGACTGCCTGGTGGCTACTCTAACCTGACAGGCAACATCTATTGACGCCCGAGTATTTCAGCAAGGCCTGCCGCCTTGTAAAGAGAGCCCAGATTGTGCGGTGTTATGTAATTTTCTTTTTTCCACTAAAATTGGCCCAGTGCACTGCTGGCATCATTTCAAATGCGGCCAAATAAGCATACAGCGGTATTGTATTGCTCATCACTGGGGCATTGGAGTGCTTTTGTCTCCGGTCGTAATCTACCCGCACTGAATGCCACAAATAGTGGTATACTGTTTCAAAACGTTGACGGATTACCTCCGCTATTAACAACTGAAAAAATTTTGGCAATTCCCAGCAGCTCGGTCTTTTGTTCCGAGTACGGTCTTTTGTTACAAGGCCCAGCTCCTTTGTCTGATTTCGGGCACTCCGGCTTTGCATATAAACCCAAGGTCTCCGGTACTAGGAACCCCGCCACGAAGTGGTTAACATATGAAAACACAACCTTCCTTTGAACCAAGTCCAGCAGTTCCAGCAACTTCTAGGCAGTATCAGTGCCAAAGAAAGAGAACACAACTTAGTCATACACGCGATAAAGAGAAGTCAAGGTACTAGGCCTTTTGCACACAGTGACAACATTGTGACTGAGCAAACTGCAAACCTCATTTTTCAATTGCGAACCAATCCCGTACCCATTCCGGCTGAGCAAAACTATCTGTAACACTGAGAGATTTTTCAAAATTTTCAACAGGGCAAATTATGAGACACTGGAACGGGAAGGTTGGGAAAGAATGATGAATCTTACAAGCCATGCACTGTTTCCAACTGTTTTTAAAACTCGTACCTTCTCCACTTCTTTAAGCCCTGCTCCGATGATGTTGATGTCTTTGTCCAACTCGCCCATACTAAAAATAACAACATAAAAAAGAAAAACAAAAAAGTCGTTCTTATTGCAAAACTATGTGTACATATTGAATGACCTGTTGAGCACAAAGGCTCCATGTTGTTATTATCTCAGTGATTTGGAATTGATTCCTCCTTTTTGTCCTCCGTTCTTTTAGGTGAAGCGTCTTTGCTTGTCTGCTTTCCATCCAATTTTAGACACACCTGTTGATCATGCTTCTTCTGATGTTTTCAATTTTACTTCCACAGAAAGATCTACAAGCTTTAAGAATAGTTCCCACGGGAAAGAGGTTTTTCACTGCATATACAAGCATGCATTCAATGACTCAATTCCACAGAGATGGAGTGAAGTCGGCCAAAAGTCATCCAGTCTTTCAAGGACAAGTTACACAAACTGTCGCTGCGGCACTCCCCTGTAACTGATGTTCCTTTGTCCCCTATGTAATTTCACTAATACTTGATTCAGTCAAGAGTACAACTAGTTTGACTGTAACACGTAGGGATAATAATCACTCTGATCAGTGCTTTGACAAACCCTGACAGCAGGGCAACAGTGAGGAAAAATTACAGCAGAATATTCTGTGAGATAACGTTTGAAAGCGGTGGACAGGGTGGTGTTTTTACTCCAGTAATCACTGTCAGAGCAGTGACACAAATTCAACCTACTTGACTTTAGATGCATCCCGCAGTGATGCCAGCTCCTCTTCCAGTTTGAAGACATCTGGGAACTGTTGATAAAGAAAACAGTCAACCAACACAAATAAGTTGAAAAAAATCCAACAAAACAAAACCAAATGAAAACACACACAAAAAAGCAAAGATCAAACGTCTGACACATGTTGGCCACTTTCCTGTCTTACATGGTGAAAATGAACCTTCAGTTTTTAAAATACCTGTGGCTTCTGTACAAATTCACTGCTTGAGATTGATTCCACCCTGGCTCACTGACAGAAGATGCAGCCATATGTTAGATGCCACTCATAACTCATGATCCTGACAGGACTTCCATGTCAAAAAAAAATCTGATTCTAAAATAGGATGATTCTGAGTTTAACCTTAGAATTTTCCCACTCCAGAGGAAGAGAACTGTTCAAGTTTCACTACCAAAACACATCTTTTCATTAAATGGCAGCACTGTGCATAATCAGTCAACAATTTAACCACCTAATTACACTTTTAGGACAGATATACTCTGGAAGTCCTAAATGAGACCTTGGAAAATACTTTGCTTCTGTCTATTAAACCCTTAGTTTAAAATTCTGATTGTCCAACATGTTTAATTTTGCTAAATATTTGCTTTCCTGCATCTGCAATAGGCAGTTTTCTCCACACAAACCTGTCTTTATGCAGTGTATCTAGCGTTAAACTTGGTACTCGGAAGGTACCTGACCATAACTCTTGGGCCAAATCGATGAAAGGCACCCACCTTCTTTTCTAATACTGCTGTCAGGTAATGGAGGAGAGTGGGATGCTTGGAAAGACTGGATTTAGTGTCCAGGATTTTGTTCAGGCTGGAGATGCGGAAGCCCGATGCATTGCCCCTGGGCCCCCGGTTCATGTAGTTTCCAAAGGCCAAGATGATCTCCAGGACCTTCCGTAACCGCTTGCTGGAGCTCAGTTCCTTGGAGGCTTTGAGCACGGCTGATCAAAACACAGGGGAAAGAAGGGGGGGGAATGATTTGACAAATACATAAAGATATACAGGATCTCCAGAGGGCAACTGTTGCAAGGTCTAGTTTCTGAGATCATCCGACACAATCGCACTACAGCACACACTTGAAAACCTTTACTGGATTAAAATTTCATCTGGATCATTCATGAAATTAAAACAATAAAATAGGAGTAATTCATTTTTTCATTAACCCGAGTGAACACCAAAATGCATAAAAACTGTTTACAGATATTGGATTTCAAAATAACAATTTCCAACTTCACAAATTCTTTTATAACATCCGAATTGATTCTTTTTTAAATTGCCTCCATTTTCAGAACAAATTTCTGCAAATCCGATAATCCCAATTGAAAGGCTGACGATACCTTGACACAAAACTTTGAGACACCATCATACATATGTGTTGGCATCGCAGGCCACGTCCGAATCAGGTATTTTGTACATGCTTTGATTGGACGATAATCACACCAGGATGAATAGCCGGTGCCCATTTGGACAAGGCCTAGACCCTGGTACAGGAAAAACCAATATGGCCGCTATTGGCCACAAGCAAGTACCTTCCACTTTGGGTTTGCACTCTCCCATTCTCTCCTGGAATTTCTTCTTGAAGTACAGACACTTCAACCGCTGCTCATAATGGTTGATTCTGAGCAGAAGACAAAAAATGAAAACAAAATTGTTGACAGACATTCATGGTAGAAGGGCAGTTGATTTGTTAGGACTGTTCAAGAGATGTGACTGATAGTGTAGACCCTGCCATTTTAAAGGAAAGAGTCTGATGCACATTTGTACCAGAATGTAGCTACTGGTCAGAGATGTATTTGTCTCTGTTCAAGACGTAACTGATAATACCAACTGCACGCATGTACTGTTGGGCACATGCTACTTTTTGGGACCTATGATCTGTAACTATTAACCTTCCAGTTTTAAAGGAAGCTCAATGCCCGGGCTGGAAGGGAAAAAAAGGGCATAGATGCCAAAAGCTCTCGATTTAAGTACTAAAATGTCATTCAACTGAGACTGCCTATCCCAAATGAACCCCAATTGTCTGCCAACAAACTACCCGATGAAGAAAAAAACACACGTGCTGTACTCACTTGCCCATTTCATACAAGAACCGGTCTGCTCTTGCCACGCTGTCAAGTTCCCGTTCGTGCTCCTTCACCAAGGCCACTTCTTCAGGAGTTGGCACATATTTCAAAAGCTGAAAGAGACCCAACAAAGTGTCAACTCAACTTGAAGCACAGATGAGCCTTAGACAGCACCCTACGAATATTAACACAGCATGAGTGAAGTCATCGCTTCATGAGTTTATTGGGTTTATAGGCGGGATCAGAGAAACTTTACTTATGGTACAGCAAGGGTAACGGCTGGAGAGGAGATTGGAAGGACGGGGAAGGAAGCAAAACCTCCTTTCAAAAGGGGGAGGAAATGGCTCTAACCACACTTCCTCTTCATTGTTACCCTTCACTACAAAGCTTCACTCTTCATCACTGTTCGAGTCAGAAGATTGGAAGAAAACAATGCTTCTTTATTGCTTAACCTAAATATCAAACAACCTATTCTCCTGTTTAGTTTTAAAAGTTTTACGCAGCTGCTCCAGGTCAGTACAATCTATTCTTTATCACCTAATACATCCATCTATACTCCTGCTTGAAGATAAAGCTCGGGTAAAGAGTTTTGCCAAATGCCAATAGAACAAAACACCATTACATGCACCTCTACATGAGATCAACCCTAAACACTGCCCTACAGAATTTGACATTATCATCTTTAAATATCAAGGATGCTCTACAACAAATTCGGCAAAATTAAACTTTGCATGCACTCGTAATATAGCAGCTGAGTTGGGAGTGTGTTTGAGACACGGTGCTTTTCCTGTTCAGGTTTTGCATCCTGTGACCTGTTTTCAATGTCTCAATTCTGCACTTATAATCTGCTTTGCTCTTCCACTTTTACTTCCATGAGGGTCCTCATGCTCCTAATTCTTCATCCCACTGCATCCTGCCACTCTGTCCCCCCACTACCCCGGCTGCACCACTGACCTGCTCCAGCATGTCCTTGGGGATGTCCTCCCCTTGGTCCATGCTCAGGACAGCCTTGGTGATCTCCTCGTTGGTCAGCTTGAGCTTGGACAGCAGGATGGTGCAGTTCTGGGCCCGCCGGCCATCGATGACAGACAGCTCCTTGCGCTTGCTGGACTTGAAGCTGAAGCCTGTCTCCCCGTCCGTGTCCACCTTCTGGTAGGCCGAGAAGACCTTGTCAAACTCCGTCAGGTCCATGATTTTTAAAATCTGAGAGCAAATATCACAAAACCTGAGTGGCATGTTCCCTTCCAAGGGAAAACAGGTAAGGCTTGTGGTAAAGAGGGTAAAGTAAATTGATTGTTGGGGACAGTAGGATACAAAATAGCTCCCAAATCATGGCCTTTTAAGCTCACTATCAAACCCAAGGTTGTAGTCAGGGGATTTTCAGAGTATCTCCTAGACACCCTGTGGGTTATTTTGGACATTCCAGTTCTGATGGAAGTGTACGTAAAGGTACACTGTAAAATGTCAGCAGCTTCAACACCCTGATTGTTTGAATTTGAGGCACAAGATTCCAATATTCACAGGCTTGCTGAGTCACCATTTAACGATCAACAGTAAATCTTGCACGGCTGTTCTGAAAAATACTTTGTTTGGAGATGCACTGTCAAAATGGAAGGGACACCTAAGCCAAAAAATAGTACAAGCCAGGCCTTGACGCAGAGACAGGGTGCGTTCAGTAGAGAGTGTTGCAACCTAATGGGCAAGTAGGCTCAAAGCGGATAGGTGAGGTCCGGCTGAGAAAATGCAGATTACCAAACTGGTTTTCTGAGCAAAAAAGACAAATTACCGGCTGACAGTTCATGCACAGTACATTGCTGTTTTAAAGAGCTGACAGAGCCCAATACCTTCATCCCGTCCAGTTCTGTCCATATCGTTCCCTGCAGCTGCAGATCGGGCAGTTTGGCCCAGTTGAATGATTTCAGCGGGTTGGAAGGCTTGGGATAGTTCTTCTTCTTGGCCATCATTCCTCCCATACCTGAAGCACACAAGACAACTCGCATATTTACATACGCTCACTGGAACTAAACTCTACACAGATAGGGAGGAGGGTTGTATCCATGTACATTTTCTCCAGTACTGCCCCGATGCATTTTGAACCATGCCAAGCTGTTGGGCTCCGTGTTTGCCAGAGTTCTTGGAGATATTTCGATGCAAATTTTCCGGCAAACCATTCCTGCAAAGAGCAGGTTCACTCACTTGAGAGCATGAACTATAGAGTGCTGAAGTGTGATGTCATTTAGAACCAGGAACTGCAGTGCAAACGAATGGAGTACGCAAGCGGGATGGTTCACGTGCTGCTCTCACACTTATGCCTTTTACACACATAACTGAGCGAAAAGTAGTCCTTTGGTACTCTATAAATGACATCATAACAAACATCTTTGTCAGACTGGATTGAGACAAAAGATAGCATAGCGCCGTGTAGCGGCGCAAGATGGCAAACTTCACCGTGAATACACGTAAAACGTTGTAATCGCATGGCCGCCATTTGAGCAAGCAATACACCTGCACAATGCACATTAATGCACAGGCGCAGCGGCAGGCACGTGCACCTGGTGAGCCCGCGCCTAAGCATTACCGTAAACTGCGCAGGCGTATCGCTTGCTCAAATGGCGCCCGTGGTAATTACACCTTTTGGGCAGAGTTATCCATCTTGCGCCTTTGGCGCTATATGATCTTTGATTGAGACTTCACAGATAGTGTCACAGTGGATGTATTTATAGGCATGCCAATACAGTCCAACCTCAGTCGACTCGGTCCTTCAGACTCTGCAGAGTACCTTGTTATAACTTGTTGTGTAAACAGTGCCCTCCTTAACAAGGATCAACTGTATCAGAAAAGATCGGCCATAAAGATCAGCAAAGATATTTAGAAAGGCAGAATCCCTTCAAAAGTCTTTGAAAAAAATCTGACCCTTTCAGCAATAAGACGATTGCATGAGGTCCTCGACAAGAGGAAGAGGAATATGAACTTCAAAACAGAAGAGATTTATACTGTTTCAAATGGCATAAGCAACAGCTGTGATAGCTGCATCAGCAAAGCACACAGCATAACGCCAGCACTCCCGCACATCCTACCTGGAGGGGGTGGCGGCCCTCCCTGGCCTGGAGGCGGCGGCGGAGCTGGAGGTCCCATGCCGGGGGGTGGGGGTGGGGCAAATGGTGCAGCAGGGGGCGGGGGAGGTGCCGGCTGTCCTGAGAGGGATGCTGGGGATTTCAGGGAGTCTACTTTCAGCATGTCGTCATCTGAGAGACTGACGGCCCCTAGCTTGCCGCTGGCAATCTGCATGCAGAAAAGAGGTTAATAATTCAACACAAAGTATGCTGCAGCCAACCAAATGCTACAACTTTATATGAACAAATGTACCATTTAAATCCCAATGTGGACTCTGTAGTAAATCCCTAAATGAGGCAACACACAGAGGATGGGATATCATGTGAAAGCCAATACATCATACAAATACTTCAAACCCGGTGCCTTCACAAATGCCCTTTTAGTTTATACACACCCAATGAAAATGGGACATGCATATTTTGAGTTATATGCACTTAAACCAGCCCATGAACGTGGTGTGTTGACCTATTAGTATTGCCAAGGTTAAAATTCTCCAAACAAACCACTAACTCATCCTTTGGACAATGATTAGCACACCAGTAATGCACAGTATGTAGGCTGCAGGACAGGCCACCAGTGTTTGTTCACAGAGGTGGTCCAGATTAATGCCGGTTTGTGCTGATAAATAATTTGAAACTTGTGATTATTATTAAATACCGAAGCCATATTCTAAATGTACAGGTGTGCAACTTTGGACTTTGACCAAAAAACGAGGAAATTCCAGTCTTTACTAAAGAGTGTCGGGTGTTTTTCAGTTCTTAGTGGCATGAGTGTGGAGTGAAATATGAAGAAATCAGCTGATCCCAGGAAAAGCTGCATGACTGAATAAAAGTGAGGGATGAACCCAAGAATGAGGGAATACAGTCAAGCATGACTTCCCTGGGAAGGTTTATTGACCAGTGATTTAACTGCAGTCTGCACTTGTATCCTGCCACAAGCTGTCACCTTCATGGTAATGGGCTTAATATAACAAACATTATCTGGCAAAAGTTTTTACAATGGCCTAAGTCAAATAAATGGTGTGGTCAAGTTGTCCTCAGTGGTCTTACCATGGCCTTGAGCTCAGCCATCTGGGCCTGCAACTCCTGCCCTTGTCTGCTGGACATGGCCAACTCTGCCGCTTGCTGGTCAAACCGTTCCTGGATCGAATTGAGCGCACTCATGGCTTCCTCCTAGAATGAGAATGACCACCAGAAACACAGTCAGAATCTGAACCTGGCATCCAATCAGAGCCAATAATCATGCTTTTGTTTTTTTGGCTCATCTACCACACAATTCCCACGGCAGGGAAAAATTGACACTTTCAAGCCAAGCACTTGCAAATATACTGGAGATGAATGATAAAAAAATTGCCCACGTACCAAAACTACAATTACCTACACAAACTGTGATGAACATGAGATATTTGAATTTCAAAACTTCTGAAAACTACTGGAAAACCTTCAGAGGCGGAAGTTCCACATAAAGGACTAACCCAGAACCACCGAGAATGGTTGGGGTTTGAAACCAGCGCCAAGTCTTCCATGAAAAGCATTCTATGGTTATTACTAAATCTAAAAATGAGGGGAATAGACAAGCTCTACTTTAATTTCAAAGGGACAGCCAAGATTTCTAACCACAATAGATAACTGGTCATTTATACCACGTACTCAGCTTTTTGTGAATGTGTGAGGTGTAGCAACAGCAAGACATTTAAAATGATTACTGCAAAGTTTGATGCACAGCTGTTGGGGTTTTTAGCATTAAAATCAAAAAAGCCAGGCAATGGACAGTGAACCTTGACGAGCAAACTGGCGACTTTACGTACAGGTGAAGAGTGAACTAAATGTCAACAAAGTCACAATATGGAAGAATTCTGGGCAATATCCCTGGATTTTGGACAGCATAGAGGAAGCTTCAGCTGCCCAGATGGGTACAGTGGTACATGCTAAAAAACCACATATGCCAGAGGCTTATAAAGATGGCGGTGATTGAAAAAATTAAAAATCAATTTAAAAAAAATGGAGTACAAACAAAACAAAAAACTCTGCCGTTTCGTTGCAGAGAAGTTGAAATCCAACCTATTACCATCCCATGGCGTCAGCAACCTACTTTTCTAACCTGTAAAACTGTTTGGACTTTTACAGTTCATGATTGGCCAACATTTACATGAAGCAATAATTGTAATGGGCCACCAGCAATGGCCTACATGTATGCAGTATTGACTAGCAAGCACACGTCAAAGAAAACGAAGCTGACACCGTCATCCGATAGGAAATCATGCATATTCTTCGAATATGCTCTCACAAAAATCATTCCTTTCAAGTTTGACAGCCATACAAGTTACCGCACGGCTGCATGTGAAAAACACAACAAACGCTGTACCTTATCAGGACCAGAAAGATGTACATGTAGGTCCATTAATTACCAGCAAGGGAAAAAGTCCAAGGTGAACAATAAATCCCCAGTCCCAGTGTTCAAAAGCAACTGAGAGAAACCGATGAGCGTTAACAGGATAGCTAAGGTGAGGCCAGCCTGCAACGTGGCGGCATTCGTGTTGCAACATGAGTTATTGGCAATTTGGCGTAATCATTTCATGCATGGGAGCAGTGGGCAATGTGTGTGTCTGTGGGCATGCTTGGCATGGGTCTGATTGGTGACCGAGCTGGAGAAGACTGGCCCGACTGGTTTCCCTGGAGACATGCTGCGGCAGGTTTCAAATTACCATTCCAAAAACTTGTGCCTAGGACTGCACTTCCGTTCAGTATTTTCTCATCCAGTAGTGTAACCCTTTATTTCAAAACAACAAAACCCCACCCCTCTCCTCCCCCCCCCGAAAAAAATGACGGGAAAAAAAATTCTACTCATATTTCAACCATAACCCTCTGGTAATGTTTCAGCATACTGTTGTCTTCAGCATCTTTGGCTGACAAAATCTTGCTGGTACAAGCATTTTAGTTTTGATCAAACAGTTAATAGTACATGTAGATGCCAAACAACCATCCGCTAAGGGAATTGCCTTGCAAAAGCTGCACTCTGATCAGCTTCGCACTGAGCCAATCAAGAGTGCAATCACGACTGGGCAGGTGGTTCATGCCACGTGTCAGTAATAGGTGGCACTACTTCCAAAATCAACCAAAGGGAGCAAAAGGGTGATTCCGATCATCCAATCAAAATGATTCCGTTATTCTGGCACACATTTTTCAAGAAATCATTCAACTTCTCACGGCAAATGTACACAGCATTAATCAATCTTCTCTGCAAGATTCTCCAATGTTACACTGCCTACTATGAGGCAGTTGGCTGAACAACATTCTACCAACAAACAGATACAAAAGATCAGCCATTGATCATTTCACCCATCTAAACTTTCCCACACTGCCAGCACACCCCCTCCCCATGGCAAAATTCTTAGGAACAGCACCCAAAATAAACAAAAAGTAATAACAATGCTTCGAGTGTGAGGGGGGTTAATGTAAATACCAAAAATCCCAAACAAATTAGCAAATGCAGTTTACGACGATGAAGATGAGCCACAAACAATGACAGGGCGAGACATACATGAACATGATGAAAACACACACACACGTAATGTGACCAAGCGGCAGGGTAAGGCACATGTACAATCAAACAGAGTGACAGAGATGAGTTGCATTTTCTTGCAGGTGTCAAACACGGGAAGATGGCTTTCGGGTCTATTTGTTTATTCGGTCTTTTTTTGTTTGTTTGTTGGTTTGCAAGGCGGCCAAGAAAAAGAAGGTGAAAATAACAGAGCACCTGAGGCTAGCTGATACTGTACCCACCATTGTGGTGACGACAGGAAGAGGAGACAGGGCACATGGTGCGTCTGATCTCTGATTGCCCACGTTGGAACAGAGAGGATAGACACAGAGACAAGAGGGTTTTGAATGGCACAACATTCTTCTCAGTTATAAAAATCTTAAGAAGTAAACGCCGGGGGGGGGAGAGGGAGGAATTCGTGGGTCTGGTTCTTGCCTGTGGTCCCCTAGCAAAGCAACTTGGAGCACTTCTGTTTGTTCGGGGACTGGGTTTGCTTTGATTGAAAACCGGCTTTCAAATACTGCACAGTATCTCTCGCGAACGGGCGGTTAGCTGTGACATCCGCCAACTTTCATCTCAAGATGGGCACTGTTCCAAAATGCCCATGTGAAAATAACATGGCTTTGAACCGAACAGCAGAATTTGGCAGAGTAAGGGAATGATGTGAACCATGTGACAGGTGGACAAAAAAACAGACTGCAAGTTTTAAGAGGGCGTTTCTACGTCGTAGAAGACTTGCACAGGTAGTATACAGCATATATGGTGGCATTTTTGTTCAGAAATAATCAGTACTTTCTCTTATAATGACAACTTGCTAATTATGCTATGTCTTTAGAATCTATTATTTTAATCAGCAGAAATTCAGAAGTACATTTTCAAAAAGCTGCTTTGATTTGGGGGCCAAGTTCAGAAAACGACTACCCTAAACCCCCCCCCCGCAATTTAAAACAAAAATGAAAAACTGTGGTTGTAAAGTTTTGAAGTAAGAAAATAAAAAGAAGTTGACAAAATAACATGACTCATGGGAAGTTGTTGAGACATAGCCAGGGTGAAGCAAAATTATACATGATGAATCTGGCACAGAAACAGATCAAAAAGAAATGTCACTTTTACATGTACAAATTGCAGGGAATCTTTTTTTTTCTGGTAAATTCACACACCAGCCCGTCCTGCTTCAGAATGCTATAGAAAAGTATTCCTTTGAGCAAATAGACAAACAAGAACAACACTTACGTGAAGTCAAATAACGCATAACAAATGAATGAAGCGCAACCAGACAAAAACGAAATTGATAAAAAAAAAACTGATTAAGGTGAAACATGTAAATGTAAGGAATGGAAACTAGGGGGAAAAAAGCAGGTGTGCTGTAATGAATGACTCAGCAACAAAAAATAAAAACAACAAAAAAAAGACAAAGAAACAAGCATGTTGGATGAATCCCCTCCCTGAATACACTGATCCCAGATAGTAGTTAGTGCTGAGCACCCCTCAGATTAAAATGTGCCTATGCGCCCCCAATGCAAGCCCAGCCATTTTGGGATGTTTAACATGTTGCACCATTTCCATTAAAAAAAAAATCTTGAAATCATGGCTCAGATATCAACAGAGATATTTGCATTTTGCACCGAAAAAAAAAGAAAAGCAAGAGAAACCACACAGGACTGAAGGAATTATTTTGTTTTCATTAAGAAGATGGACATTTCATCCAGGACGACTCCGCACACTGGTAATTCCTGGTTTCTCCGCAGTACGGATCTCCGTTTTATTTCTCGCAAGTCAGACTTCACCAACCTTTCCTCTACACACCTATCGTGGTAATGATGAAGATGGCAATAATGGTTGTTTCCTAAAATGGTTCCCCCTCAAAAAGAAGCGTGTCATTGGAGGAATGGACATTTACTCCTAACTAAAAAAAACAAACCGAATTGCTGCGGTGCGTGTGACTGCTGACATCTGACGACAGATGAAAATGGGAACAACTCCATCAATAATCGTTTCCTTTTTCGCAGATGTGACACAAAATGTTTGACATTGATAGAGGGCTCTTCGGAAGAGAGCTTGTTACCTTCTCTTGGTTTTTGGCATCCAGTTCCCGTTCTTTTCGCTCCAGTTGGGCCTTCAGCTCCTCATAAGCTGTTGAGAGAAAGACGTTTCAAACAATGTAGTTGATTAGTTATGATCATCACGATAAATTGCCCCAAAATTGAAGGAAACAAATAACACTAGTAACAGGTTTATATATATTCAAAAATACCTAAGGCCGTTTAGCCATTCCTATTGGTTGGCAATAGGGGACACTAGTATCAGATCTTACTAAGACCCAAATGCTTGTTTCAATAGTTGGTTTCCCACCGAATACCAGATTGAGCTAGCACTGAGTAAGGCCTCCTGAGTGGACTCACATTTTTCCAACTCTTCCGCCTTCTGCTGCCTGATGACGTCCTGGTTGATGACCTTCTCAATCACGTCCTTGAAGTTGATGTCGAACGGTGCCACATCGGGATCGCCACCGTCCTCGTACTGCAGTACAATCTGCTGGACCAGCCGGTCTACCAGCGACCAGTGGTGTATGCTGCTGCCTTTATCTGGTAAGATTTAATTTTCATACAAAATGCAAAACCAGAGGCAATTGATTACTCCATGTGACTTTTCAATGTTTTTGATCAATCAAGAGGAAGACTGGTTCAGGTTTTTAAAGTCGTGCACTGTGGCAGTTTATCAAGGGACTAGTGGTGTATGCTTCTTCCTTTTGTGCAATTGAAGAAAAATACCACAAAACAAAGCAAAATCTAAACAAAGGAAAAAACTGACTATACAGATGACATCCACTGTTTTGCCAAGAACAGTCCAAGTTTTCTTCTTCTAAACTTGAATAATATTTCCCGCACTTTGGTCACTTGAAATCAACATCAAGAAAACACTTTAATGTTGCTGGTTAACTTTTGTACTTGACCATGAACGAGTTAATAAAGTTATTGTCAAAAGGCTTTCTTGGCTTCACATGCTAACAATACTACTGAAGTTCTACAATCTCTTGGCAAAACAAATTTTTCCCAAAGAAAACCAAGCTGAATTTGTAAACTTAATAAAAAACCCCAAGCAAAATGTTTACACCTAACAGTAACTTTGTGAAGTATATTACACTTAAAAAGTACTCACTTTGTCAGATATTGTACAAAAAAGTACCAAAGAGGTTGGGTTCACTATAGTTTGTACAAAAGTTTATTGTAAGTTTATTGAGTCTGTCTCTCAAAATATGGATATAAAAATATTTTTAATTTTTAAACGGAGAAAAAATAATTCTCGAGCCAGATAGAAGTACATCAAGTTATATTAGTTGTACAAATACTGATCTGATTTTAAAAAAAAAGCACCAAATATCCAACATAACATCACTGTACAATTCCCTATTTAGGCTTTTGAAATGTTAACAAGTTGCTCCCCCTCCAATTACAACTTTCAACAACACGCAGATGTGCTTCCATCTGAATAATTGATACTTCCAATCAGCTATTTACCTGACAATAAACAAACCCTTTTGTGTGCCTAATAAGGGGATGCTTTTTCAGGGCAGGAAACGTGTAATTTGAAGTGGCGACTATTTTTAGTTGGGGCGGGGGGCTGTGGTTGATTTGTTAGGAAGGAGGTAGGCAAGGTTACTTTGATGGCGTGGGTTGGATTTGGCGAGCACAAGTTAAATGTGTGCATCTGGGGTCTATGCTTGAGACCCGATCTCACAAAATGAGTCTTAAGGTCACTTACCGGTACATGTACATGCATATTTCATTTATTTGATTCTTATAGAATGTACTACATGCAGCTCACTAAGCTGTATCGTTTGGTTTGGCAACCTGATCACAATGGACATTATGGCGAAGAAAACAGTTGCAGGTTCCAACTGACTTCCACTGTGACAGACCTGTTTAATGGCCTTTAGCTCATAACTTTCAGTATTGTATTTGAGTCCATCACAAGTCCCTTGCAAGTCCCTGTAAGTCCATCACCAGTCCATCACAAGTCATTCAGTCTTTATCCAATTCACAAGCTATTCAGATGAGCTGTGACAAAGCATTCTTTTGTCATTGGTCATCCTGTTTAATGACTGGCCTTGTGAAGGGACTTGTGAAGGCACTTGCAAAGGGACTTGTGACTGGCCTTGTGAAGGGACTTGTGAAAGGACTTATGATGGACTCGAATACAACACTGATAAGTCATTCTGGCAACTTGTGACTCCTTTTGTTAAGCAGGGTCGCATTTTATTAAATGGGAGAATTGTAAACATCATTTGAAATGTATAGTGTATTGAATCAGATTTCAGTTTAAACTTAACTAATGAAGCTTTAACACTCTTGCAATCAGAAGCCTTATAAAACCACCAGTTTTCAAGAAAGGAGGGGACTTCTAAATTTAACAGGAGGTGTATTGCCTCTTGCAAAGAAATACTTCACATACTTTCCAAAGGTAACTTTGAGGCATGTGTTGGCACAAGCTTTTAAAAAGATTTTTATAAATTTTTCAGTTGATTTTCGACTACCGTATTGTCTTCTGTCTGGGACTGGGAAATTACCAATGCAGTGACTTGACTGCTAAGAAACACATGACTCACAAGTTTATCAGGAACAGATCCAGTTCAAGGCAAAAGGATGTCACGCCAGCCACTGGCTGATTGGAGGGCTGGAAATAGTACTCGGAAAGTAACCGCCAAAAAAGGTTCATGCATGCTTGCATCCTGTCCATTGCACTGAACATCACTCTAATTTACCGTCATTGGAATGACTACTGTTCACTGGGAGTGTTCCTTCAAGAATGCATTCACAGCATTAACTGTTATTTTTAATGTCTTTCTCATCTCAAAAAATCAAATCATCATGAAATCAAAACCTTGTGTAACGATAGTGTGATTCCGGTGTACTAAAGAACAGTGAGTGCAACCATTTTTTGCACTGATTTTTTAATGCAAAATCCAGATTTTTTTGGTGGGGGGCATTGAGGGAGAATTGTCTTTGGCTCGCCACTATGACACAATGACACCTCGTAATACGTTAACTGTGAAGATATTCATGAAGTCAGCCGCTGAATCTCACTTACTTGGAAGGAGCAGAAAATGTTGAAGGAGTGACAGGAAGTGTGGGTAGGCCTGAGTGTGTGCTATCTTCTTCTTAATCACTTCAAACATGCTATTTGCACTCCGGACATCTACATGTACCTGGGGGAGGGGGGGGAAAGACATCATTTGTCCTGTTTACCAATCGTACACTTTCCAATTAGTGACACGTAAAAGCACTGTTTCTGTATGTGTTTTTGGAAAAGGGACCATATTTGTGTCAACCACAGCACGGCGCGTGCAGATTGGTCAACAATTTGGGAGATTATGAATCAAATGTTTATACCCCCCTCACCCAGAATTACGAAGTCGGCACAAGAGCTACTGTCTAAATTCCCTTCATGTCTTCTCTTAAATCTCCTCTTAAATCTCAAACCCGAACTAATCACTTATTCGTTGCTTGGTTCGGCTTAGACAAACCAAACTAAGCACAGCAATATTCCCTGAACACCGGCTAACACTTACCATGTTAAATCTCTTGGCTAGTTCCCTTTCATCTTCATTCCGTACTAATTCAAAAAAATCTAAATGCCTGCAGGGTGAAAAACAAAATCACAAGACAACAATTAAACATGGGTAATTTGAAATGATACACATAGTGTAGGTAATACATCACATTGTTACTGATGCACCTACTTTTAAACACAGAGTAGGATGTCATCTCTTTTCATTGATAAATTTGTTATTTCATTTTTGATTCACTTTTTGGGGGGCGGGTGTAAAAAAGGGGGGGGGTGACCCCCAATCCCCCCTCTGGGTCTACACTTGGTGCCACGGACATATATAAAAAAAATCTGGACTTGCAATGCCTTTGTATGAAACAGAAGCCAACCAGCGGCCATTTTACCGAGCCAAATACAAATGCGCGGGTTGGCTCGCTTGCCATTGCACCTATTGACGCCAGGTACAACAAAGGCGGGCATTGCCTGGGAAGCTTTGTATTCGGCTCGGTAAAATGGCCGCTAGTGGATTCAGTGTTCTCTATAAGCTGATTAAGGGCATTTCAAGTCCAGATTTTTGTATATACGTCCATGTTTGGTGCATCTAAACCAAAGACAAATTTTCACTTCTGCATATTTTAAATAGAGACACTGACAGCTACTTGACGGAACAGACTTGAGAACATGATTCTCTAGCCATAACTCTGCTGTTCCCGCTGGTAACATTTGCATATGAGTCAACGGTCTGAAGAGCATATAAGGTTTCTGACCAACACACAGACACTACAGAAAGGACTCCCTAACCTATCTACGGTGGCGTTCTCCAGACTCCGAAGCTTGTCTATGACCGGCTGAATACCCAGCATGAGAAACTCGTACCGCAAGTGAATTCTGAATTCCAGGTTGTCCTGAGGAAAGGGGGGAGGAGGTTGAAGGAAGGGAAACACGTAAAATATCCATCAAAAGGACCGACAATCATGCACTGAACGTGTGCTCGAGAAGCCGTCTTTGAAATGAGCACGATCAAATTAAGAACCTGATCTTTCCCAGAGTCACAGATTTACCACACTTTAGCCATTGAGTGAGCTCCTCTGTGATACTGCTGAAAACTGCTTCACAGACTGCACTTTCGATGGAAGGGTACCAGATGGAAAGTGTCACAGTATGGAAGTGTATCTCCTTGGAACTATGTCCCCACTGAGGTTTATTTGGACAAGGTGCTAGTGCAACTACAGGAAAGTGTTGATGCCTGATAAATTCAGTGGAACTCAGCTGAAAAGGGTTCTTTGCTGTGTGTTTTCACAGAGAGGCACTCATGCCTATGAGTGTTTGTTGGACGCTACTGCAATTAGCAGAGCTAGAGTTAATTGGGACAGGAAATCTGGATTGGCTTTTCAACTATGAAATCAGTAATGGCTGATTCAAATTTCTTACCAAGAGACCAGTCACAACTAACTTTCAAATAATAACAGGTTGACAACATTCTAAAGTACTATGCTAGAAACAGAATTCCATTAGCTCAACAGTGAGTTAAGAAGGTTTGATATGAACTTTGTTCCCCCTGCTGGCACAGAGGATATTTGTGCACATTCAGACGAAAATTGGTAATGGACACTCAATGTCTTACACAACATGCACAAACGAGTGCATGCAATGGTCCTTGAAATCAACGTTCTTCAATGTAGGCCTCTACACAATCTACTTTTCCTCCGAGTGACATCCAAAAGAGAAAGTCAGAAAAAGCTCAACTCAAGTTTACCATTTCCAAGCGGCTGACAGGCTTTCAAAAAGTCTTACCTCCCCTGCTCCATATTTGATGATGGCATTGATGAAGGACAGGATGGCAGTCTTCAGGTTGACCTCTTCCCTGTAGTGGCCCGTACTCCGGTCCAGGTCGTTGACTAACCTCTGCAAAAAGAAACGAATATCACATTTTTCAAAGCAGGGAAACAAAAGCTTGTACCTTTGCTAGATGTTTAATCTCATTGTGCCTCATCAGAACATAAGTATGAGAAATGTCATGGTTTCCACTCGTCAAATTCTTTTAAACTGTTGACCAGTCTATTAGCAATATTTTTTAATTACTTCTGAAATATAGCTTTAGTTTATGATATGAAACTTCCTGTGATCTTCAGTATTCAAGTTGACATAGAACTTCACAAGTCAACCTGAAATTTTTGTGCCTTTCAAAATGACGGCAAACCTTTGCAACAACAGACCAATCTTGAGGCATCTTGAGGTACACATGCACAGTGTCAAAGCCAGACTGGCTCAATGTGAGTTCACACAAGGAAGGAGGAGCCCCTGAACCAATCAAAACTGGGTTGAGATAGCTGGGGTAATCCTAAATCACCTGGAACCTTGTCCTCTCCGAGGCGTACTCTTGGTAGTGGGACATGGCAGTCAGAACCTTGCGGTGTCCCCCAGGCACCAGGCACACTCCACCCAAGATCTCCAGGACCTGAATCTTGGTCTTGATGTTCTCCGAGCTCATGCTCTGGGTAACGATGTTGATGGCAGTTGGGTGGGCTAACACGTCTGCCCTGCCATGCTAGAAGTTTTGTAAATTGATAAAGAGAAATTTCAAATCACTCTACTTGTAACTGGTCAAGGGGTAGTAAATGTTGAAACCAAAAAGGATTTACATGTAACTCAACACTCAAGGGCTTCATGTAAATGTACTTTTATTTGTAGATATTTTGCCAGCCTGTCCAGTGACAGGACGAGTTACTTACTGAATTATTCATGAGAGCCTTGATGCAGCCAATCACTGATGTATGAATGGGACTTTCCATCAAATCAAAGTCCATATTTTCAAGAAACTCCAGTAGAACGGACAGCCCATCCAGCTCAATGAACCTCATCACAAACCTAACCAATAAACGATTACAATAATTATCAGAAGACATTGTGAAAAATACTGCATATATGCTGGAAAGTGTAAAAAGCTTTTTTTTTCACATGTTCAACTAGCAACTCATAAATACCTGGGACAGTGTTTCTATTCCTATTGGTGAAAGTGTGTCACATGACCATGTATTAACATTTGATAATGCCCACTGAGAAGTGATGTGACCTGCATAAATGACACGCTGGCACACGAATACAAGGCAGTTTAATCGGGTCTGATTGGTCAGTAGTCTGTGTGCACGCGACATGCCATGTGCATGCCACGTTCATTGAAGCGGATTCTACTGCACAACTTCAAAAGGAATATACCATAAAATGGACGGGGGTGTTGGGGAAAATGAAAGGAAAGTTTTAGAACAAATTGTTGGAAATCCGTCATATGTTGACTCTGGACTCTGAATAAAAAGGTATTTATGAATGGGAATAAATATGTGCTTGGCCAGTCTTAAACTAACGGTTGAGACCTTGCTCAGGAGACTGAATGCTGATTAGTCGCGTCCATTCTCCTGGGCCAGTCTTAAATGCACGTTTAAGACTGGCCAAGCACATACGTGTATTTATCTCTAAATAAATGACTTCTTCTAATGTGACAAACCTCTTTTTCAGTATTTGTTATTTTGACAGCTTCTCTCGTCTGTCATGAGCTAAATTAAAACTACATGCAGTAATTGAAGGTAAGTACAATTTGACACGTAAAATACAAACAAAATTAATTTTATGTAATACTCGGAAATACACAGCCTAAAAGGCCGACAATTCTGAGAAATGATTGAAATGACTGTTTCACATTTTAGATGAAACCTTGCCGCTTCATAAAAATGCATGCATAAAACTAAAACAGTGTTGTCACCCAAAAACCCGCAGTGCACCTGGGCACTATGTGGAACAAAAATGATCTGACAACAGTCATCCCATCAGTATGTGTACATATTTCAAAAAAATACTTTCTGTTCCTGTTTTTAATGTAAGCATCAATGGTTTCCATTCTTACAGAACTTCCTTTTAACTATTTTTGGGTCGCGTTTACTTAATCTAGTTTCTAATTATCCGTGCGTGTTTCCTGGCTACGCCTACCATATAAAGCTCTTGTTGAGTATTTACTAATTTTTACAATTTGGGTGTGTGGGCTGGATTTGGGGGGTTGGAATTGTGTCGTCCATAGCCTACATGTGAATACTGTGTACTATGGTATTATGGGAGGGACGTTTTGGCAGTCCCTCACCAACTGTGCACTACGGTGGGGAATTCACTTAATCCAAATACACGTAAAATAATCCCCTAAGGTTTTGAATCTTGTACTGGATTTTGACTTTATTCAGCACTCTGGTCTGACATCTACAATTACCCGATTAATTCCCCTAATATGTTGCGAGAGGTTGCTTGGATTCTGGGCATCATAAGTTCAAGGAATGCCAAAGTTGGTCAGAGAAGGCAGCATTTTCCTACATTTTAAGAACAAAATATGTTCAAAAGATGTGTCTCTCAAACTTCAGTTGACTCTGGTGAGCCTTGTGGGTTGTATTCAATGGGTGTTTCTAAAGTACAATGTAACTGCAACACATTCATGGCTATGTCAAGGCAGGGAGGTGCATTTCTTTTTCCTGGCTTGAGAGTTTTGGTTTGAATGGTTCTATTAAGTTTCACCTCATCGGTTGCGTCCGAAGAGCCGTCTTCAGACTGTCCACCAAGTTTGTTCTGGCAGCTATGACATCCTCATCATGGGTAAAGGCCAACTGAGAGAATTGAAAACAACACAAAAAAAGGTTATTCACTGATGTTGAAATGTGATGACACATGCACAGTATTCCTACAGAAGCATGAAAGTGATCAAAGCGCCAACACACAGTTGCAACATGTTATCTGAATTACAAAAACACATCATGCCATGGCACTTCGTACATGTACATGTGCGTGTACGTGTATCTACACATTACAAATCCATACTGTTTTTACACATGTACAACATGTACATGTAGGCTATACAAATAAACAGACTTTACCTGCATGGAGCCCGGAAATACATGTGTATCAATATACAAGTACAGGTGCTGGTATACGACCCTCTTCCAGAGCAGGCCAAAGTAAATGTATACTGCATGTAACCCTGCCAAGATCTTTGAAAGTTTTGCTTTGGTATACCCATGGTGGGTGTACAAAGGAAACCGACTGTAGAATTTCTGTTGAATCTGGGGAATTATTCGGGTCTCAACCACATCTATAAGTTTTCAGTTCTGCTTGAGAGTTGTAATTTCACTTGACAGTAGCTAGTCTAGGTGCACATGCAAGTAATCCATCCAGCATTCAGAAACATTACTCTACACGTACATATACCATTGTCCATGCATTTTCCCTCCAGCACTGCATCTGTGCGTCTATAAATCTGAAACCCCTGCTCATTAAGATGAGTGTTGCACATGGTAAAAAGAGCAGAAAAAGGCCAGGGAATCCGGCAGGGGAAAGTAAAAACCAGAAGGAAGGAGACAGGTGGGTATGAACGATGTAAACTGTTACCGTCATCATGGCCTTCAGCTGGTCAAGATAGTAGTCTGGCCACTTGGTTGAATTGGGATCATCTTGTTCCTGGTAATAAATAAGAAATACTTACAGTTACCACACTGTGAAACTTTGGAGGGAGAAAGAGATAAGAAAATGTTATGCTACACTCTGCAGAATGTGGTGTAAGATTACCTCCCTTGTTGATGTGGGTACAGTTTTGACAACTTACATCAATGATCAAGGTGCAGACAATTGATGTTTGGACCAATGTTGGCCAAACCTCGACTTGTTAGTTGAGCATGGGCTGCATGAGCAAATTTTGAGGGTGAACAGTGAATGACCAGTTTAAGTGTCTTCCTCCTTGTGTAAACCATTTTAATACCAATGCCCTAATAAATTTGATTATTCTTACTGCATTGAATTCTTCCTCTCAAAAAAAAACCATGAAGCAGTTCTATTTCAAACAGAAATCCACGTAGTTTGGGCACATGACTGAACTTTCTAGAGCTTTCTTGGCCCAAACCAGATCACCTGCCCCCAAAACTCATTAGTTTGTATAACCCTTTGCATAAAATTCAAACATCTCTGTTAAAATGCTTTAATTACAATGGGTCCAGAGACAGAATATACAGCATACCACTGTTGACCTTAAAAGGCCAGGTTTTGCACATACAAGTATATTAAATATGTACATGAGTATATATTTAAACATGTATCATAATTTACTGTTCTGATTACGTGGAAGTGTATACATGTCACACGTACATGTACAATAACACCGTCACCAATTTTGCAACAGCAATGTGGTCTGTTTTTGCTTTCATAATGCTGGCAAACCCCTCGTATCCTGTTATGAAATATATTATCCCAATGGCATTTTATCATTATTTTTCACCCCTCGAACCATCTGTTTTTTCCCAACTCTCTCTAGGTGTTTGCGGGAGTCTAACGTCCTTGGGAAATAACCTGCTTCTTACGAAAACAGCCTAGGGTTTTGACAGACACACCCAGGTCAAGATGATAACCTCACAAGGCAGAATCACACAAGTTAAAGTCATAGGGGAACCAGCATACACGTACATGTACTTGCACCATACTTAAAAGTACAGGTACATGTAGAATGACCAAGAACAGTATATAAGTCTATGACCTGTAGAAGTGTGTTATCATCTGCACTAGTAAGCAATTGACATGTAACATACTGTTTATTTGCTTATGCTAACGTGGCACATACATTTCATAAGAGACAAGCAGAAATGTATTCGCTTTAGCAGCTTTGCAAATCTGGGCTAAGAGGATTGCTCTTACTCCCATGATACAACCCAGGGCCTCAGTGGCACGCTATACATGTATGTACATGTACATGAACAGACAGAACATACATACATGTACCACTTGTATTAATATAAAAAATGACCAACTTTCATCTCATTGATGCATGCATCAGTCCTTCATTTTATGCGTTCTTCCTAATGAACCATTCTCGGGCGAAAAATTTGTCATGAGACCCACAACAAATGAGAAAACCATGATGTACCCCTACAAAGCTGAAATAGGGCCAGGGCCAAAGGCACACACATGCCAGTTTCCCATCTGTCACTGCAGGCCCCAATAATGGGTGTCCATGTACATGTGTAGTTTGCCTGTTCCAATAACAACATCGGCAGGTGTTGATGAATGGGCAAGGGTACTCTCAGCGCCAGACCCCTGGGAGATCACCTGTGAAGGGCCCACTCCCTCCATGAGTTGTGGTTGCAGGGGCCCAACATTAAAAAAAGGGGGGCCAGGGGATAACAGGCAGTGTCAGCCTTGAAGGGAAGGTTTTGGCAACAGCAACATTTTTACTGTTGCCATTATAACATCAGTAACTGTATGCAATACAGAAGCTGGCTTCACAGCTGAGACATTCCATCACCTCAATGCGCATGCACATTACAACAAAGAGGTTTTAATCAAGAGAAACTTGCATCAAATGCTTAATGAGTAATCTTACAAAAAACTTCACTTGCTTCAGTAATTATTTGCCAATGAGCGTGCGGTCCTGCAAGAACCGGAAGCAGAATTTCCCAGGCACCTTCAAATGTTTCAGCTGGATAGGACGTTGAGAAAAACTGTCTCTCGCAAGCTTTAATGTTTACAAATCAATCACTTTGATTTGTTGACGGCAAAAGCGAACTCATCAAGTGTTTGTGCTGGATGGGCTGCAGCACGCATGTACATAAAATAAATGTCAAGCATTGCAGGTAAATGTAGCGCACATCCGTCAGCTGTCAACCCCCCCCCAAAAAAAAACCAACCCATAAGGAAAGTGGCAGAAGTATGGGGTAACAGGCACTGCGAGGGGAGCTACATGTACCTCAAACAGTAACAAAAAAAGTGTACTAAAGTGGCCAGATCATGTAAAAGCCGTACAAGTTAGAGGGACCGACATTTCGATTCCTATGGTAGCAAAACTTCACACTGTAACAATGCCTGAAGAAAACCTACTTCCTTCCCCCTTCCCCCCAAAAACAAAAAATCCGCACCAAAGCTAATGAAAAGTAAACGGAATAGGTGCATGCCTCCGTGTACATGGTACATTTGTGGTGGAAGTCAGAATATGACAACTTTGGGGAAAAGTTTTCAATCACCAGTAATTACACACTGGAGTAGTTCCTTTTCAGCTGGGGAGACAGGCTCCAGCTTGATGAGTGGTACTTGTTGATATTTTCCCACGATCCATTTTACACATGCAGGATTTTCATCCCTACTGTGTGATATGCCACTTAAGGAAAAAAAAAAAGGTACTTTAACCCACATTCTACATGTAAGGTTCAGATGGGAGACGTGCTTTCAGGCTTGACATTTTGACCAGAAAACTCATTTCCAAGGAATTTTTTAATGTGAACCTTATAAGGGTGGGGGGACAAAGCCTGTAGGATTTTCATATATACATGTACGTAATACATGTACAATATGTGGCATACATTACATGTACCGGTACATGTACAGTGTAAGCCACCGATCCTCAATCAGGTTTACAAATTAATGACAAAACCACACTAGATCCTGTCTGGAAATGGAAATGTCTACTTCGACTTACGCCGTGCATGTACATGTACACGTACTGTGGAAATGCCTAAGGTAGTAGGCTGACCTTTTAACTTCGACCTTCAACATTTCCAGGAGCTGTCACAATTCCATTTCGATTGTGCTACTTTTAATTCCCACCCACAATTTCTAATCTGCCCATCCAAGAAATAAATCATTTGACAAGGAAGGATGTCTCCCTTCCCTTAAGTGTCAAACCAAAGTGGCCACTGACATTGCAAGAAATTGCCACGTTGATGCAGATCAGCATAATTAGAAAGCCTTACCATGTTATCTTCAAGGCCGACAACTTGACATTTTACAGAGCTTGTATCAAATTATTTCTAGGCCAAGTCCTTTTAAATTCAATTTCAGCTCACTTAAACTTCACATCGGTGTGCTTAGAAGGGAGCCAAATCAATTAACACATATTGCAGGTAGCTTGGTTTTGATATTTGTAAACAGTAATAAAAATTCAAAAAAATGTAGATATAACTGACAGCCAGCTCATTCATTCAACACTCAAATCATTTGGAAAAGAGTAAATAAGGAGACAAATTTGTTTAAACTAGTGATCAGATCCATGCACTGGGGAGACCCAAGGATTTACTGAATGGGATGACAAAGTAAACCTGCATGTAATCTGCCATGAGCACAAGCATCCCCTTATCCACTTCAAAGAGCTGTGTTGGTTAGGAGTGTTCATTTTGTTGGTGGCGATGCCACAGAAATGGGTGCATNCATTCCAGCTCCAGTGAAGTTCAGTCCCAACCAAAGGAGCCCTGTTACAAAGAAAATTGTACCCTCTATTGGTCCAACTTGGGGCTCATAAAAACTTCACCATATAGTACGTGTACACGCACACTGTGCATGAACCATGCAGCTATACAAATGAACTCCTAAAGAGATATGCCTTAAATTTTCAATGTTGAGGAAATCAAATTCTACATGTACATGAAAGCTTATGTGGCTGAACAGGCAGATGTTTATCTCTGGTTTCCTTGGCACAAAACCAAGAATATCCTGGTTCTCCCCAGACAAGTCGCAAGTCCATGTCAGGCTGTTCACAAGCTAATGCTGGTCCCTACTCATACTCCTGGATAGAGAAGGTGACATAGGGGTAAACGCAGCTTGTCCAACAACATACTGTGCATGTAGAGCCAGGAGATGCATGTGAGCCCTGTACCCTCGATCATGATTTACCGTACCGGTACACACAATAACCAGCACATGTGCTGCAAGTCACACTTCCCAAAAGTCACAGAAACTTGATGAATGGTCATCGCTGTTCAGAAACTCTTGGCATGAAATGAAAGGCTTTCAACCAATGCAAGCAGCTAGCTATACGAGTACACTGTGCCTTGAATGGTGCCCAGTACAACCATGTGCGCAATGCATGTAGCCACGGCAATTTGATTTTGAAATGTCAGCGAATCTGTGCACTGGCTGCATGGAAGGTCTTTGTAATTATTGCTAGTCATGCGGGTAGACCAATGTGCCTAGCAAATCCTGCCAATTGGCATTCTCTCCACTTCCCGGTTGTTACATGCATACATGTGGCTTCCTCAGTATGTCGCGCGTTTGGCAGGCAAGCCTCTATGTTTTAACAGAAATATCCTGTCTTCCTCAGATGATTGCCAAGACGACTATGGGGTCATTCATTTATTCTATTTTCATCAAGTTCATAAGCAACTAATTGCCTGGACCCAACAACACTATCTGAAGAAGACCAGAGCCTCTACCGCTGATCTTTGTCAATGTGGAATTAAACAGACAGAACACGTAACTGCTGCCTTGTTGTCGTTGCAGCTCCCTATGTGGTCCTACAGTACGTGTAAAGTGCATGTCGCGATACATGAACAAACGAGCGTACAACCTACAAAACATCTTCCTTTGCTCTTCCCTCACCCTCCACCTCCAAGGACAGTACTCAACTAAGAATGGCCAGTCGTCAAATGTCACAGTTTTTGAAAAGCATGCACAGGCCGACAGCCACCGCCCGCTAGGCCCTGGTGGATGTTCTGTAGACTCGGACAAACGCTAAAAAAAAAGGATGATCCCTACCATCATTAACATGTCCTTCGGGTAGTCAGTTGAAGCATACAAAAATGACTAATGAATGCCTAATTCTTAACATAGGAAAGGTTTCAGTACAGATCCAACCCAAGTGACAAAAGAAAAGTAAGGAAATTTTAGCATATGTAATCCTACACTTCTGAAACATGTGCACAATACATGTACGTACATTAATCAATTTTCTGAAGGCCTGATTTTCGGAGGCATTTGCAAGGCTGTGGATAATTAGATATTCAGGTGCATGTACATGTAAATGTATTTTGGAAAGTGGACAAGTGCCCTCTTCTGGGAAACTACCAAATTGTGACAAATCCTTGAGAAATGATGCTCAGTAAAGCAAGGACCAAGAATTTTGATGGGGAAGCAATAAGATTCCCCTTTTCATTTAAGACTGACTGTACATGTATGCCAATTTGTATTTCAACCTGGACGCAGCAGCTTCATTACCTAATATGGACATTTGCTATTTTGTTGCTGGCCCCCGGGTTCACCAAGAAAAAAAAAGGCGGCCGCCGCAACCAATCAGTATGATATACATGCAAGATTGGCTGTTCCAGCCACACACCACATATAACTGATGAAAAACTACCCTCCTCCGTCTACCTTCATACTGTTCGACACATAGGATCTAGAGTATGGTACATTAAAGGAAGGCTTCGGGGCTCAAAAGGAACTCAAGAGAACATTTTTCATAACCGTATTTCAACCTACACGTTCGGTAGCATCTCCACAAAAAACATACAGACACTGGCCCCTTGTGTGACCAAAAGGACCTACATGTACATGTAGGGGATACAATCTGTTAGGCTTCTGATAAAAAAAAAAACAGACACAACTGTACTTCTACACAATCCTACAGTGCATTATTGTAATTTCTGAAAAATGTCAGGAAAATATGTCGCAAAATCTATCCCCCAAAGCACCACAGACTCCCCAAGAAATAAAATATGCCAATTAAGCATCATATAGAAATGACATTTTATTTATTAATTCTAGCACAGTCACGGCAGCCTCAGGGCCAAGGTGGAGGCTTGCAATTAACACTTGCACGGCATTTTGTTTTCTAGATCTCTGCAGTCACTGGCAGACCTTTAAGAGATCTCCTCCGTCCCCCCAAAAATAGCAACGAACGGAAGAGATTCATCCCAAGTCATCCCTGAGGGACCAGATGAAAATTCCTGGCGCACAGATCATAACATCAGCCGGCCTAGTCATTCATGTTCCAAAAGAGGCATGACCATGATGTTGACTCTGTCTCTCAATGGAGACAGGCCCTGGAATTGCATGCAGTGATTAAGCCAGAGATGATGATTTGTCCCCAAGAGAATACATCCTGTTGGGTCCATAATGACTACCATGTGGCTTGGGCGGCTTCCACTGCCAACGATTCATTTTCCCCAGAGATTTTTCTGGAAGTCTTCCTTCCCAAAGTCCACCAGAAGAAGGATCTTCCAGATTCCAGGACCCCCATGCCACACGCTGACTCCGTTGTCAATTGCAGCGATCGGGTAAAATTAACTGGCTGTATGGATTTAGTGAGATGAGGAGTCTTCTCTTCAAAATTACAAGACACTTGAAGGTGATGAAGCTTCAAAGTCTGCTGTCAAAGTCCAGTGAGATATTCTGCTCCGTGGCTCCGATGGAGGACAACTATCTAACAATAATAATCGTACAGCAAAATCGCCTTGTCCCAGATTACTTACTTTCTTTTTGCTGCAATAAATCTGCCACTTCTTCTCTGGGGACAAGCTGAACATTCGTTCTCTGTGGAGGGCAGGGAGATCCAACTCATCCTGAAATTAACAAAATTAGAGGAATAAAAAGCTTGGAGATGGGATCAGTGTTTAACATGTGCATGTCCCAAGAAAACTTGCCCCTTAGTTTATCCAGATTTACTCTGGTTTATTTTCCTCATATTTACCAATTCATCAACTTCGGAATAAGAACACCATTGTCAGAATAGACCCCAGCATAAAAACTGTGAGAAAGTCTGACTTGGAAATACCCCTCCCCCCAAAAAAAGAGAAACACTATCCACATGTGCTCTTCATTCGGCTCAAAAAAGAGAAGAAAACCTCACTAACAACAAAGTCTTTGACATGTTTGTAAAAGTGCAGTTTCTATGTCAATAAAGACTAATTGTAACCCATTTGTTTTTGGTGTTTTTTCTTTTATTACACGTCTCTAAACAACTTATGCACAATTGAAATTGTGCAGCTTTCAAAACTTTTACCTGCATCATTGTAAGACTACGGCAAACTGTGTGGAAAGTGCCAGGTGAATGTACAATTAAATGTATATCAAAATGAAAGCTAAGATTGTTCATTCTGCAGCAAACATCTAACACATGAAGAAGTGAGCTGTTCATGTATGAACATTAACTGTACAATGTTCATGTAAGACTAACTTTGTGGGATCTGGTCAATATTGTAAGACCTGGGAAAAACCTACCACAAGTTCCACAAACATCAAGTTGAGCTCTTCCAGCGGTGGCATGGGGTCAGCGACCTCCATGGGGTGGAGGACCATCCCATTGTCCACATCGTAGGTGATGTGCGGCGTCTCATCCCCGCCTCCAAAGCACCCACACAGGAGCCCGCCCCCTCTCTTCCGAGGCATTGTATGTGGCGGCACTCCGCAAACTCGACAAAACGCACTCAACGAAGTCAACCGGAGGGGGCTATTCCAAGTATGTCAGAGGCATCTGCAGTTGGGAGATAGGGGAGAAAACAAATCTCTTTAGCAGCGATAACAAGCTTGGGGTGGAAGAATGGAGATCACGGTGCTGTTTGCATAAGCTTGTGATAACATTTTTTCAAAGATTACACAGGCTTTGTCCCAGGGCTACCACTGTATTATAAATACATGTACTGTATGTTGCTTCACAGTTCCACCCTCTCCCCTTGAAAGCTGGAGTTCAAAGAATTTCTTATTGGTTTACACCACAGGGAAGGATTCTACACGTACATTGTAATGTCAGGAAGTTCTAAGCAAAAATGATGTTACAATGAAACTTATCATTGGAAAACCACATTTCTTGAACTGTCATGTAATAGAGACATTCTGTATGAAAAACAAAACTCTAGAAACTATGACACTATTTGGCATCTGCTCAGTATGCAAAACTACCAATTTTTGGTTTTGTTTGATATTTCTCATCACAGATGTACGTGCATTCATGGAATAACGTGCTGGCCCACATCAAACTATCGAAAGTATGCACAATAAAAAAGGTCACCAAACCCTCTAGCAGTAGCAGTGCACGTGCACAACAGTCCCATATTTACATCATATCAAAAAACTGTGTACAACTTTGATTACAAATAACATAACAGTTTCTAACACTGCATGCATGTACCATGTACCATGTAGGTACCGTATGGCCTGTCCAAATATGGTTCAAGAGTGTGGAACGGATATCGTAATGCCTTAAATAGAGTACCGAAGTGAATACGTCACGCACACAATTAGTGTGTAAAAGGAATTCGCGCGAGAACTGGTGCGTGAACCAACACGCGCGCGTACTCCATTCGTTTGCACTGCACTTTCTGGTTCACAGTGATGTCACACTTCGGTACTCTAAAATATGAACATCAGAAGAATAGTGAAAATACAACAGCTATGATCAGCAAGTTTCTAGACTTTTATTTCATTCGTGTACTGAAATAAAATGTCTGGTTCCTGATATCAGTCGCCATGGTAGCCAAGTGGCAAATGTTGGCCACAATGCTGAGCAACTGGTTGAGAAAAAGTGTATATTTGGCACTGCATTTGTAATCACGTGGCTGCAGAAGTGCACATTTATCTGATATCTATGATTTAAAATTTGCAAGCTGAACCCTAAATGTGCATGCACACCCATGGATATTCGCACTCTCCAATAACAAGCGCAAATCACTCAACTGGAAAGGCACAGACGTGGCTGATCCAATCCAGTCATACCTACTATTACTGGATTACCAGGACCGCCAATTAGGAAATTTGATTCCGCGCAAGAAAAATTATCATACCCTGAATACTATCAAGTGGCCTAGCTGTACCAGATGGCTCTGGTAGACTTCGGTGGTGAAGGTAACACTCAATGCATTTAGCTACTCACATACATTGCAACCTGATAAATGTATGGGAAGAGTGCAGTACCCTGCTGACAGAATGCCAAATTTTGTTGCATACACTATAATACCGTTTATTAAGCAAATGTGAATAAATGTATACACCTGCTGTTCATCCTCAGAGGATTAGGATGTGTATGCTGATTAAAACCCTCCTATGCTGAAGTCATTCTTTGGGTCACTTGGTAAACACCTCAAAGAAGCACAGCTGTGTCGTGTTGTGCACTGCACCAACAGTCCCTCACAGGAATATAAGCCTGCACTTTTGTGCTGCCCAACAACTGTGCTTCACTGTTTCATGTGCATAATTGTGCAGTAAACCNCTGGGTCATTTTGTGCTGACAACTTACTGCCTACACAGTGAACCTGTGCATGTTTGTGTTCCATATAGAAAACACATGCTCACCAGTGACTGTGGGCGCTCGTGCATATTTGTGTTGTAAAACCAAAGGAGGGTTAATGACTACAAGTACATGTAGGAACAGTGCATGTACATGCAACTTTGATACCGACTACCAGCAAGCATTGTGAATACATTGTCTTTTAAGTGATATTAAAAAAATACCGGTACCCAGTACATTTAAGTTCATGTCATCCACCATCGAGTCCTACAGGTTTTTGGTACTGTACAGTGAACCCTACTGGTACCTTAGCTCAACTGATTTCAGAGTAGACAGGCTACCCCTGGTCAACACTTGAGTCACAAAACCATTTTTAGAGTGGGCTATTACGCAGGTAGTCGTGTTCTTAGTGACATTCATGCACCATGTTCACACTGTTTGATGAGGATGCTCAGCTATACTGCATACATGTCCATGCACCCGGTAAGTACACGTACGTGTACATGAAGCCTAGCATTGAAGTGCCTTCTTGTTCATTCCAAAACACTACAGACAAATCTGACGACCAAAATTAGAAGCCATTAGTACGGGGCCATGCGGTGTGCGCATGTGAAATTCCTCCTTGACCAACAGGCAGTAGTCAATTGCCGAAGTGCGCATGCGCGATCAGGTTGAGACAGCTGCATGAGTGCACCTGGCCCCTTGGCATGGCATCTCATCCGATTTGTCTATACCGGTAACTCAAAATTTAAATTATGTGTTCACATGTATGCTCTTACATGTAGTAATATGCGTGGGTATATGTACATGTAGGCTTACATGTTAAAAAATGATGTACATGTATGCATATTATACAGCATTAATGTACATACTATGTATGTACATGTACCCATACATGTGTGTACTATTGATAAAATACATGTACCCATTTGTGCAGTATGTGTGTAAACAATGCAATTTACAGTGTTATTTAATAGCCCATACAATTCAAAGCTAAGCTTGACTGAAAAAAGAAACAGGTGTTGTGAAATTGACCCTGGAAATTGACAGCCATTAGGCTTTACTACATATACATGTAGGTCAAGGTTACCACTTGGAGTGTACAGTGTACATGCAGGTACTCCAGTAAGTATAACACTAACAGCACCACAACATGCCGTTAGCCGGTGTCACTCAAAACCACAATTCAATCACTGCCATGGGATCCAACACAAAAGCAAAGTCCTGTGGTTGTAATCGCTTGATCCCAAACATTTCAAGCATGCACTTCAGTGTGGTCAGGTAATATTATGATATGTCCTTGTCACCGGAAGAACATTTCTAAGCAGTGAGACCAGGAAGTCTGGGCAAACTTTACCAGTGGCAATGAAGAAAGCATGAAAGACCTCTGCCAGCTTGTGAGTTAATGTGGTACAATACAGCAGCTACCAAACCATAATCTCAAACACCTGCTGATCAGGTCCCTCTAAAGGACCTGATGTAGTCAATTACACACATGTACGATGTATATTTGCAGATGCATTGCAGTTTGAGAGCATGTCCATGCACAGCAAAGCACCTACATGTACCAGTACTTGAATGTGCAATGTACTGTACAGTATGTATCGCATTTTGATTTAATCACTGTGTCACAAGCAAGAATATTGAATCCATACATGTTCATACATGTACTAGTACATGTAGTATAGTACCAGCACGGTTCATGTACATGTACATTGCATCCAGAAGTGCACAAACTGCCCCATTCAAATCACATGTATATAATTTGTACACTATGTGTGGTACAGTATTTCTATAAACTTGTGTATACTGCATCTCAAACACAGAACCAAGGCCAGAAAGACTCCCCAGTGGGCTACAAGGACACTGTACATGTACTTGTACAATCTCCTGCAACCCCCCAAGGAGAAAAATAGCAGTTAGTCATTAATACCAAAGCTGAAAGACAAACATACACCACAACTGATGCTGCTGTATCATTTCCAATAAACACATCTGCGGTAAGATATAGACGCCAACATATTTTTTCCAGCACCGACCGTCCTCTGGCCGGGCTCACTGCAGCGTGAAATCAAAGGCACCTGGTCCAAAAGGGAAATGCGTCAAAGTCTTCAGCCTCCTTCCAGTGAAGGTAGTGTGGAAATAATAATGGGGGAATAACATGAGGCAAACAAGGTGTGAAGGGCCTTTTTGAATGAGAAAGCCGCTTTCCACAAAAGGACACCCGGCACAAACACCAAGAAGTACACACAGAGTGGGCCTGCACGTTCTTTCGTCCGTGCATATGATGTAGGAAGAGAGGCACCCTACGCACTGCATGATACATGTACAAGTATTCTCTAAAGGAACCAGTCCACATGAGTACAATCAACACTTTGTTCGTTTACAGCTTATTCCTAAGTCCACAAAAATCACAAATAATTAGTGACACAGCAAAGTCAACAAAACACATAATTCATACTGTTGGTATTACTAAAAAGAAATTGCAGAGAGTAGGCCTCAGGAACAATGTCTTTTGTTGGGAAAGCTGGAACTGTATTGTGGGGACAAATGTGTTTGGTCCCCTGGTCCCTGTAATGTTTCAACATAATAGCCGTAATCCCCTTGAATTGTTACCAAGTAAGTGTGTTCACTTCACACTAAGAAAGCCACAGGAAAATCAGCAAAATATATGTACAAAAATAAAGTTCCCCCTTTTTAAGAGTTGTAAATTTCAAATGGATTTGGTGACTGCCAGCCATCATTATAGAGGTTGGACATGGTACACACATCCTGTGGAGGTGTGATTGAAATTCACAGTGTACACAGGTAAAATATATAGAGCTTCAAGGTTAAACACTAAACAATTAGTATTCCCATTTATTTTTTCAAAGGACAGGTGCATGGCTGCATGTGGCAGGTGATAAACTCATGTCACACAATGACAGCTGGCTGAAGGCCTGCACCTACGGGTACATGTACATCAGCTGAAAGTTGGACCTGAAATTTTACAGCAGACAGGAAAAAGTACCCTTGTACCATGCTTGTACTTTCTACCTACATCTACATGTAGGCTTCTTGGTCATTACCACCGCAAACCTCCTCAGGCTGATTTATTCCATCAGTATCAAAGGATCAGCAAAATAAACAGACACCTGACCACTAAATATTTGCTAAACAGAGAGCCTCTTGTTTGTAGCCAAGTGGCCCCATGGCTAGGGTAGGCCACAGACATCCCCAGTGATTATCATGCCATAGGGTGTCACACAGGAGGACTTCAGATTCATCAAGGAGAGATTTCACTGACAGTTGGAGGAGAGGCAGGCCTCAGGAAGATTGTCATGTTGAAATCAAGGACACGAATGAAGGCTACAGGAAACACATTCAATGCACAGTACACATACCCATGCATGTATCAAGATACAAGTGAGTCTGTTAGTTTTTATAAGGAATTTTAGATCGCTCACAAATGTACGGTACAGGAACATGTACTACCTTTTTACTGCATGCACTGTATGCATGAAAATGCATGTTACCTGCTTTATCTATGGAAGTAATCACTTAGCCATTTTTGAGATGGATTTTTCATTTAGTTATGACTTTTGGTACTGTACATTCTGGTTTTGTTTTTGCATGTGGGTGGGAGACACCAATAAAGTACAGGGACATGTCATTACTTCAGACACAACTAAATGTACTGTTTGTCAAAGTTACTTACATGTAGTTTTGATGCTGGTAACATGAACAGCTATAATTGAGAGCCATTTGTAAACATGCACAGATTAATAGTACCCAAAGACCCACCAAAACAAGCCACCTGCAATGGATCAACTATGAGGCATTACATGTACATGTACCTTTGTTAGCTCTCATTTGGGAAAGCTTACATTTAAACACATGACAGTATAGGGAAAAACACCATGAGGGAAAAATACCCAAGTTAAGCATAAAATTTCAAGTAAAACCAATTAAAGCAAATACCCCCACAACACCCCCCCTCCCCCACAATGCACATACAAGACCATCCCCAAACACCATATGGTCTGATCATTAGTTCTAGACTCCATCTGCCTGGGGGTGTGCAAGACAACCCATTCCTGTCATAATAGACTCTAATGCTGCAATTGTTTAGGCTTGTCCAATAAGGGCTGTCACTCACCACATGCAGATTTTCTTAGCAAACCACCCATGGTTAGGCCTACACTTTGGAGCTAGACCCGCTCATATTGAAAAGTACATATATGTACATGAACATGTACTTCCAAAAAAAATTACTCTATGTTTGTACATGTACAATACATCATACTCTTACTAGTCCATGGACAGCAAATAAACAAACCAGTCAACCTTAAACTTCTGGGTACAGAGCAGGGAGAATGGGTGGATGAAGGGTATAATTTGTTCCCAGGGGTATACGCGCTTGCTGCAAGTGTTTCCATGTTTTGGCAGACATGTAGGTTGTGCTACATGTACATTACTACAACATGAAAATTGACAATTTGACTATGGCAATTTCATTATTACCGGTACACCCTCCACTATGGACTATACAGACATAAGGTACTTGTGAAACATAGCCCCCCTAACTTTAGCATACTCAGTCAAGAAATGATGACAATCAAATATTTTTTACTAGTACATGTACAAAGCTGAATGCAATCTGAACACAAGTGTGGTATAACACCATTGAAAAAAAAGCACAATTTCTTGTTAAGCAAATTTTGCTACGAAGTTTGTACTAACCTCACATGTATTTTTGAAAATGCATACATGTACATTAGCCCAGGTTGGATGTTGTCTTCATTTCATTACGACTGACGTCCAGGGTATAAAATAAACAAAACGACCACAAAATTGGTTCTAATTTGTTCTTGTATTCAGTCTAATGTATTCGGTATAACTTTTAAAATGGGACAAATCAATGATATGAGTAAATCACTAAGCAACAGAAATGTGCCAACGCCTTGCTGGGTGGTACTCTATTCCCTCGACACGGAACTGCCGGGAGTCCCTTAACTTCTATCAAACTTTGGGGACACCTTTTGTCTGTCTATTTAAGTCCACCTCTTAACACATAATACATGCTAAACCAAAGACCAGGATTTGTACAAATCATGAACTTTAGCTTTCCCGTACTGGCCGCAGGAGACTCAGCTTGCATGCAGGTAACTAGGCCAACTGTCACCAACGCACGCCACAGCCTCACCCCGGCCCAATGTTGTGTGTACTCAGCATGGAGATCAATGGTACTCGAGGCTAAGAACCAAGTTGTGCATTACGTGCTTTATGTGAGCATCGAAAACAGTGGATTCTGTTAGACTTTAGTTTCGCTGGTTCCAGTCAGAACATGTAGTTTCAATGTGGGTGTACGCAGTTCGGAATCTCATGCACCAGGTAGTTGCGTGCACACACCATATGAACTACACTGGAGAATGGCTGAAAACAGTCCTTAACAATGGCCAGAATTAATGTTACATCCAACTTTATTTTCCCGTTTTTGTCTTTGGTGGTGATGTGCCGAATATCTTATCCCACCAGCTGTGGAGATAAGGATGCATAGGAGTTACAGACATTGGCTCCTTGGAAAAGGTAGATGTGTTGACAATTTTAGTTACAAAATTTTTCGCCCGATTTTGCACCTTCATATCCTGGACTCCCTCCATAATGTAATACGGTCAGGGAGTCCATCTGGGCTAACATGTACATTACAAGTGCCTCGCACAGGGTATAAGCACCCCAGTGTACGTGTACTGCTGGCACAAATATGAGGAACATTCCAAACCTGCATGGACGATCTGCCAAACTTTTCAAGTTCAAAACTTACCATACATGACATTCCTCTACACAAGGTTGGGACTGGCATGCCAGTCGCTACCTCAGCAGAACTGCAAATCACCGTGACGCTATGATGGGGCAAAACACAATAGGGGCTACTGGTATGGGAGTCCAAACTCAAAGAGGAGCTTAAGGCATTCCAAAAGGAATTACACTATCTGCTATTGTGCTGATTATCAGCGCTCCAATGAAGCAGAACTCACTTTTTCAATGCCAGGGGTAGTAAACAACATGATTAGATTACAGTGTGTATATTTATGACAGTACAAGTAGATGCTCCTACCGGAATATCAAGTGCGGTTCAATAAAAAAAAGGAAACAATTTTCTTCATCATTCCAGTACTTCCCAACACAACCGCTTCCCTTGCGCATTCCCATGCCATGGTGGCCACAGCCAGAGAGGCAGACAGCACTTCACCCCTCAAGTTCCACAGTGGTAACATCAATCATTCGATTGCACTGTATACTTTATCCCTATTTGCCAAATGCGGGTCAGAATCGTGCACTGTCATATTGACAAAAACTGGCATCCAGAGCTGGCTCCATTGTTCATGTCCAACTACGACCCCAACTAGTGTGAGTGATCACAAGTATCCCTTTGTCATGCCAACCATAGCCTTTAGTAACTTGTCTTTTAAAAAACAGCCATACATTGCATGCAGGATGCAGGCAAAAACAAACCACAGTGTCATGGTGATCAATAGTTAATGATGGCAGAAAGCTAGCCTTTTATCAAGGCGCTGTTGCCTAGTCGCTCAAGAGCGAGGAGCTAGAAGAGACTTGTTTAAGCACCAAACAATGCACAAAGAAAGACTACACACCAAACCGCACGCACACCTGAATTAACCATGCATGCGCATGTAGTAACCGAGCTGTGTGTGTCGTGGACTGTGCGTGCCAGCGCAAGTGTGGTGCATGTGTGCGGTTTGCCGTGTAGTCTTTCTTCATGCATTGGTTTGGTGCTTAAACTAGTCTCCTCCAGCTCCTAACTCTTGAGCCACTATGATCGCAAGTACAGTACATACATGTACACTGCACCAGTACATGTACCAACTATGGGCATCATTCTATGCAAAAGAGGGAGTCATTTGACACTGGTTGACCAACTTCCAATGAATATCAGTACCTTGTATCATTACATGTGCAAGTGGATCAACTGTGTAACATACATAAATTTTTTTCTTTCATGTCACTTTCATCCCATGTACCTCTTCAGTTTTCACTGGACACCCTCCTGAATCCCACGCAAGTACATGTACATGTACCAGTATGAGGCCTGCCAGATCCAAGTTTTTCCAGCAGCCTCAACACAAGGGGACCAATCTGATACAGTGATAGTGACAGGGTAAAACAGGTGCATCCATCAGACATGACATCATACATGTATGTACATGTACACTATGTACATGTCTCATTATTAGTGGCCAGGATACTTTTAGGTTCACACCAGCTTTACAACAAACAGTACCGAGTTACTATAATGTAGTGAGGTTGCGCGAACTGGCTAGGGACAACAAAAATTTTTCCATGTCATAGACTGCAGCCCATTCACCTGTGTGGATCTATATGTAGAATCAATTAATCATTGAGGTGATCTTATCACAGGAAGTACCCATATCAGCTTTCCAGGAGCTGGTGGTTAATAGGAAACTTCCTCTGTAATAAAGCTTTAAGAATTTGTTCCAAAATTACACAGAAACTTTATACTGCACATGCACATCCACCAAGAATGGTTCATGCCTAGGGCAAGTTCACTGATCTATTTCCTCTATGATTCAACCGAATTCTTGCTTGGATATACATGTAAAATGCCATATCATCAAAAACGGTAATGTACATACTAGTACATGTACTGTTATACATGTATTTTCTTGAAGACAGCAAATTTATCTGCATTTTTGGGAAAGTTCAGCTCAGGATGTTTTTTTAATCGCCACTTTACACTGCACTTTACACTGCACACAAATGCACACGTACAGTACACCAGTACAGGTACCGTACATGTACGCAAGTACCAAAAAAGGTTTCAGGGTTTGATGCAAACTTACGGTACTGTAAAAACTGCAAGCCAGCAGTCCAAGATTTCCAATTTCAAGTGTGACGAGAGACAAGCTTGACAACCTCTTCAAATAACTCGGTAGAACTTCATCACACACCATACATGTATGCACTGTGTATGTAAATAAGGTACTGGTTCTCAACTTCTCGTGTGTAATATACAAAATTGGCCTTAAATAAAATGATTTCCACTCAATCCCAACAATACAGCCCAGGAAAAAGGTTTCAAAGGATGGAATCCCAGTAGTTACGACATCAGGTCAGGTACTGCCTCCAAAATCAACATCCACAAGGGAGAAATGTACATGTACATGTACAAAATCTAAAGCCTTTCATTAGTGTTGAACGGCAACAGAAAGGGATGTCTGTAGCTAATAACTGTACAAAAGTACATGTACATCCACCATGCATGTACTGGTAAGTGGTAAGCATACATGTACATGTAGCTCCACTACTTGTTTTCAGGGGAACCGTGTGTCTCTGGGAGCAAATCTTGTCAAATACACTGGATGCGTCATTACTTTTCTTGAGGTACTGCTTACATGTACTTCCATTTGCACTTATTCAAAGGGATTGGGGTGGGTGGGCATACGTTTACCGGTACAATATAAACGAACCCGGATGTTTTTCTGTATTTCCGAAGTGCCATTCAAGACACTGCACACATAGGCACATGTACATGTATATACCCGGTACATGTAAATGTGTGTAAGTGCCATATATGCACATAGTGGTACATGTATGTACATTTGCTATACATGTACCTTCTTGCACAACCCAGTCACACAATAAGAATAATATTTCAACCTGTACGTCAACTCACTCTAGCATTCTTGAGTGTACATGTACATGTACTTTATTGGAGAGGAAGTACTAAGGAGGTAGGTACATGTACATGTAACTGTCGGACAAAAGATATTCATGTACATGTACCTCCTAAACATACCGGTAACTGAAGCTGACAAAACAGAAGGTAAAGTAGATGTATTGTTCACTGCCCATTAACAGCCAGGGAAATGCACCTGTACTATTTGGCCTACATGTACAGGTACACTGTAGGCTAGCATGCCCTCCTCAGAAACTCTAGGCCTGTACAGTACATCATGCAACCTCAATCAGCAAAGGATTAATACCTAGTTACTGTAAATGACACTGAATCAGCAGTTTCCAATGTGTACATTGCATCTTCTGACCACAATTCTCTCAATCTTCTTTTCGGTTTGTTCTTGTGGGTTTATTTTTTTCTTCTGACTAAATCATTAATATACAGCGTTAAACTGTAAACCACCCTTGCTCTACCTGTGCAGATGTGGGCATTAATTTATGGTACAGTCAATGGCTACAAAATACTTGCATGTACAATGTATGGACATGCGCAGCAACTTTAAGATTCACCGAGTATAACGGTACATTAATAGATACATGTAAAATGGAAAAATATGTTAACTTACGACATACTCGGACTGAAACACCTTGTTTTTGCTGCCTGCACGCCACATGTACTGGTAATTTTGCAAAATAAATCCAGCGAAATGTTCCAATTTAATGATGCCAGGGACAATTCCGATCAGGATGCCAAGTGGTACACGTAGATGCACATGTAACCAGTTTCAATACAATTCATCCAGTTCCAACAAGTACACCTGCCCCCACTGTGCATGTGGAACAGGAGCTCAAGCACCAGTAAGCCTGCCTTTAAAAAGTTAAAAGCCAGCAAGGGTGACCCTGGAAGTTCTGCATAGCATTCCTCCGCCACACAATGCCGCCGATGGGATGATGAGCCTTAGCATCAGTTAGTGGGGACATGCTCCACTTCAGGCCAAGTATACTGTACCAAGAGCAATGCAGGAGACATTTTCAGGTTGTTCAAAAAAACATAACGGCCAACGACAACACAAAGAACACCAATCGACATCAGCTTGAAAGTCAAGTGGGTACTGATTTACCAGTAACTTCCTATACATGTATGAATAAACTTGTACCTCATAGCTACCAATATGTTGCAAGATGTGGTCTCCGTGCGTGTGCAACCCCAGAAAGCTTAATCAGCATAAGCGCGTCCGTTGGAGTGTTTAACCAGGGCTTTGTTGCAGCCTTGACAGGCCAAAGAAAACACTTAAAAAAGATTTAGCCCCACAACAGGGCCGCATTGTGCAATGAGGGACAGGGATTGACAATGGCGGATAAATAAGCAAGCATCTGGCAGATCAGACCATGTAAAGGCCTGCAAGCTACAGAGTTGCTCCTTCAGACCCAAGTAACAAGCTGCCATGCCACCAGATGAAGTCATGCATAGCCAATAAGAGTCTACAAAGCATAGTACAGTACATGTATTCTACATGTAGACCAGTACACGTGTACATGTACATGTATACTTGCAAGGGAGAAAAGACATGCATGCTTACAGTACATGTACATGTATGATGGCTGGGTCAGAAAGAAAGGAAACCAACATGTTGAGAAACTGAGCAGCACAAAGGCAGCCTGGTGAAAATCCAACATCAAAAGAAAACAGCATGGTTCACACTGTTGACAACCATTTACTGTAGGGGCTCTTTCTAAATCCACCAGGAGGTGGTAGAGGACTTTGCAGAAACGAGGTACATGTACATGTACTAGTACCTGAGTGTTGTAATCGAGTCCATCACAATTCCTTTCACAAGCCCAATCACAAATCCCTACACAAGACCAGTCATAGGTAACAGGGTGAACAACGACAAAAGAATGCTTTTGTCACAGTTCATTTGAAAAGCTTGTGAATGGGCTTCAGACTGAATGACTTCTAATGGACTTTAAAGCGACATGCACGGACTGATAAAGGACTTGACTACAAAACTAACATGTCAACGTTCATGTACAACATTGAAGTACAAGCTTTAAGTACTAAAACTTCATGCCCAATGAAAATTAAGGAATGAACAAAGAAAATGTCGGCTACTGTGCTGTCAAGTGGCTGCCCAACAGGCCCAATGCCATGATACTGCTAAGCACATGATTTTACGCTTAGATCTGGCTTTGCATATTTCACGGAGATGGTAAGCAGCAAAAGACATGTTTGAATATCTTTTTTAAAGAGGCTACATTGTGTAAGTTTGCTTAACTTAGTGACATAACGATGGCAATCTCCATGGGCGTGTGACACGGTCAGCACAACCATGCCATGAAATAATGCTTGGCAAATTTTTTTTCTGCGATGGTAAGCACAACTTTACTGCTATGTAACTGTTAAGCAGTGCAATGAACCTGATGAACTACCGTAGGGGCCAATTTCTACAAGAGAACTGTTACAACAAGATAACTGCAGCAGCTTTTACACGTGTATCACTGCAACTTTGCAAGATGCATGGGACTCTTTGTCCAGCCATGCTCTGTGGTCCAGCAGACTTGAAGGCTTTGCTCCCACAGTCTTATCAGCTTCGATGCTCAACAGGCTCCAGCTTGTCGATGACCACACAAGTACTCACAATGCCAGTCTCTTGGACTCCACAGGTAAAACTTTCATTCACACCATGCTGCAGTCCATGTCTGGAACAGGACTCCAAGAGGGTGTACATAGTGGAGAAATTGAAAACAGTAGTAGTGGTCTCTCCTTCAAGAGCATGGTGCATAAACTTTTTCTCTCGTGGTGCTGACATGTAGCAAGCTCCTTGTTTCCCCTCTCAACAGCTGTGAACCACCAACAGGCCCATGGAGACTTCAGTTACTGTACATTGTACTAGTATGTACATGTAAAGTGCTCTGCTGACAATATACATAACTGTGGTCATACATAATGTGGGCTTCTGTTCACGAGTTGCATTTTTATTACAAAGAAAAGAACATGGCCATTGTATTCCAACGAAAGGGATCATGCTGAAGGCTGGCGAAGGCAAACAGGCTAGGAAGTTGGGGTTTACTGTTGCTAAAGCGAGACCCTGTCTCGGGGGAACACAGATTTGCCTTATACCTCACTGCAAAGCACTTTCTAGGTACAGTATGTGGATTCCACAACGACAACAGAGGTAATTTACAAACCCCAGCTATGTCTCCAACTTCAGCTTTGGTCTGCAACCCAATGAACTGAATCATCTGAGTTGAGACTGTAGGGCTCACACATCTTGCTGCTACAGAAATTTAAAAATTCAAATCCAAAACTTGGGACATTTTCATTTGGGTGGCAACACAAGTAACCATTTGGAACTGAAGGTGATGGGCACAAGATGGAGCCCAAAATGGAGACGCCACTGAAAGGAAAAACAAGTTCCATGGAGCATATCAGCTCCTTATGGAATACACAAGCCTGTTGAAGCAGATACTCATAGCAGATACTCGTAGCAGTCAACTCATTCCTGCCGTGACTGAACTGACGGCATAACATCCGCTGGGAAATAAATGGACACATCATGCACACCGGTCACTGCTCAAAAGAACATGATCCTGTGTTTGCTTTCACAGTGACAAACATATAAATCCATCTCCCTGCTTCTGCTCTCCACCAACATATTGTTTTGGGGTGGCGGCCATTACTTTGTCCACCGAAAGAAATTTATGCCCTTTTTTGTTTGGACATCAAACAACCTCCTGGAATGATGCTGCATTTGCAGTGAATGCTAAAAGGAGGGAGGACAGATGGGTTACATTTTTTATAACATAAATGCACAATGTATCTTGGAGTTAAGAAAAGAACTAACTTGCAAAGAAACAGCACTCATTGAGAGTCAGGTGCATTGTGGATTCATGTTACATGTACCCGGTACGTCATTATTTAGCCCACATATCTATTCTTTGCTTGTCATTTCTAGGTCACCCTGGATGCGCATCTCCATGTACATGGTATCACTACAGTACAATGGTATTTTGTATTTGTTTGAAGCATGTTTGTGTGACGTACATGTACCAGTACATGTACATGCACAATGTATACTACACATGTGATCAGAAAGTTCCATGCACAATTCACACCGACACTTGTACTGGGGGTATGTGTGACCAGTTGACTACATGTATAACATGTATACGATGTTCTGGTACATACAGTACATGTATTTTTCACACTGCACCCATATATGTACATGTGTGCTCACAGGAACAAAGAATGTCCACAGAGTGGATGGACAAATTTCCCCACTTTCCCAATCATATCCCATTCAAACCACTTTATACCAGATTTCAAGGCCTGGACAAAAATACGGCCTCAGTATTTTCACTGTTCACAAAAAAACAAACACATCTGTAGGTTAGATTTCATAGAAGACAGGAATGCCCATTTTCCATGCAATTGCAGCAGGTAATTTCACAGTCCAATAACCAATTCATCACCTACGACTGGAATGCAGATTTTTTTCCTTGAGTTTCGGAGGTAACAAATGTTATAAATAACTCGTGTCACCTGCCCTGTGGTGCCTTATTACACTTTTTCTATGGCATACTCCTAGACACAAATCGCATATTATGCACACCAGTACATGCACACTAGTAAACCGTCAAAAAAGTTCCTTTTAAGAGTCCTATGAACAGCTTGAAATTTGAAATTTCATCTTAAGTACATGTAGGTCTAAAATGCACTTTACATTATGTGCATGTATGTCATAAGATATACGCAAGTAATTCTTATGTGAAAACAATGTAGGGGTTATCAAAAAACACACGAAATTTTCTAAGTTTGTATTCAACTCAATTTAAAGTCTGAGACCAAATAGGTATAAATGCAACTTATGGTGCACAGTTGCTTTTTGACGTTTTCTGGCAATGTCACGCTGTTGGAAAGTTTGGGAAATTTCCCCTCCAAAATGTTTTACTAATTGCATGCAAAAACTCAAAGCAGTACATAGACCCCTCTCACATACAGCCATTTTGGTAGGAAAATTACGCGGACAACTGTGTACGTGTAAACACCACCATGTGCATGGGCGTGCGGTGAGCAAACTATTATAAACTTGCGCTGGTTGATTGAAATCTCCTCGACCGTATGCTCAATGCTTTGAAATATGGCACAGCTGATGTGCGTCAAGGAAATTAAAGTGGGTGCCGAAAATGTTGATACACATGACAATCTGCAGGAAGTGATGTCAATTAGCCTTTTGCGAATTAACTTTGACCCAAATCTGGTACACTGACAGCACGTTCCCACTTGAATTGGGAAAAGGTGGATTTTGATCCGGCATGTTGGTGTAATCGTTATCTTACCGCAACGAAACCGAAAGTCGCGTTCCCACTTACCCTTGATCCGCCTTTTTGGACGGAAATGTCAAGCCCGCGAGGCCAATGAGTTCGGTATTGCACCTCTGCTAGCTTGCTGAGCGCGCGCTCTGTGGCAGTGTTGCCTGCTGGGGCGGCATGCATGTGACCCTTGCGGTGTTTTGAGTAAGGAGTTCTACTGACGTGACGACCTTAAATCAGACTTAATGTTCAGCCTAGTTATCTCTTCAAACTTTGCTTCCGCTTTGGAGACTCTGTTACACGCTGCGGGCTATAAGCTAACACAGAATTAGTTTTTGATGGAAAGCAAGTGAAATTACACAAATGAAAAAGGTTAAGAAACGGACGAATGCGCAACGAAAATTGTGAAAGGGCTAGGTACACATTGCGGCATCCATGCATCGCGCATATGGGATGACACATTTTGCTAGCCAGTATTTCAGCAGTTGTTTATTATGCATGTTGTGCACGTTAAACATTTCACGAGCTACACACCAAAAACCATATTTCTTTGTTCGTCAGACCGCAAAAGTTTAGTGCTACTCATGCACGGGCAGATGCTGACAGGTCAAATTGCCGGATCAGATCCACCTTTCACGTTTCCATCAGATCATGATCAGCCAATTGCAGGATCTGATCCACCAACCAGGGTAAGTTCTTTAAATTCACATGAACATAACAACTTGAGTTCTCCTTACTAAAACCACTGTTGCTATACCTCATGATTCAGGGCAAGCTTTTGCTTAGCTACATAAGAGACGCCTTGCAAAAATACACTGTTCTCAGATACGACCACCAAGCTTGCCGGGGTCGGCTGGCCGGTCCGAGTCAGGACGTCTGCACTATTAAGCAGGAGGTCGTGGGTTCGAGTCCCACCAGAGTAAGCTTGTGACTTTTTTTCGCAAGCTCTCGGACAAGCACTGAGCATACAGTGTTTATTAATAATATATACGTTGGGTAAGGGAAAAACCCATTATATAAATTAACATCTCCCCAATGCGAAAATACATCTTGAAAATAGCTTGCGGTACCCGCTGCTTCACCTGACTCAGACCGGCCAGCCGACCCCGGCAAGCTCGGTGGTCGAGTGGTTAATACATCTGCACTAATAAGTAGGAGGTCGTGGGTTCAAGTCCCACCCGAGTAAGCTTGTGACTTTCTTCGCAAGCTCTCAGACAAGCACTGAGCATACAGTGTTTATTAATAATATATACGTTGGGTAAGGGCAAAACCTGTTATATAAAGTGTCTTTAGTCTGGGGAATTCAAATCGTAATGTTTATGTGCAGTCAGATAACTCAGTGCACCAGAATTTATTCAAATTTAATTCGCAAATGGTTTATTGAGTGAGACCTACACATGGTCCAGTATGCTTGTATGTATCTTCAGTGGAAAGGAACAAAATTTTCTGTCTTCTTACAAAAATTACTGGAAACGGACTGGAAATTATATTATGATCCCCATTTTGCAATGCCTGTCATCTGATTGGTGGATTGTCCATCATGTGTCATAATTGTCCCAATGTGGGTCACAGCAACAACACAAAATTGGAATGTGCCATTCTGCAGGCAAATGGATTGATCGATATTTGTTCCACCATCTGATTGATCGCACTTGTGTGGTGCTCCTCAAATTTGGTGATGAAGGGTAAAATAATGAATGTTCCTTGCAAATAATTTCATTCGGTACAATATACATGTACCACGCCACTCGGCTTTGCCTCGCAGAATCATGAAATCAGTCCAACCACTGCACTCATCAACATTCACTATTTGTGTGAAACTGCTCACTGGGCTACCGGTACCTACCTCGGAAGTCGGGATATTCTGTTCAGGTATTATTTTCAGGTCGTTTTCTGTACAACGGTGTTTAGTGTGGATGAAGTTACACTGTGTATGAAAAATACAGAGAGAAACATTAAATGTGCACAAAGTCTCTCCATTATTTCCTCAACAACGACAAAGGGACACATGTATCGGTTTACAGGATATATATACACACTGTAAAAGACATGTGAACCAGCATGTTACAGTAGCCAATTTCACAAAACTCTGTATCCTACATAAGCCTTACACCACACATTTGCGGCGCAGCTGTGGCAATGTACATTGTACATGTAAGTCTACAGTCAATTTCACAAAAAGATGCTTAGCTGTGTGAAGTTTTAATTATTTCAAACATCTTTAACGAGGAGGGGCAGAAGTTTTACAAAGTTTTTCCTCTCCAATATCGAAGCAGTCATTAAACTGTTCTGCCTGCCATTTTGAACATTTTCTTCATCTTCATCACAGGGTTTCATCACAGTCAAACAAGTTTTCCAGTATCTCCAAAAACAAATTATTACATTTTTCGTATAAACCTCATTAAGTTGAGCAAGGATAAGCTTTAACTGAACGAGGTCAGTTAAAAAAAATCCTTCACTTTTGATTTGTTCAACACAGCTTGTGCCACCTAAAATGAAAACATGAGTTACTCCATACATGTACATAACTAATGGACTTGCGCAGTGCACAACATGTGAGACATGTGCCATAAAATTTGTTGCACACCATATGCAATAATATTTTGGCACAAACAAAGTTACATGATTACATAAAATTCCATAAAATCAGCTGCCATACATGCATTGGGGCAGCGATTTTATCTTTTTCACTGGTTCATCCACATAATTTCTCTGTTGTTCTAGATATTCAACCCATAGCCACTTCAAGCCTAAAAATGTGACCTCTATGATATTATTTCCCCCAGTAATACCTCCAGCCATAAAATGTAAATTGCTCTGGCCTCAAGAAATACTCCAGCATGGGCCTGATAAACACCCCAGTATCAGGTGTCCCATACTGAATGACATTCACTGCAACAATGACTACCAGACACCCACATACCTGACACCATTATCAAATTTACATGTGTCCCACTTAACAGCCCCATCAATTTGTTTTGACCTCGCTAGGGCAGGCCCCAGGTCACTCTGGAAGATTTTCCCCTTGGGTCTCCCAGGAACAAAGGCTTGGAATGCCATTAATCATAATAATTTCAGCTGACTTATTTTGGGGAGAGTGGTTGTGATGGTCATGTTTGTACAAAGGGGGGAAGTCAGAACTGCAAAACTGACAAGCAGGACTTAGTGCAAGTTCAGATGTACAATGTATGTCACAGAACTTCAGTTCAATTTACAGCGGCATGTACATGTACAATGAATGTACAGAACATTGTACATGTACATCAATGTACAGAACATTGTCCATGTACTGTACATGTTGGCCTACGCACATGCATGTACGGTACAAAGAGGAATACATTTTTTATTCCTCCATGCTATGTTCTGATACGCATTTGTGTACATATAAATGTATACAAAAATTTAATCAGGAAATACGGACAAGTTACATTCCTGTAAAATGTAAGAAAATATGAAAAAATATTGCCAATCACTGATGGTCAACTTCCCTCTAAAATACCAATACAACCTTTTTCATAAGACAAACTATAACTTAATACAGTATATTTACATATTTCCGGTACATGAAATCATCTTTCACAATGACATGTACATGTAAACATGTACATGAATACCAGAAAGAAAGAAAGGAAAACCTAACAATCAAGACACTGTACCGGTATTTCACATTAAAAGCGATGTGCACCATGAACATGTACATGTACATGGTACCGTACATACCACAGTATGAACTACTGATGGCCACACAAGCCAGACCAACTTGTTCACAGTAAACAGTACAAATACACCATAACTGTGCAAAAAGCCAAATGAAAGAAAATTCATGACATGAGAAGAAAATACATGTACATGTACACTGTACAGTACATGATGTAGGCCTGCAGTGCTGACAACACGTACATGTAGTGTACCAGTGCCTACAGTACTGGTACATTGCACAATGACGTGAAGAATTTTGTGTGGTATTGTGTTGTCTAAAACCATGCTCTGACCAAACTCACACATGAAATTTCCACTTCATTTTCCCACCCTCAAGAATGGAAACAACAACTGTTGTTATATAAACAGCACAATGGAGAAAGGTTATCGATTCAATCTCGGGGTCATTTTTCTATAGCCTATGCCTGAACTTCAAAGAGGAATGTAGTCACACAGACTGAGCAGGCCGGCAATCCTCTCACAAATCATCGGGTTCCAAACTCATATAAACAACCTGATGACACTGTTGAAAGCAGAATGGTTTAAGGGATTATTCACGATCATGTCTGGCCCTGAACCATACCCTGCTCCTTGGCTGGATACCCACACATGGGCACTTGCTGTGGGCAGTGAACTTGGTCATGATAAACGATGTGTCTGATAATTACAAAGTCATTTGAATTCCCCCAAACTTGGACAAATGAAGGCAGAGTCCATGAGCATGATTATGGGGTGGCTTGGAGATGAAAATGTTGCAAATTAGGGTTTCAAATTATTGAAATTATAATGACTAATGTCTTCTGAAAGAGTGCTGTGCTTCTTTAAGTGGGAAATGACTCAGACTCATGAAAGCTACACATACTGTATATATACATACATGTACACGTATACCAGCACGTGTTATGTTCGGTACATTGGAGGTATAATTTGCTTTTTGATGGCTTGTTAGGCCTGGTTTCCATATGGTTGTTTGTAACGCAGACAGAATGCAAGACATGAAGACGCAGACATGAACAGAAGAGATGGCCCTTGATGTCATGCCACCCAAAAATTGAAACTCTGTGATTTTTTGCAGAAAATCTGCTTTTGGATAGACTGTAGTGCCTCATGATGCCAAACGTCGGCTCCAGTTTCGTGAATAAATTTCATTGACTATTCGGGACATCGTTGCACGCCAGTCCAATGCATGTTTGTGTGGGGATACCACGGCTACTCAACGCAGACAGTTGGCAAAGTTGAACCTGGCTCAACTTTGCCCATCGTTAGCAGGCTGGTTTGCGTTCAAGTCTGCGTTGTTGGCGACACCTCCGTTTGACATGTTTCCATATGTCTGCGTTGCAGTTTGCGTTTTGACTGCATTGCTCTGCATTTCTTACGTCGATATGGAAACCAGGCCTTAGACTGTATTCCCATACACTTTGTGCAAAAACTGGTGCCCCTTGTTGTAAAAATAGCAGAGAGTGAGTGTAAGTACCTAGCTACTGGTATTATGCAATTTTAGCCCAAAGACTGGCACACTCAAAACTGCATGTGAATTTCAAGTACACTGGAACATATTGCCACAGGGGGCTGGGAGGTGCATTACAGGTGCTTAATTGATAAATTGCATGCTCCAGCAGCCCCATCAAAAATTTTGCAGCAGCTTTCCACTAGTGGACTTGTTTTTTTAAAAATCCACTTAACCACACTTACATTAACATACAGGTATCGCTGATACATGTACATGTACTAGTACGTGTACATGTTTGGGGGCATACTGATTATCCTTTCCAATCCAAAAGCTGTAATTTTAACTTCACAGACCATCAGTTTGTTCAGGTGTGCATGAGTACGATCACAGGACAGCTTGATCTCAGGATCAAGACCCCCAAGCCAATACATACCATATGACTGGCACTGCGTCACTCACCCCAGGGAAAGCTGAGTAATCTCCTACCCCCCAACCCCTGAAAACCCCTCTACGTAACCCTTCTTTGACTCTTCAGTGACTGAATGAATGCTTCTTACAGTTTCAGGCAGGCAATTGTACATGTACATGTACATCTCTATGTGAGTCTCTTCAGAAAGCTATCAGAGTCTAAAAGTATGACACTTTTGTGTCCCTCTTACAACTGACCTGTGGACAGTAATTTGACGTGAAAATGTCACTGTAATTGATTTCAAACCAGTTTTGGGTTTAGCTGTATATGTAAAGCTACATTCCTCTTGGAAATTAAACAACATGTTCTTGATTTACACAATGTGACAGGGGCATGAAAAATCGGACCAAAATTTATGGAATGACCCACACAACAAACTATCATGCTTACCACAGGAGGGTCTGAATGACAAATCCAGCAGCAACTCCATTTGTTCTTTTTTCCTTTTCACTCCTGCAATGTTTAAATGTGCCTTTCTAGTCTGCATGTACTGTATTTTACAGCACCACCAACCTTTGCTCAACACCATCAACATCATAAAATGTGGTTTCATGAAAAGGAAGCTGAATTTCACTGACATCATTTGGTGAAGCCTGAGGTCACAAACGGTGCATTCTTTTGTTTCAGCTCCAGACACAACACTCCTCTTGTCAGGTCAACCTCAAAAATGTGCAGCTGATCGGTGTAAATGTACACGTAGTTTCACTGTGGTTTGGCTAAGCTACATTTTTCAGTGCTCTGATGAATAGGGAAAGTGCATCTGAGAAGACCACCACTGCATAATGAAGAGTGAACCAACTCCCCCCCCAGTAAACCTTGTTCACTATCATCCCTCCCCAAAAGGGGTTCAACGTCTCTTATTTAAAACGTGTCATTTGTTAAAACTGAAAAACCTGTGTAACCACCTCTAAAAGATTCTTGTCACAAGGTCAGCATCCCTTATGACTCACTAGATAAGATACTGTATGGTGGAGTGGCATGCAAAATTGCTGTCGCAAGAACACGTACAGTATACATGTATGTGTAGGCCTTACATGTACATGTACCACAGTGCAGTGCACATTTAAGTACACATATCATGTACATACATGTACATTGTATGTACTGTACATGTACATGTACTGGGTACGATGTGTAACGTTCAGTACATGTATGTACACTGTATAACAAAACAACTGATCAGAGATGCCACAGGGCCTGTTCGAAAAAATAAAAAATAACAGTACTTTTTAATTGTGACAAATACATGCAGCATCAAGGCGCATGACTAAGCGTAGTGAATGGAGCACGTAACAACCGCGGTTCTTTTCTCTTTCAGCCATGTCTAATTTCACTTATAAAGTTTTCCCTTTTGATTCGATGGCTCTTAAGTTGTCCGCTCTTTCTAAAATTTTTTTTATTTTTCCATACTTTGATGAAATCTGTACTGACGTATAAGATTTGTTACTCCAAATCGTGCACAATTACGTTGTAGACATTGATCAACAGCTTGTCCTGCGAAAACACATGCACGACCATGATGTAGTTGCTTACGGCTTATGTACATGTACATACACATGTGGCACCTATGCTGGGAGGCACGTGCTGTGGGGACCAAAAATAGTATGGATTTCTCTCAACTACAACAGAGTCTAGACCTTTTTAGTGACAGGAATTGTCCCTCCATGTGGTAACAGTCTGGGCACACATTCACACGAAGTGTTCCACTATTCTGTGCACTTACACGTATACTTTTGGTGTAGGTACCATCCACAATGTACAAATACATGTTGACTCTGTAGAAATGCATGCAGGCCTATCACGCTACATGTACCGGTAAGTTACAACCAACCTTGGCAGCAATTCCACGTTATATATTTAGACTCCCCTGCTCAAGCCCACAGGATGTAATCCTCGCACTTGGCATGTCTGCCCTCACTATAAATGGCTACAACAGTGGTGATCCAGGACAAGAAGGCTGCAATGGGTCCCTTGGAAGGATCCCAGATGAACACTGCAGTGGCTTGGCTTCAGGTCAAAAGGAAATCTCACACTAAACAAGTCAGGCCACTCATCGGTGAAAAACTAGTTATCTCTGAATCAGATGCCTCCGTACCTCAAAAATTGCAGCAGCAATGTGTGTGTTATCCAGGGTTTTCAATTTGAATTCAGGGAAAGCACAAACAGCCCCATAACCGTGGGTTGTTGACACATCTACTGTACTGGTACCAATAAATAGGCTTCTAATGCAATGGCGGCAACAATAAGAACAGCCCGTCATCTCATTGAAGCCCTTGAAGGCCTGCAGAAAATGACTGTACACATTATTAAACTAGCCACTTCCTCCAGCACGGCCAGGGTACAAGACCCCCCTGTGTTGTGGTAGGGGATGCAGTCCCAGGTCCAATGCAGGCAATTAATTAGGAGGGCCAGACTACACAGTACAGTCATAATGTGTGGGTTGTGTGGGTGCCTCAATTCAGCAGCTGCTTTTCGGCTCCTTACTGTACTGTACATGTACATTTTTCAGGTGAATACTGGCAACGTGGTTGTACCCACAAGAAAAGGAAACCACAGTGCAATCCCTGCATAATGAAACCTCATCAAAAGTGTACCCCTGAAGGTGTATAGTCCTCTCATACAAGTATATGTACATGTACATGTACATCATGCGTGTAATGTGGTACAGAACAGTGGTACATGTAGCAGTGTACTTAGTACGCGTACATGTATGTATTGGCCCATGAGCGGCATCTGTTGTATCGGTAAATGAAGCCCAGGTGAAACTAAAGTGGTGAAAGCATTTCCATGACCTGCCCCTGTTCAGCCCACAAGGAGAGACTGTACGCATATTCTACAGGATTCCATTAAAGTCAGCAGAATCCACTTTGCTAGTATGAGGTTTTGTTGGAATCAGCAAGGAGATCAAACCTCCACTCAGCAACATGAGCAGGGGTACAGTTTTTGTAGCATTGTGATGTTGCACATGAACACTGTGCTGAGAAAAGTCCTGTACCGGTACGTAAATGAATGCATGCTCTATTTATCACTCACTCCAAGCCTATGAATTAATAGTCACACTGGCTGATTTCTTTTAACACATTTTAATGTTTCCAGTCTCCTCAACTGCTGCACACTACCAGTAGTTTACACTATTTATACATGTGTACATTTGTAGCGATGTGAAAATAAAACTGAACCGGTTCTAAGTAAATGTTTGCAAGAATGAAACAAGGAATGCACTTGACAGTTCTACCGGTATGTTTGTCAACAGAAAGCAGTTATTACCAATGTAACGTTACACAAGAGCAGTTTCAAGAGCGATGACATTTAAAGTGCAACGATGTATAAACTATGGTACCCAAGATGAAATTTTAGATACTTTTTTTTTTTCAAACTGGCCTTGTACAGGGTAAGTTAAAGGCTCAACGAGAAATCTATCTCACAAGATTTCAAAGCGCACTATCACCAACCTGAAATGTACCAGTATGTACCTTCTAAGTACCAATATCTCCTGTCGATGCTCCTTTATTATTCTTGACACACATTACATTACCTCATCTTACATGGAATCAGGCAAGAGTGGTGAGGAGGCGCCACACAGGGAGAAACCAATACACCTGACTTTCACTGGAAATTACTCAGTGCACTGGGGATGGCTCGGTTTTTAAGCTCGCAGGCCTGCACATGAAATTGTTCACTTTACTCAGAGATAATTCAAACACAGCAGGAATAAATTCCATCCCAGTTTAATCATTTTTCCCCCTTGCCTTCTCCTAATGCCGGACCGCACTGTGTGAATACTGAAAGAGTGTGCCCACTATCATGGTGTGAACAATGTGGGCACTGTGATTCACACTACCTGCTTTCTGGGAAGGGAAAGGCACAAAGGGGCTGAAGTAATTCCATTGATTATTCTGCAATCAAACAATTTATCTGGGTTGAATCAATAACCACAAAGCAGCCCGTTTCAAATAAAACATGCACACTGCATGCGCACAAATGTTGTTTGTGCAAACTGTCTACAGTCTACCGTGTGAACTCATACAGTACATGTACAATGTACCGTACATACATGTGTACATGTACTGGTGTACTGGTACATGTATGCATCCGTACATGTACATATAGGTACACTGTACCGGTTACACGTACATGTAACTCTGTAAGTCAGCATCTTAAATAAAACATACATGTACTAGTACCGGTACATGTACACTTTGAACATGGTACGGTACGGTACCGTACTTGCAAAATTTTCATCTGTGGCTCACCATTGAGAAATACACGTACTAGTGAAAAAAACATGTACATGTATGCATGCGGCCAAACCCTGCAAACTAAGTGGAAGTGTGGATCCTGTATCCATCAGCAAGAAAATTTATGGAACTTTCTTCTGAAGCACGAGGGGGATGATGGATGTATTGGCCTGATATTGTCATGGATGTACAATGTACATGTACATGTGTTTGAGCAAAAGCCTTTATTTTCTTCCTACTGTATACTGTACACATGTACAGTCCATCTTCGTCCCACACACACTCTTCTTCCTTTAGGACTAAATTAACAGGACTAATAATAGAGCCCCTTACCGCTGGAAGTACCGGTATACGAGTGCTAACACATTGTTAATGATTAAGAAGAAATATGTAAAACGCTGCGCTTGACTGAATTGAATTGAGGCAAGTGACTCATCGGAGCCAAGCAAATCACTTTAATGGTCATGTCTGAGGCATATGATTAATTGTAAGAAGACTCAAAAGCCTCATGGAAAACGAGGAGTCACTCGTACACATGTACCGGTATTCGCACGCATGTTGTAAGTGTAAAATACCTGTACACGTACATGTACATACATGTACATGTATGTGCACAAGCATACATGTACATCAATACCTGTACATAAAGGCAGGCACTTTTGGGGGCCAAAACAAGATATACATGTACAGGATACATGTACTGTATGTGTAAGTACAGGGGCTGATATAAATGTGAGGTACAAACAGTGTACATGTACATGTATTTACAGTACGTACATGAAGGCATGATGTGCTATATGTACAGTATAACTGCTCATAATGAATGTACATGTAGTCGTTCCTATTGACAAGTCTAGGTTCAGAATGCACACCATCTACCAGTACAATGTAGTACAACAGTACAGTTACACTTACATGTACATACATACCACATGCCTTATCTACATGTAACCACACTAGTCTAGCAAGTAGCAGTGTCACTTGGGTGAGAACAGGCCTCTTTCACAACTTAATTTATCCCACAGTTAGCGCACAATTAGGCCTAATTACTGCCCTTGCTTTGTAACAGCTGCATGTAAACAAATGAGATCCAGGCTGTATTACCTCTAGATTTACATACACCTGTACATAAGACAGTAAAGACCCTTCCACTGATAAAATTCTAATTTATGTGGGCATGCACACAAATGGCAAGTGGAGGCAACAAGCTTGAGCGACCCATTAAAAATGTACAGGGGCACAAATGTCAACATTAGTTTCTGCACTTTGTTCCATGTTGTTTTCCAAAAACACTCTAAATTATAATAATTATTACTTTCTGGTGTGAGAGGAATTTTAGAGAGCAAATAAAGACTTGAAAATTTTAAGTTGTTTAAATTGGGGGAAAGAAATCAGTACGGTTCTGTTCTGTGTGAGCTATAAAACAAATTGTGCAATACGTTAGGGTACCATCCACCATTCTCGATCGACAACGCACGTGGCGAAAAAAACCTAACAACCCCGTCTGAGGCTAGCCCGTAACTCACCCTGCATTCAGCCCGCGATTCAGCATAGTAAGAGTGGTGCATAGTACCCTGAAGTACATACAATGTACCTATTGAATTGGACTTGGTCGGAAAGGAGCATCGTAAATTTCTTTTGACCTTGTGCACTCAGGGAGAAAGTAAAGTGGTTTTTTTTTTTTTACTCCAGTGTAGACCAGAAAGTAATAGCTACATGTACATGTATAATAATTTTAGAAGGTTTTCCAAAGACGAAACATGACGTTGAAATTTGTGCCCCTGTACATTTTCAATGGGTCACTCGAGCTTTTTTCCCTCCACATGCTATTATGCGCACTGGCACATAAATTAAAATTTATTAGTGGAAGGGTCTATTATACATACATGTACATGTATATTATATCTTCACACTTGATGGAAGGTAAACTTTTGGTATTATCACGTACACGTGCAAAAGACAACAAATTTACATCAGTTAGAGCTTAGAAAATTAAGTCAAAAAACAAACTACATTGTAATACCGGATTCACACTGCAAGTACAGTGGTAAGTATATGTACAGTACACATGCGCATTACATAATCTCACACTTTGAAAGTTGAACTTTCATGTGCGGGGACTGATCACTATTCAAAAAAACTTGGGACAACCACACACGTACACATACATGTACGTACACGTGCACAGGCTCCCAATGTAAAAAGAAAATTGCCTTCCAGAAACCAACACAGGTGTACAGTTTGTAAGTCCAAGAGTGCCAAAACTGGTGAAAGATTTAAAAATGACCATGTAATCCAAAATATATACATTGTAATGCATCATGTATAGGCATGTTAAAATCCTAAGAAAACCAATCATGTCAAAGAATTTAAATGAAGAGCACCAATTCATGGTACATGTACTTCACCTCAAATGGCAATAAAACATAATTTTCTCACTCCCACTCCAACCATATCACAAAGGTATTCAGAAGTGAGAGAACTTCAAATTTTATGACCAATTATGAAGGTCTACTTATCACATGTGTACTTACATATGTACATGTTATATATACATGTACCAAGCATGTATACAAATCCCCCCTCCTTCCCGATTATTCATTGAAAATGTGCAACCAAAAACCGCTGCATTCCCTGACTGTACACAAGATCATCTTGGTCCACAAGAACACCACATGTACGGTAGGAAAGGAGACTAAACGTACAGTATACATATACCGGTACATGTACAGTACAAGTACAGCCTTAATTAGGCATGTACTGCACTAATGGCATGATGGAGTCAGTCAGACTGTCTCACAATGGTGTCTCATGTTTGTTCACTGGAGACTGAGGCACCCAACCGTACTATTGTAGTCATACATGTACATGTGTGCCAGTCATCCACAGAGCAAGACTGCACAAATTTTTTTGTACCAGTAAGTATAACATGTGGGTACATCCAGAACATCATGCTAAAGCATCAGTACAATGTGGCCACTTAGCATTCCTGTTTGCTTTGCAGCCAACAGATCAGTGAGCATTCACCATACATTCAGGAGGTCAGCGCATGGTCTGGTTAGCCAGACTGAAGTCAATGATTCAAGGATTTGTATTCTTTGGCATTTCAATAGCATGTTTATGCAGTGTCTCGTCAATATAAGAACACATTCATGTGTGTAATTCTGTGGGTTATGTTCCCTTATCCTCCCCTGTTTTTAACTTCTATAACTCTATCCATCGCACGCGAACCATTCACAAAGACTGTCCAATACATACATGTACATATACATTCAACATGTTCATGATCAGTCAAACTTATTGAACAATTTGCCTTCTTAGTAATACCGGTACATGCATTAGGAGAATATGACCCAATTTAAAATTAATGGGACAAATGTCAATTTTGAACGAATTGGAGGTACTCATACATGTACATGTACATGTATAATCGAAAGCCAATCAAAAGTTGGTACGTCCGCAAACTTTGGCTGCCCATACAAGTTGTTGGCAACATGGGAGTGGTCTACATGTACTGATGAGCCAAACAGTACAGCTGGTAATGTTAATAACTGCCAGTCAACTTTTCCAGTTTGATCACAAATGGTCTTGATTTCCTCTTGAAAGCTGGTGTCAACATTAGATGCAACCACGCCGCCCTGTAAATTGTAATGCATGAATGTGTTGGGGAATTTCCTACGCCTCTTCCTATGTAGCACTCGTGGACTTCGATCACAGTAACAAAAGCAACCAAGCTGCATACAGTATAGATGACTCTTGATCTCTATACATGCATCCCTATTAACATGGGATATTTACATCTTTCCTGGAAAAAAATTTCAAATCTATTTACAAATTTTCCTATTTCTGAACATCGAATTTAAACCTTGCATTTACAATGCCATCAGCCTTCCGGGCGTACTTCAGAGAGACACAGCAATGTCTGTTAACTTGCCGGTGCATGTATGTAATATGAAAATAATTTGAGGTGTCTAAACACTTGAACGTCAATACAACATGAAAGCAAAGAATTCATACGGGGGCATCCTGGTTTTCCCGACGCAGGGAAAAATTACCAAGCATGCAAGGTGATTAAAATATCCCCATGATGATGCAATGTCTCATCTGGCAACCTACACATTCACTTATCCTCTTGTCCTGAGGACAGGCAAAACCAAATTAGGCCAGGCGGTTTTTGCTCGTTCAAAAATTAAAAAGCCCCCACTTTATACAGGAAAGTCACGGTAAGTAAACCAAAAAAAATCAAATTGGAACACGGCTAAATTTAACACTGGTGAACAAGTCTTGGACACACTTCCTTCCAGAATATTGGGTGCAGTTGAAACATGGCCTCAGACAGAACCGAGGGCTGTCAGTTTCAAAAACTTCCCTGGGAGAGTCCATGTCATTTTTAAGCTTGGATGAAAAAGGACAGGTAGATATTCCGATCCCAGATGCGGCCCTGCCATGATGCAAAGACACGGATCGTAAGAGGTTTACACTGAGCGCATCCCACTCACAAAAGCCACAAATCAGACTGAATTGCCTCCATAAAACATAACCTTGGTCACTGATGTCACAATCTGCATCTGGACAGGGAATTTATTCATCCCCATCTAAGTCATAGCAACACGATTCGTGTCTTCCCCTAACAATTACAAGAAAGCAGGTGTGAGTGCTCACTGGCTGGTCCTAATAAATTCACTTTAATGTTTCAGACATACGCTGACATTTACAAGGAGATTATGTATCACAAAAGACGTAAACATCATTCTTGAATCCATCTGTATGTTGTTTACACCAATATGTTCACATCTTTACAGACAGTCAACTTTCTTGAAGGGTGGGTGGCAGGAAATAAACACTGCTGCTCGAGCCATTAAAGATTTTGATCGCAGTCCCTCGTGTCTGTCCACATGCCTGCCTTACATGTACATGTATACATCAAACAGATGTCCAGCAAATTCATGTACCGTAACATGCATACATGTACATGTAAAGCTGGGTTTTCATTTTTGTTTATCTTGGAATGTTTCAGAGCATGAAATAGGACTTCAGTTAGCCAGCATTCAGACAGAAACCCAGTTTGCTTCATTTGATAAACAGTGCATCCCGGTTGGTTTGGCACTGGTACCGGTAGGTAGTGCATAATTTGAAGGAAAAAAAGACCCACAGGAGTTCAGAATAACCCTAAAATTTTGCACCACTAGTGCATATTCACAAGATTGCCATTTCACAATCCTTTGATTTCGTTTTAAGGCATGAGACAATCTGTCGGAAAATAAGGGTTTTCCTTCAGGAGGGATTTAAATCAGCATGTGCATGTACATATGTACCGTACATGTTTGTTACAGTTGATGTCAATAGTTGTCAACTACATGTAAAGACACTGGATAGCAAAGCACATGTGTACTGTACATGATGCAGTACATACACCACTGACATGTACATGTACCGGTACCAGTGTACAAATAGTGTGCTGAAGGTAAAATAGCATTAAATTACACAAGGCAGTGCCTTGAGAAGGGTGTTTTCAATGAGTGCCAGTCTCAGTGAACTTCCTCCCAGACGGAAGGGGAGGAAGTGATGCAATGAGCCCTTTCCTCTGTCCCTTCACGCGGAGGAAACATCTTGTGCATCTCGGCCCCTCCCTGACACATTGCACCTCTCAGATAAGGTACTGGTACATGTACATGAACATACAGTATATGCAACTTTTATGCCTTCGTCCTGTCCTCCGTCCCTTCACGCGGAGGAAACATCTTGTGCATCTCAGCCCCTCCCTGACACATTGCACCTCTCAGATGAGGTACTGGTACATGTACATTGAACATAATTATATGCAACTCTTACGCCTTCATCCTGCCCGATGCATACTGTAATGTGCAGCTGAACCAATGTTCTGTGTCTACATGTACATGTGCTATGGGTATGTACTGCTCAGATCAAACATTGAATGTGTACAACTCGTCAGCTGCACTGTAATTAAGTTATTCTACCAGTGCATCATCCAACTGGAAGCCATTTACCTCTGAATGTACACAAACAGTACATTCATACATACACTGTATGTACACATGTACACAGTGCATGTACATTCAGACATACATGTACTGTACGTGATTGCTTGTATCCCCATAAAGATTTAAAGACCACTCTACACAAGTTTGAAGTGATCCAGTACAGTGGTGCGCCCAGGAGGGCGAAGGAGGCTCATGGGCTAGAGCATTATGACCTATTTTAGGGAGTCATTTCTGGTTCAACTGCTCCGTCACCAATTATGAGCATTATGACCTATTTTAGGGAGTCATTTCTGGTTCAACTGCTCCGTCACCAAGTCTGGGTGTGCCACAGATCTGTGCATGTGCAATGTAGCTAACTCTGTCTCCATGGCCTGTTACTGCATGTACATGTAGGTTACACATGTATGTACAGTTGTACTTCTTATATACATGTACCGGTATATGGCAATACTGTACATGTATTTTACATAACATGTAAGTGTGCAGAATGACATTACACATAGATGTACATGTTTGAACATCATCAAATCCATTAACTTGTACTTAACATACTCCCTAGGGTAAAGAAACATATACCGGTGGCTCAGTATGACATGTATGTTGGACAAGTTATCTAGTCACCATTCAAGGATACTTACAAATCCTCACAGTAGGTGTAGTGTATACGATGGCCTACGTAGCAGTCCAACTAAGTCAATTCTGTAAAGGAAGAACAACGAGACGATCCTTTAATTATTTGACATGTTCATGAAAATAATTGTTGGCACACCATCCATACCGCTGCATAGCGCTCCATGTACATGAAATGCACCGTCTACAAAAAGCTGCCTTTTGGATGACTTAGCTTAGTTGATTTGCTCGTACATGTACGTACATGTACATTGTATACACATACATGTATACGTGTACATGTACAGTGTGTGTTCACCGTATGTTCACGTCTTGGCTGGATAAGGCAAAAATTACAACTAAGCAATTCACACACTAAGCAAGTCCCACATCTATCAAAATGAATACGGAACACTAGAGATATTCCACACAACATCCCAACCTACTCTTCCAAAATTCTTTTCAATTCAAGAGATCAATCACCACGGCACTTTGACTAAATGACCTGTCTGGACTGCAGCACTGTTTACATTCCCTTGGACTTTGCCTGCTCCAATTGTCAAATATTTCCCTGATTAATCAATGTACTGTACTGCGTGCACAAATGGGACAGACTTTCCTTGGAGATGTTTGAGTGAATTTGCATGTACATGTACCACGATTTACAACTCTTGCCTTTAACAGTTTCATTTTGTTTTAGCCTGTGCAAGTAACGTACTGCATGCACACACTACATTGAACTGGGTAGATAAATGTCACCAGAGAAACGGAAAAAGTAACTTCATAATCACCTCTCAAACTGTTGACATTTCATTGAGTGAGAATAAATGTTGTCTTATTAGGTGAATGCAGATGGCACGTTTCAGCCCCCATATCTTGTATGACATTACCCATGTATGTCAGTATACATGTACGTGTACCTAACAAACTCACACCTCCAGGTTTCCCTCAGAACAGAGAACACAGCGAACAAACTATTCCTTTTTTATTTGTTTTTAATGACATGCACCGGTAGTCGTGCGAAGCAAGTATGATGGGCAGGTATGATGTAGCAGTACATACATGTACAGCATAATTCATTTTCAATTTTCTTTGTAGCTCAGTGTGTGAAGAATCTTAAATTTTATGTCTTTGAAAAGAACAATCAAACTTGCGATCCATAGTCTGTGGATCCAGACTTGAAACAATGTTTTTAATTTTCACATGTATGAAAATGTCTTTTGTGATGTTTTGCAGGTCATTACAGCTGTGGGTATCAATTATTAATTTCTTTTGTTATCTATCAACTTGGATAAATAAAAACATTTCATTGAGAAGGATTACTGGTAGGCCTATTCCTTTATTTTTCAAACAGAAACACTCTTGGAACAAAAAAATTCCACTTCACTTTCCCAAATGTTTTGGGGCAACATTTTACATACATGTACATATAACATCAAAAAGAACACTTCAAACATGTCCAAATTAACTAGTAATTCTACAATATAACACTACACCTCCTTGTGCATATTTACATACATCATGTATGCAGCAAGCAAATACATGTACATGTACTGAATGAAAGCATATTGCCCAAATGGCCATTTTGAGCTCCATAAATTATGTATTAAAAATTGTATTCATGTATCATATCACAATAAATCAACTGATATAATTCTGACAAAGATAACCAATATGCGCAATCAATTTGAGGAAAAAAATGAACACTGTAGATGGACTGAGGTTCCATGTACAGTACCAATACATACATAAATTTGTAAGTACTGGAGAGGTAATAATGGATAACATTTAGCATCTGGTCTGACGGTCCAGCAGGCAGGGAACTTCAGGTCCATAGAGAATGCATTTACGTAAAGTGAGGGCATTTCTAGGTAACAAGTTGCTTTTTTGGGGCTGATCCACATGGGAAAAGAGGGATAGACCCTGAGTGATGCACCATGCATATGTAATGCATATGTACATGTACACGTACACAGGTACTGTGGTGTACATGTACACTGTACAAAGGTTGTTTCATACCCTGGTGCAATCGTACGTTTTCCAGTCTTTGAAAAATCCTTCCAGACCTAATGATGGACTTTGCTCCAATCCAAGGGTTAGCCTTAACCTCGGCCCTAGGCCTTTTTGCCAGGCATCCTCCTCAGTCCTTCAAAATCCTCCAATTATCCTCACTATGCACTGAGGCAGTGCGAATGGTATCCTGGAGCAGTATGAAGGATTTCACACACTTAATGGACAATGGCATAAAAATGCATGACTGATCATAAACAACACATGGTCTATCCCACAACCTTGACACAATGCATCCTTCACAATCACCCTTGTCACCTTTTGGGCCATTCTTCCTCAATCATCCCCAAATCCTTCAAAACCTGGAAGATTTTGGAGGACTGAGGAAGAATAGGGTTGGCGAACAATTTGGAATGTCCGTCACGGTCACCCAAACTACGGGAGGGCAAGCCTACGTAGTACATGTACTTGCTGGACATGCCAAAAAGGCTATGGGAAATGGGGGGAGAGTAATGATTCTTTGGGACACTACAGAGGCAGGAAGGCAATTGCAATAATTTAAGTACAAAAGGGTCACATATGAACAAGGAAACCGAGCAAGATGATTCATGTTTTCTACACATTTTGTTTTCTCATATAATATTAAAGTAGCCCCATCATGGGACATACATGTATATGTACACAGGTACTAATTTAAGACGTCATGTACACTTGAAACATTGAAATGAAACACCATATTCTTCAGTATTGACAACTCAATACTGACTGCCAGCTGCAGAAGTCTCCAGTGGCCAAGGGTACAGGTACATGTTCGTATATACGGTGACAAACAGCATGACTCATCCAAACACGTCACCACTGCAATTAAAGTGTGCATGTACTGTACATGTACATGCAGGTGCGATTCAAGTACTTTCTCCATCACACTGGTTAGTCTGAGCAAATCCTAAGCAGTTTGGGACTAGAAATTATGAATAGAAATCTCTTTATTTTGGGCCACTTGCACCTTAACTGTTTTCATGTTTCAAAACATGCACCTGTACATGTATGTCAAATGTACGACACATTTTCATAGTGTACCACATGCATACATGGACCACAAAGACAGCACTTTTGCAGAGATAAAACACAACAATTTGATTGTAAAACTCTGAAACATAACAATTCAATCAAATTGATGCACTATACTGTAGGTATCGATACATGTACATGTATGTATGTCCTTACAAATAAAGATACAAGTACTGGCCCCATATTGGGTACATATGAGGTGAATTTCACACAACAGACTTCAGTTCCCATGTACACGTAAGTGGGTCATTCTACAACTTCCAAAATTTGTGACTTTCAGTGTCCCTGTTACACCTGGCAGGTGCAATTTTATGGAAACATCACTGAAATTTACTTCAAACTACATGTAATTTTATTTGTTTGGCTGACAATTTGCGGTGTATTTTACTGAATCGCTCTTGGAAATTGAAGAATGTGTTCTAAACTTGCAAAATCATGGCAGATGGGAATAGGGACACACACACATTGAACCCTAAATTAATAGAATGACACACGTGACTACATACACATCCACATAGATAATTTCAAATGACAAGACTGGGCCTACTGGTAAAAAAAAGTAGGTTGTGCTGCTCCAGCTTTTCGTGCATATGTTTCCATTTAAATCTGTACTGATTTCCATCAAAATTTCAATATAACGTGTAGATGTACAGTGTACATGTATCAGTCAGACTTTCATTTCTACATGTACATGTACATAGTGCATGCACATGTACGCGAAACATGGATGAACACCCAGCACACTTTGATAAAAATGTCAAATTTCAAAGTTGTATTCAGTTACATGTAATTAAATGAAAAACTGATTAGTTTTCTGACTCTACAGGTAACTGAAAGCTCAAGTGAAAAAAAATTATAACCCACTGACATGCACATGCACTCTACGTGTATAAAGGTATCACATCATCACAATTGATTTGTTTGCACACTTAGGTAAATTGTACCGGGACCAAACACCCCCCCAAGATTCAACAAATGGTTTAAAAATGAGGAACAAACATCCTGTCACCATGCATGTAAATTTAAAAAGAGGATCAGAGACACGCTTAGAGTTGACATACTTATTTAGTTGATATCACTACTCAATTTCTCTGAAAGTTTTATACTTAAAAAGTCCCACCTCCAGTTTTACAGTGGTGACTCACTGATCTGTAAGGGAATTGAAATGGAATAGCATTAATGCCAGTTTTTCCAGCTAAATGCATTGTAGCTTGGGGCATGAGATCAAGGTTACTGGGTGAATGCACTTTACTGCCAGAATGTATAAAACTCAGAGATACAGATTGGTACAGCAAATTCAAACCAATGGGTGTGTTGAATTTTTTTCTTTTCTTGTTTTGTTTTGTTGGGTTTTTTGGGGGGGAGGGCAATTTTCAAATACCGGTAGAAATCCAATTCAGAGGAGTAGTCAATACCATCACAGTCAGGTACTAAATACATGTTTCAATCACGTCTGTATGCCGTACATGTCAATGCAGTAAACAATGCAGTTCTAGCAAAATGCATGCACATTCGCAGTGCAACAGTGGTAACGCTGCTCAGTATTCCTACGTTTTGACCAAATATAGGGTTTACCAAGAACATTTTATAAATGTACTAGTATGCACAATTACACATGAACTAATGAACCCAACCCTTGGCTTGATGCAACCTCCGGCAAAAATTATTCCATAATTTAACAGCAGGCTTTGTATCTGTTTAACAGATAAACACGACAAGATTAAATAGTGTACAAGATTTTCAATTCAACTAAATTCTTTTATTAAAAAGTACCAAACATACACAGTGATGCACAGATGAGCACAAAACACTTCTGGAAATTCATGTCCATAATTAATTGCAGGTTCCTGAAAATGCATGGAGCACATGCATTTTACATCTACGCGTACTTATACTGTTGTTCACAGTCCTTACAAAAAGCTATTGTAAACCACAATTAAATCCTTTTGAAATGTATAACTCCACAGAGCCAGGACATAATCAGATTATGTAATACAATTAACTCCAGGTCTGCCCCTGTGTAGGTTTCAGGCACATGCATGTATTGACTGTTATTATTTCACATAAATTACTGCCAATTAGGCTAACAGTTAGTGAATTAAAAATGTGTATTTCAGAGGGGCCATGAAGTGACTGACAGGCAGACAAGTTTGTATAAAGATGGATTCTGGCATTTTGCATAAAATGTTTCAATGAATGTAAAGAGTAAGAATGTACACATCGTTACATGTTTCAGGGACACACAATTCAATGTTGGGATCATCTTCAATGAGGAGAGCAGAAAAATATTATTACTTTAATGTCAGCTGTGGTCTAGGCTATGGCGGTGATCAGCCAGGTAGGACAGGACCGGTAGGACAGGATAAAGACAATGTGTACATGTGCTGACAACCATGTTGGTTACCATTACTATCATTACAGGGCAGGACCTTTGTTCTTGGAGGGGCAAGGCAATTTCTCATTTGCAAAGGGCACTTGTATGTAAGTTGTATTAGAAAATCAACTTGTCTATGGGGACATTTGTAATGGGCATCAAGACAACTGCCTCCGATGTCTCCGTGAAGTTCCTACCCTGTTATTATTTATTTAACCTCGACAAAAATACAAACAGAGACAAAAACAAAACAAATTCAGAAGTAAATGTTAACACATATTATTAAAAACAAAATAAATTGGAAGGTTGAAGGCAGCCGTTACAGCTGCACATTTCACCCCTGGAGCTATGGGGTTGAAACATGGGTAGTGCTGCTTGGGGTTAAGCAGATTCTTTTACTAATAGCACAAACATTCGCTTAATAACTGTAAGCGTATTCCACGGCAAACGTGTCATGATTGCTGTACTTTGCACAAAAACCACACTGCTGCGCATAGATATTTCCACTATCACATCACCAAGTTTCAACAAGCAGATTTTCCTCCTGGGAGCCCATTAGTGTAAAAATAAGAGCTTAGCAGCACCGTAAAATTTGGTGTCTTATACTTTAGTGTTTACAGTCTCTTGGTCAGCATGAAGTCACTTCAAAGTCTTGTTTTCTTGTCTCTGACTGATCAGGGACCAACTGCCATGACCCGACAGTTTACTGGAAAATTTCTTCGGGAATGTCAAGACAAAAGATGATACACCTGTACATGTACCTTACATCAATTTTTGTTTAATTAAGTTGGAATTTGTTCAACTGAACACTTTGTTGGTAAAGGCAATGTCAGTGAAATGAAATTTATGCATTGCTCCATAAAGGGTATATCAGTCTGTTCTCTTGCACTTGTAAATCTATGACCATGTTATGACAAAACAATTGTTGCCTGTTGTTACAGGGTTGGAAAGAGTTCCATATACGGACGCTACTCGACAACCTGTGCACAAACCCGATAAGACTGGTCTGAAAAATTCCAAGTGTTTTCTCAGTAAACGACTAGGCATTTTCCCTCCTTAAGGCCGGGTCATACTTCAGGCAAAACCAAATGCGAAGCAAATTTGTCAGGGAAACGGCACACATCACAATAGAATTTGAATTGTTGGCGTCATGAAATTCGCTTTGCATTTGCTTTTGAGTGAAGTATGAACCAGGCTTAAACTGAACTTTTCTAGACATTTTTTTGCTTTCTGATAGCTATTATTATTAAGTCAATGTAGGGAAGAATTACTGGCGTCCATATATGGAACTCTTCCCACAGGGTCCACGGGTTTTGTACAAGTGGGCAAATGGCACCCGAATGCAGGCTTCCCTTCTGTGCTTGGCCCACGCGTGGTGTGTGCTGCCCGTGCGGTTGCCCGTCCTAAGTTGCAGCACGAATGACCACTGTAATGTAAACGCCCCACCTGGCATTTGATGAGGTAAAGACGTCTTGTTCATTTAATGTTGGCCATAATCCCAATGGTCCGAAGGAATCAAATGAAAATCGTATAGTGAAAGAAGGTCGACAATACTCACTCTGCCACAGTGGTGGTAACTGTATCGATAAGAAAGTGTAAATCAGTCAAATCCGCGCCAGACGTCTAACCGAATTGTCTTCACCGTCACGCCTGCAATTGGGATGCATGATGCGATGATGACGGAGTTTATGACAGTGTTAACACTAGCGCTAGCTACCAAGAGGGGGCGGCAAACATAGTGTACAGAGTGATCAACGCTCGGGAAAAAATCGTGTTTTTTTAAGGAAAGCGATCAAAATACAAATTATTTCTATTCTTACCTGGCTAATCACAGGTCATGTTTGGAAAGTTTAAAATTATTCGTTATTTCAACGAAGGCACGAAAAGGCTCTTCTTTTCCAATTCAATCCGTCTCACACCGATAAGATTGGAAAGAGTGTTACACACAAGACTGCTAGGGTTTCACTAAAATGGGTTGTACGTGTATCAAAAACTCAGCGACTCGACGCGCACGCTATCCCAAACTTCTAGTAAGTTTCTTCACGCACTGGACTCCGGAATTCCCTGCCTCCAGTGTTTCCCAGGATGCTTACATCCTCTACAAGTTTGAAGACAGTATTTTTCAAATGTTGTCTGTCCCTTCACCTTTGTTTCTCACTTCAACCGGCCTATTGACTGAGAATGAATTATTTGAGTTTAAAAAACCCAAACCAAAAGCAAACCAAAAGAACTAAAACGGTTGCAAGCTATTCAAAATGCAAGAGTCAGGCAAGTTACGGTTGCCTGATGGTTTACATTGAGCCAGCTAGTAACACCGAGCTAACCCAAGGAACAAAATGTCAAAGGGTCTTGAAAAATGACAATCAGCCGAATTTGTCAATGACAGAAAAACTTGCCCTAACTTTCCACTGCGCCAGCCGAAGAACGGTCACAAAATAAGTTGCCCAACTTTCCACTGGGTCAGTTAACGGTCACAAAATTCTTGCCTACATTTAACGTACGGTTCATCCATTTCACAAAGCCAACTTGATGCAATGAACCTGAGAAAAAAATGGAGGAAAAGCTTAAAAAAAAAACACTTTAAACAGAGTAGCAAAGAAAAAAATACAAGTGGCCCCATACATTTTGTCGCAAACTATTATGCAGGATTTGTGACTTGGTGGTGCGACTGACAGAAATATCATAATGTAAAGCTTGCTAAATCTTTAATCTGGTACAGACAAAAAGTTTGGCAAGTAGCTGGCTCATTGAAAAACTGGTAAGTGATTCTCAAGTGTGGTGTACAAAGATAGGCACTTGTTTCGTGACTGTCCGATGCCTGAGTGGCTCAGTGACAAGTTAGCAAATAATTTCTTGACCACTTGTTGCCGAATTAGGCAAAGTTTCTCAACTGTTATCTGATTTAACAGCACGATGGGCAAAATTTTCACGACTGTTACTTGACACGGTGAAAATTGGGCACAATCCTTTTCTTTTACGTTTCATTGCACCGGAAACAAGCTGACCAGTAAGTCAAGCAAATTTTCATGATTGATGCATTTCAACTTTAAGTCCCAATTTCTGGGGCCCTGCAGTTTTCATCAACAAATGTCATGAAACACTAATCTGCACCGACGTAATCCTCCATTCCCCACCGGCACCCGCCGCTGGCACCGCTCCCTTGCATTTTTGCAATTTGTTAACTTCATTTTTACTCAGTTTATTTCATTTTACACCGATAATTTTGCTTTCCCTCGCGAATCCCCCATTTTGCGGGGGGGGGGGACTTCCCTATGACCCGTACCCGTACCGTACCGTATGCGAACCTTGCGGCATTTTTTTTAATGAAACCTTGCACAGCAGAGGGCGCTGTATTTGCCATTTATGCGCGATTTGCGATTTTTTGAGCTCATGACAAAGGTCGACGCAAGGTGAGAAATTAACACTTTATGCCCTGCGTGCTCGGTTAATTCTCATCTCAAATCTCAAACAACGTCATTTGGTCACAGGCAATTCTTAATTTTAGGAGATCTCTGCAGATTTGTTCCGCAGTGAATTTTCTTTTACCATGAACCGGTAGCATGGGTAGGTCACATCACCCCATTCCCACTTCGCCCCATCGATTATCATTCATTCTGTTCTTTAGTAACAGAGGCATAGGTCTAGATGCAACAAGTTAAAACGTCGACGTTTGGGTACCCAAATAACGATCGGATAATCCAACTTGCAAAGGCCCTGAAGGAGGTAGACTTACTCAGCTACCGAAAGCTCGGCAATTACATGTTTCAGAGCACTGATTTTATATTGTATTCTTGCCAATATTCTGATCACTGCTACCCAGCCCTTCCATATTTCTCTGCCCAACAGTTAATGTTTGGGGGACTTGGCAATTCTGACCTTTTGCATCTTCAGGCATTTTCAGGTACAGTGTATTGGCCTATCTCCCAGCATACCCAGTTCCAACTTAGTAATCTCTTAACTACTCCGTGTGACTGACAGGAGTTGTTATTTTCATGGGGTTGTAACGCTATGTGTTTTTTAGAATCTACTTTTTGCGGTGGCGATCCAGCAACTGAAACTCCACTTTTTCAATCAAATTTTCCTATGAGAGCAATCGTGAGGTACCTATACCTGTTAAGACGATTTTACGGGAGTTTCAGACCATGACACCAAGGTTTTTTTACAAATCTGACATTTTTACTCACCAAACTCAGGTTTTCACCCAACGACAATCACGCTGTTTCTGCCACGGACATGGACATGTAATGCGCTCTGTAGCTGTCACAGATTGTAAGATCTTAGAAATGGCCCCCCCCCCATTACCGGATCACCACCACAAAACCTGGATTCAAGAAACAGCATTATGACACCATGAAAATAACAACTCTAAGTCACACAGAGTAGTGACTTAGAGTTCTCCAAGTGCCCAGTGCCACCGATCACCAAATGATCATGTAAAAAGACTTATACATTATTAACATTCACAAAGAATTCCATGTTTATAGAATCCACTCATTTTGCCCTGCAGGAACCCATCAGCCATCTGAAAGCAGTAACATGTCCTGAAAAGTCAAATTTGGCAGTGAAAATATTGAGGTATTCACTCAGAAACTAGGTGAGAATTTTTCAGACCAGTCTCATGAGGTTTGTGCCCAGGGTGTCAAGTGGCGTGCCTGTGGAATTTTTTCCCAAGATTCTATTTGTAACAGTAAAGGATAGCCTAGCAGCTGTTGCATTCTGACATGCCCAGGTAGAAAACAAAGAGAAAATTAGTGCTGAGTAATTAGGATGGTATTGTTTCATGTTTATAGAGGTACACGTACATGCACAGAAAAGACTAGGTAAGTATGCACATTCTCATCAGGTCAATGGGCTTACATGTTCCTTGAGTCAGGGATGAGTACATTAACAACTTGACACCACGTGATTGAACACAAAATGCTTACTTTCCTTAACCCTAACAGTCCTCAATCCTTCACCTGTTGGAGGACTGAGGACTGTTGGAGTTGCCGGTACGTCCTTCCCTTACGTTGATTCATGTACATTGTTTACCAAGATAAGGCTGCCTCTTGATAGGCTGGAGAACAAGCATGACTATACCCTTCATTCATCTGGTGCCCTGTGTCAAACATATACAGTGTAGATTACAAAGCTAGAATTTGGGAATAGTAATCCTTGTAAATTATGTTATAATGAATCGTGTCGACTTGAACAATTTTCAGATTTTCTCTCTTTTTTTTTCCAGGAAAAGATGACACTGTAGGCCTACATTTATGCACCTCCATCTGCAATATCAAAGGGTCTCTCTCCAAGAAGGCAGAATCCAGAGCTGTTGGTTCATACCTTAAAAATCAGCATAACATGCCTTCGGCTGAGAGAATCGTAGCACTTGTTGACATGGACTGCTTCTACGTTCAGGTGGAGCAGAGACGGAACCCAACGCTCAAGGGCACGCCCTGTGCAGTGGTGCAGTACAACACCTGGCAAGGAGGGGGGTTAGTAGGAAAATGTATCTCTGCCGTTTATCACTGTGTTATCAAATTTGTGAGGGTAGTAAATCGCTCCTAGACACATGCCGTGGCACTACAAATTAGATTTATTCCCCAAACAACACGGGCATTCCACAATAGCATGCCTCAAAGAGTTTGCAATGCGTTAGCCAATCATCATGCGCGAAATCTGTTGACCCAATGCACGTTTGGAAACCGTTGACAGATTTCGCGCATGGTGTTTGGCTAACGCGTTGCAAACGCTCGGAGGTACACTGTTGTGAATCATCCATTTTGCACCGTATTTATTGAACAGGCTTTGCATGTAGACTGAAGAATTCATCAGACTGTTGAAAATAGATTTTGCTTGGGACGATACCTATGGCTGTTGCTTTGAGATTGTCCAACATTAATTTCAGTATTGCAAATTTTTCTTGAATTAGATACATTTTTTTTACTATGTAAACTTACATGTATGTACCATTGATCAAATGCTTTAATATTTGTGTCTATCACATAGCTTGGAATTTCCTACTTTTTTCTGACTTCTGAGTATTTTGAGCTTACTTGTAGATCATGCAGCATGCTTTGTGGTGTCATCTATACGGAATAGCTTATCTATGTAATTTCATGAATTTACAGCAAGTCTGTGTCTTGTGTAACAATCTGATTTGGTTCAATTTGGTGTCTCAGAATTATAGCCGTGGGGTATGAGGCCAGAGCACATGGAGTGACCAGACAAATGAGAGGTGATCAGGCCAAAGAGAAATGCCCAGCTATCCAACTGGTCAGAGTCCCAGAGAATAGAGGCAAAGCAGACCTCACAAGGTATTTGAAGGAAAAATTGCAAGCACACTTTTTGAAGAAATTAAGAAGACTCTGACAGAGTCTTGTTGGCTGCTTTCAAAAATGAGAATAGACTGCCGTTTGGGAATTACTCCAGGTATCGGGAAGCCGGGGCCGAGGTTATCACTGTACTGACCCAGTTCAGCGGCTGTGTAGAGAGGGCTAGCATTGATGAGGCCTACGTAGATCTGACCGAGGCGGTACACCTCCGTCTGGCCCAGATGGCCGGGGAGCCTGTCAGCGTAGACATGCTGCCTCACACCTACGTGGCGGGATGGGATGGACGGGGTGCTGAGCCAGAGGCAGCCGAGCGGGATGAAGGTAGTCGAGACCAACGCCAGGATGGCGGCAACGGTCCCTCGGCGGTGTTTGTCACTGAAGAAGGCGAGTGAAAATCTAGCCTAGAGAGGATCTGGCCCACTAAACTCTCAAACCTCTAGGGTATCTACCTTGAGCAGAAGCATTCCCTCATCTGTTGGAAAGAGCCATGTTGTGGGAAGTGTTCGTTTCGTTGGTAGCCACTTGACTGTGACATGTGCATTTTATAATTATTTGTGAACCACCGAAGTGTAATTGCTACCATAGGAGCCTCTGTTGCCAGGAAACTTGTGCCGTCTCTTGGTCCCGCTCAGGGCGGATTTTGGGTATAAACACTGCCAGACTAAACATTGTGATTAATTTGCTTGCAGAGTACAAGATCCAATAAACAAGTACAAAACATTGTCCCAAGGTCAAATGGTCCCACAGTTTGCCGTTCCCACCCCTCACAAAATCTCATAGAGTCATTATTCTCAGGGACTTCATCTAGCTCTCATTGTCCTAATAATTGGGAATTTAATCGGAGGCTGTTAATCAGCGTGGTGCAACAAAGCGCTCCAGACTGTCACTACACGACTGTGCTGTGTCTGGCGTGGTAAGGGTTTACTGTTGTGGCTGAAGTTTCCTTCCCTCCAAGAAGAATCAGTTTTTGCTCTCCACAGATGCCAGGAGAACTGGTACCTTTCAGTGGCTGGACCAGCTGACAGATATCGAGGGCAAGCGGCTTGCCATAGCGGCCGTCATTGTCGAGGAGATGAGGGCCGCCGTGCTGCAGCAGACCAAGTTCCACTGCTCGGCGGGAATCTCTCACAACAAGGTAGGCTCGGGGACATTGTGAGAGGATGGTAGGGGAGCTAGTGATGACAGAAGCCCCCTGACGTGGCTGGTGGTAGTCATTTTGCTGTGCATTTGCACATTTGCTCAGGTGATGAACAGCGCAGCCTAGAGTCAGGTTGTGTTTGCCCCTGTCCTCGTCAAACAGTGCATGTGTTGCTTGATATTCATATCCAGTCAGCGGGATCTCTGCCTTCCTTCCCCCCTCCCAGCCTTAATCACCACTACTGCCACCTTTCCAATCGCCAGCGGTAATCATTAGCAATTTCATGGTCACATCACTGACCCAAACTGACCTCACTATGCCCTTGGGTAGGGCTTACCCCTGAATCCTGGATCTATCTGAGCAGAAGTCAGGTGCTTCTCAGAATTGTACTTGGCTTTTTGCTCCTTTGGAGAAAGAATAATTTTCTATCAAAGCACTCAGCAATTAGAACACTCTTCCCAAAAAGAAATATCAATGAAACAAATACTGTGGTATTTTTTCACTCCAAATTGAAGTGTAGTTCAGATGTACCCCTGGCAGAAATAGATTGTCAAATTGCTGATGGGACAACCACACATTTGTAATCTATGTCAACTGGTTGACTGGAAACACGTGGTATCTTTAACCTCCTTCCTTGGTTGTCTTATGCAGGTGTTAGCTAAGCTGGCATGTGGCTTGCATAAACCCAAGAAACAGACCGTGGTGCCCAAGCAGAGCGTGGAACGGCTCTTCAAAACCCTGCCCATCAACAAAATGTGAGTTGAGCAGCCAAGGAAAACTCTTGAGTCTGTTACTGCATGGAGTCATTATTCTTGAAGTCGCTTTTTTGTCGAGCAGAGCCGTTTTGTGGTTTTGGACAAAAGATTGAACAGAGCCCAGAACTTTGAATGGAAGCCCATTTTGACAGAGTTGTAAGGGAGATTTCTCCACTCAAAACAATGCTAGAAGCATGTGAGTATCCATATTCTCACTTGTGTTCTCATCTGAGAATCCGTTGCGTCTCTCCTGCTTCCCTGCTGTCGCAGTCAGTGTAACTCAAACTACCTCGGATCAAGAGGTGTCCATCTCCCGGCAGCCATTTTATTTATCACGACAGCTATCACATCATCGTCCTTGACCTTTTTTCCAGTCGCAATTTAGGTGGGAAGCTGGGGCGAAGCCTGACAGAGGACCTGGGTGTCGAGTTCATGGGGGACCTGTGCCGCTACACAGAGAAACAGCTTCAGGCCAAACTGGGCGACAAAACGGGGTGAGCCTATGCATAGTTTTCCAGAATTGGCTGAAATGTTCTCAACTCATGCTGATTTGCAGGCAGTATCACCAATATAAATTGCTTTTCCGCATAGATTCTCCAACATACATAGTATTCAAAAAAGCTCCTTAATGTTTCTAATGTTTGTGCTTGTTTTGCTGTTTTGCTTTTCCTGTCGTGTTCCGTCTGACAAATGATTTCGTTTGTCGTGCTTGTACTCTGTAATGCCTTCCTTGTTGGCATGATTGTGTGAAAGCAAGCTACCTACCTACCAACAAATATGTAACTGTCGAAATTTCTAACACTTGCAATTTCTAATGATATACAGACAGACAATGTCTTCTTTACTGGGAATTCTTAACGGTAGTTTCCAGTTTTTGAAGAGCCATCAGGATTCAACTTTGACTTCATTTGATTTAATGAAATATAGATTTTTGTTATCTATTTTGCAAATAGGACTTCTCTAAAAGATGAGAAAAGGAAGCTCGGAAAGAGTTCACTGTTATAAATTTGGATGAGTGTATACAGCTAACTATCCTCCTGTTTACACCAGTCATTTCAAAGACAATGTACAAAAATTAAAACATTTTAAAAATAAAAGTTGAAGGGCCTGATGTTTCAAAACTAAGATAATCTTTTTCAAAGGGAAAAAATATTTTTACATTCCTTGTGTGTGCATTTGAATATGTAATTGAAGTAAGTTTGTGTTCGATCCAATTCTAAAATTCTACCCCCCTTCCACACTTTGGGCCACTCAATTTATAAATTGACCTGCTACCTAACAGATGAAATGGAAATTGCAAGTTCATGATTATGTACAGGACAAACTATTTGAAAGATCTGTTGGCCAGAACACTTCATGTGTGACTGAGACCAGAGAGTATTGACAAAAGACTTAGAATGACTTTTTGAACTCTTGTTGCTTTGGTTTGGCAACAGTGCCTGGTTGTATGGTCTCTGTCGCGGCGTGGACGACGAACCAATCAGGGCTCGGCTTTTGCCCAAATCAGTAGGCTGTGGCAAGAACTTCAGAGGCAAGATGGCATTGGACACAAAACAGAAGGTACTAGGTTACACACAACTTTCTCGATCCTAAACTGTGATACCTGTTAAGGTTTTCCTCTTATCATCTCAAGCAATGTTGATGCCTTGTCTGTTTTCATGGTAACACAGATTGCATAGTGTTCATGCTCTCATCTCATGCTTGGAAGAAACTTTAATTCTACATCTGTTTCCATATTTGACAGTATTCTGAAATGTTTTGTTGGTCTTCAATTTTCTTTTCCTCAGTGATTCAATGCTGTTTCAGTACATGACAGGCGGCCAGTGAGCTAAGCTTAGACATTCAGGGGATTCCATTTTCCTTATCAAAAACCTAAAAAGAACGTACCTTGAAGATGATTAGAAAATTGCACAAAGAATATGACCAAAAGTCATGTCATGGGTGCTCGAACCCGAAAAGAGCTGGATTTTTTGAACTCACAGCCGGGGATCTGCAGGTGATTTGGACCCCAAGAACTTGGTTTTCCCATGTCTGATCTTTTCTAAATTTGGCTTGCATGAAAAGACACTCATTATCAGCACCAGGCTGAAGTGTTAACTCAATCCAACATATGGTTTTGTTGTTATGGCTGTTTGATGTTCAAGGCCACACTCATGTCGGCACGCATGCATTGAGCACGTCTGTGGAAAAGTAAACATTTCTGGCCGACCTGTCTTGGGAAAATGGGCACTGCCTGAGAAAGTTACGTCCAATTTTCACAAACTTGGTGTCAAAATGAGTGCAAGATGTTACTGACAAAACTCCGGAAAGCATGGTGTATGAAGAAAAAGATGCACCGTAATGATTTAAAAAGTCTTTGAGCATTAAGACAGTGTTTCTATTAGATAATGTAACACTGCTTCTGAGGTGCATAGGGCAAAGCATTCTCCACTGGATTGACAGAGGCAACCAAGCAAAGACTTGATTATGTCAAGCATTCACAAAATGTAAGAGGTTTTGGACTCATAATTTCCATATATTCTGCTTCAGGTTAAGCACTGGATCAGTCAGCTAGCTGAGGAACTGACAGAGAGATTGGTCAGGGAACAAGACCTGGTATGTTCAGTTGTTAGGAATGTTGGGTCCAAACGGTGACAAAGCATTACATATTTTTAAAAAGTGGATTTCACAAAATGTTTTATTCAGTTTTATAACCGAAGCTTAAATTGCGCGTTCTTTTTTTCTGTAATTAATGTAAATACATGTACATTGTATTACATACATATATATACATGCATGCAGCGTTTTGATCTTTGAATTCAATAGTTGTCAAACATGACATTGTAACTAACAATGTCATGTGACATCTATGAAATGTGTGCAATACAAGTTAACTACAGTGATAATATAAAATACAAATAGGATCATATTTGTTATCTGATTTTGTTACTAAGAGGAAGATGGTGTTAACCTTTGGACATTTACATGGGCACTCTCCATACGGATACGCATATGCATGCTGCGCATTGAAACCGCGCGTATGGAATGGCACCTTACCTCCGTCATTTCGTTGTGCGTGCACCGCAGAACAACCGCACAGCCAAGTTGCTGTCGGTCCATGTACAGCAGACCGGGAATTCAACGACCGGCTTGAGCCGTTCCTGTGCCCTGCACCACGTGGATGCCTCTACCATAACCAAGGATGTCTTCATGGTCATTCAGAGCCTCAACGTGGCTGGCAATCAGCAAGAAGCATGGTACCCTTTGCCTCTTCTCATTCATTTTTTGTTTTGGTTTTTTTTGTTTTATTGGATTGCTTACTTGCAAGCAGTGCTTTATTGTGTATTTAATTATTTAGCAGATATGCACAGAATTACCCATCATGCAAAAAAGAAGATTTTGCAGGATTTAGGAAGGTTTCTAGTGGAAGTACCAAGGGAATTAGGGTTAAGTTTCCCTCAGGAGGGTCTGCATATTGTGTTGATAATATTTATATTGTCCAGAGTACCAACATCATAGCTGCCAATATTAGAAAACAAAAAGCAACTGGGCAGTGAAAGTCCTTTGTTACCAAAAATAGGCAATCCATGGTCCAACAGGAAATCCGAATGTCATCTTGGGAAAACGCCTTGAAAGAGTAGGATCTTGGGAAGACAGTCCAAATTATCATTTCGCTTTCAGACCTTTAAAGGTAATTTCTAATACATTAACCCTAACCATGCTGAACCGAACAAGGTTATGCAGGATTTCAATGGTCCCTAGGGGGTTAGGGTTAAGATATTCATTGTCAGGAATCAGCGTTAAGTGGAGGTTTCTGAGGTAGTGAATATTATGCTAATTATATCGGGGGCATATCCGCAATTTATTCAGGGTGCCTGCGATCACTTCGTTGGGCATGTCAGCATCCAAATTCAGCGAGATCCAGACGGGGAAATCGGGCATCAAACGCCTGGATACTTTCCTGACGAGTGTGGCCAAGATGAGCGACGACCAACCCTGCACCTCCTCTGCCACGGAGGATGAGGACGGGGGCCCAGACTCGGCGGGCGGTGCCAGCCCTGTGCCCGACAGCCGACAGAAGGGGTCGAATGCGGGCCGCGCACCCAAGGAGCTTCCAGTGGCCAGAAAGTATGGGATTCAGGCCTTCTTCACACCGTGGAAGGACCAGACCCACGACAAGAGGTGTCCCGTGGTTGCCAACAGCAGCAACTGCAATGGAACCAATAGTGGAGTGCCACAGTCAGAAACGGAATCCCCAGAGAGAGCGAAAAAGAGACCTGGGAAAAAGAGCGGACATGCCTTCTTCAGGAACTACATTCAGAAGGTGATAGAGCCGACCGGAGGCGATGACAAAATGGATATTCATGCCAGCCAGTGTGTGATGTTGGATGTACACAAGAGCAAGAGAGATGGGGATTGCATCATGGAACATACAGATATGGAGGACAGCCATTTTGATAGTTTGGCCAACACCAATTCAACCTTGGGCACAGGTGATCGTGGAACAGGGTCAGGTGCAAAAGAAGAAAAGATCGTCGAAAAGCCCCAAACATTGTGTGTCAGTGAGCATGGAACTACCTCAGTGGCATCGGCTGAGCTGAACTTATCACCTGCCCATGACCAGTCAGAGCAGCCACCGAGCGAGGTGGCCTTTGACTCCACTAATAACCCGAGTCGGACCCCAGACACGGTCACTTGTGACAAGTGCAACAAGGCTGTGTCCCCCTGGGAATACCCGGAACATCTGGACTACCACTTTGCCCTAGAGTTGCAGGAACAAATGCAAGGGCCTCCACGGCCGCCAGGGGCTGCAAACAATCTGCACAGTCCAGCCGGAGCTGGAGCCCTACAAAGTCTCTCTGGGTCTGGCGGAGGAGTTGGGGGCCTCAAGAGGAGGGGAAAATCCCCCAGGTCATCCAATGGGTCCAAAAAACTCAAAACAGAAGCTTCGTCTGGGACACTTCATTCATTTTTTAAGCAAAAATAACAGGAACATTAATATTGAAAAGCTTAAAATACTGGCATTGTCACTAAGGTAATCGGTGCAAAATTCAGATATCACGAACAATATTTTTTCAATTTTTTGACTGAATGTTTTATTATGATTCTCTAAGTTTGCATTCTATTACGCCACAAGCAATGATTTCAAGCCTGGTGACACTTGTTACGCGTACCTGTACGTGAAGGGTTAGCCATCTTGCACTGTAATCTCACTCTCAAGCGCAGTGTTGATGTCCATCAGCAACCTGTTCCAACTCTGCAGATGCTCTGTGCAGTAGAGGTACATGTTAGGGTTTCCATCAACTCTCACCGAAATGAAATGTTTCATACAATTCCAATTTCTATTACGTGGAACAGCACGTGTGTACGTACACACTGCGCAATGTGCATTTACAGTACACGTACAATGTGATATCACAGAATTCCGTGCATGGCAGACTGGGTCTCGTGAGCAGTGTTGTGTGTCAGATTTATCAAAATAGAAAGTAGGCTTTATTTACCTAGATAGTTTATAGTGTTGTCTCTTTTGAATTGTCACCATTAGAGGCCAAATGTGCATAAGATATAAAACCATTAGTTTTTTTTGCCGTGCATTTTTGCATCTTGAGAGTTACCGTCGGTGTGCTGAAAGTACTAACTCTGGGAGGCAAGATGCATTCATTCTTGGTTATTTCGTGTAATGTACACCATGTGGACAGGTCTCTTGTTTTGGAGGACTGGCTTAGTACACATGCAAACGCCGTCATATTTTTTATGTAATTTATCCATGTGTAAATGCAATGCAAAAATTGTCAGTAATTTAATTAACATATTAGAGGAAATACTTCATTTTGTACTGAGTAACTTGGGCGTGTAAGTGCAATAAAACAAGTGAAACCTGACAATGGATTAAATCTGTTCTGTTTTTTTTCTAATTAACATCCATTATACCCAGGTTCATTAAAAACTGGAACAGAAACCCCACACAATGATTTATACGAAGTCAAAGGGACAGGGGAAAAAATCTTATATCAGTAAAGGTACAATGGAATAAACTTTCAAAGTATAATTTGTCAATTCACAATTTGTTTTATTCACAAAACAGCATTAAAAATGCTCCAGGAGTTTTGCATCCCACGGATGCCATAACTGTGTGAATACCACTGAAATTATTACAACTTAAAAAAAGAAAAATTAGAACAAAAGCCAAATAAAATCAGGCTTGAAAAGATTTTGAATGAAAAGCTGCAAGTATATACAGCTCAGTTGGCGCGGGTAATACATGTGTTTTCAATCTTAAGAGGGGAAATACAATTGAAGAAAAGACAGGAAATAAACATCACATATTATAGTTTGAACAGGATAACTACATTGTTGTAATACTGCCAATGATGTGTGATAATTAAAGGAATGTTATACGTATATACCTCAAGTTTTACACTGTCATTTTATGGTACAGTTACGCATTAAATACAAGCAGATTTCATTAAAAATTGTTTTGCACTGCAGTTCCTGCAGACACCTACACTGTACTTAAGCTATCCAGCAGCTCATTGGCTTGTTAAAAAGATGCTTTTACGAGACAAAGCTGGTGATTGGGTACAGTTCACACACTCGCAGCCAGGCTTGCTATGTACAGTGACATGACTTCATAAGTATACCACACATGTGACTGCTCTGCAATCTGTCGGAGAAGACAAAACGTGACTTGGCTGAGGGTTAGCAGCAGGAAATGCAGACAGACATCATTGCAGCACCAACTCTTGAGCAACTTTAGGGGCCCCTTAAGTCGTAATACTTAAGTCGCAATACCAAAAGTAACAACGTTGAATGCAGATAGAGAAGATAAAATTAAAAGAAGTATGAAATGCCCATCCTGTGATTCTAGTTTCAATCTGGGAATAAAATTGAAAAGTCAAAAACTCTAACCAGTAAAACTGACAACCTCAACCTCATACAAATTTGCATATCATGCACAGGACCAGCATATGAAATAAGCAAATAAAATCATGGCATATTTCAGCCTCTTCACCTCAATAGATTTGTTTGCAGCTCTTTGCCCGCCAGTTGTTTCTTTTTCAAATTAAAACCAACTTGTGTCTTCAACCAAAACAACTGAAGATTTTATGTCAAAGATCCATGCCAAAGTAAAGACATGAAGCTCATCTTTTTCACCTTTATACACTGAGGTAATAAGTTTGTCAGATGAATACAAAATTTTGTTTCTTTCAATAAATTAAATTCAAACAAAAGTTTATAGAAACTCGATTATATATACATAGACTTTTTTCTATATACATTATGTTCTTGAATATATAAAACTCAGCTGTTTCCATTTTTTTTTCTTGTATGCCAAAAATATTCATTCAGATATTCTAGCCAATTACAGGAGCCAGCTGGATTGAACTCATTGAAATTTGAAAGAACTGGTGGTTTTCCGTCATATAGGGGAAAATAACTCAAATGAGCACCAATTTGGTCCATATTCTTAATGCAGAACACTCCTAACTTTCTTTGACTTTGGGAGAAAAAAAAAATGTTACAGAGAGGATGAAAGTTGAAGGTGAGTTGCGCACAATAAGTTTTGAGTCGGTCAAATCAAAATGTTGCAGACTCCAACCGGACTGACCAGTACAAGATGGCACAGTGTGACCATTTATGATACTTGCATTTTGCGGAACCTGCCACAGGCCCACCAGTCCGTTGCATGGAAGTTGCCAGGTACGCATGGGCACAACCAGTTTCCAGCTGGAAGTGCACATACCCATAGTATCTCTGCCACTTCCAAAGTTGTTACCCGTGCACTGACTCTACAGAGATCAAAACCCCACAAAAGGCAAAAATGGTATTTTCCGGCAATATCGGATGCAGCCTTGGACAACCAGTTATTTTCATATCACACCCAGTTGTCTTCCTCAGTGAACAGAAAAAGTACCGGCAAGGACATTTCTGCAGTTTGTTACCTTGCTTCATTCCTTTTTAGCCACCATCAACACCCAACTTAGACAACCCACAGAGCCAAAGTCTTATAAAAATATCAATTGATGTGGTAACAATTAGCTCTCAGGTACACATAAGTGCAAGTTTTCATCGCTCACTACATCTAGTTATTTTTCTTTGCATTCAAGTGGAAGACCAAAAGCTTCTTGGAATAAACAGCTCAGCACTCGCAGATTGGTGGAGAAAATAATCAGAATTGAAAAACTTCAAGAGAGAAAAAGATCATTTTTCTACGGGAAGTAAAGTCTTAGAGGCCCACATACATCCCCAAAGGTCAACTGGATGATCTTGCCAGCAATCTGTCCTACACCAGTTCTCTTCTCCAACACTACGTCACTAGACCCATTGCAGCGAAGCATTTCCTTCACAACATCCGTCATGCTTTCACCAAATCTTGTATGTCTTTCCCACATGAAGCAATATCAATTCATATATTAGATTATCTATAAAGTAGTTGGGAATGTAAGGCAGCCTTTTTTTTAACCCCACCCGCCTAAAAAAAAAAAGACCAAAATTTACTACTGCCTCCAGGGGAAAAAGTACGAGGAACAACTGTAAATGAATTGAAGTCATAGACTTAAAACTTACAAATCAAACTGCAAGCTTGACAGTGACGACGACCACAAACGTAGCGTGTCAATCATAGAAATGAGCTTAAACAATAACATATTGCAAGTGGTATTTCATGTCACAGCAGACAAACAGGTTGAATCGAAGAGTTTAACATGCCCAGAACTGGACCTGAATTAGGACATTTGTAACTCAACCAAATGTCTTTTAAACTTTTTTTAGTTATTAAAAAAGCACAGCATTGTCTCTGCCATATAACATCTCAAATGCAGCCTCATAAAGAGAAAATGCAAAGTTCGGAGTTAATACATTTATGTGTTGATCAGTTAAGTTGACAGGTACATTTATTGCACCTTTCAAAGTCTCATTAAATTAAGTGAAACAAAATTATACAGTAACTGATTTTCAGGCAAACATATCTTTATCTTTAAGGACATACAGTTTTGTACATGACACAGGTTTATACATGAAATTCTATACAATACTTGTAGCACAATGAAATAAATGTGTACAGGCTGGTAGCCTCATAATCAAAAGCTTTAATAATGCACCCAAAAAGCTCTTTCAAAATACCTTTATGTACAATGCGTCCGTGGAATTCTTATAAAAAGGTTTAACTCTATATCGCAGACATTTTTTTTGGGGGGGGGGAAGGAAAAACTTTTCACAAGACTACCAGCCTGGCACCACAAAGCATGCTGATGAGAGCAAAGGTGGAAGATAAAGCATTTAAGTTATCATTAAGTGTACAATAAAAAAAAGGATAATACTTACTGCCAGAATACAAGTCATACTCATATTTAACATCACCCAGACCAGCTGAGCTACAACGGAGTATGGCCACTATACATCACATACCCTCAGCAAAAAAAGAGGAGAATAATTAAATAAAGACAAAAAATGTATACAAACTGTTTAAGCGTACCTCAATGCACACATTAATAGTGTGATACTCCTCTGCCAGACCAGCTGAGCTACAATGAAGTATATATGACTACTATATTATACATGCCCTCGGAAACCGTCCAACCCCCCCCTCCCAGCAAAAAATCTGTACAGGTTAAACATATCCCAATGCACACATACACTATGTGCTACTCCTGGGCCAAACTATCTCAATTATTCTCAGTTTGCGTAATAAAAGCTGTCTCCTTTTTACATTGTGCCTGCACAACGGTCCAAATCTTCCCCGTTTATTAACATCTGTCCAAATCATCTTCCCCGTTTATTAACATCTCAACTGAATGTTCTCATTGTAGCCTTTTTTCTTTTTTTTTTAAAGTTGACAATATCAGTACATGTGACTGTTTTGGACGCTAGTGTACACAGATGCATGCCACACATGTTCTTTACGTGTACATTTCCCTAGGCAGAGAGCTGTCTCTGTTTAATCCAAAGGCTACTGCATAAGAACACACACATTCCATCTTAACCCTACAAAATTGATCACTTGCACTGATCGCTTGCACACAAACACACATTCCCTGATCTACAAATCTGCCAGCGTGATCTTTAAACGTTCCTCTATCTGGCATGCCAAGTTCCTATACCCTGGTCGACTTGTGTGGTCCCCCCCGCACATCAGTCTGCATCAAATCAGCATGATCCACTAAACAAAGCAAATAACTGGATGCCATGTCTTTAATTAAACACACAGAACATCAACCACACGTACAGGCAACCAATGTCACACCGATTCTCACTGCACTATGAGGAACATTCAACAATCCACATCAACACAGACAACTCACATGCGTCATACAAAAAACTCTGAACAGTTCCAACTTGTTCTCGTGCACAGCGTCAAATTTGCATACACATGTACCAGAGCATCAAGATGCTTCTGAGCTTACTCTGTGTTAATTTGTGGATGTTTTGGGGCTTTTTATATGCCTTTGGAGGGAAACAAAATGAAACAGACCCTTCCAAAGTTGACCTTTTTCTCAGTTTTTCAAAATACAATATTTTTGCTCGAGGGCCATCATTGAACCAGCAAACAAACATTCACCCAACATTCGACAATTGCCTTGTTACATCGCTTCAAATTCAAAAAAAAAAATGAAAGCTGCAATACACTCATCTGCATAGAATAAATCAAACATTTGAGATTGCCTGCTTTTCTTTCAGACCTGAGAGGTTGCAGAAATGGCGTTGCAGGGAGAGCCCTTCAACACCATCTGCCCATTTATGACAACAAATATGCATGTGAGGGCAGTTGAGTATCACTTATGAATGACTGCATTCATTTTTACAAACTTGACATACATGCCTACATGTACTTCCGATCAACGATAAAGCAGTAGTTCCCATGGTGAAGCAACATGCTTCACGTTTTGTGACCCAAATCCCTTCTTGCGAGCTCACAGCAAACTTGACACATTTATCACACTGTCATCAGTGACTCATCTGGACATCACCCTCACAACGCGATGCTCCCACAGTAAGCTGAATTCATTACCCATCACTCGTGCATGCCCCATTTTACAATTCTTGAAACATCAACAAATGCGTATACCCCTCTCAAATGGTAATATGCACCACATACTTGACTGTGGACTTCCAGCAAGATGGTGGTTGTTGCTGTGGGGCCTACATGAGCAACAAGTGAAGGACAAAGTATATTCAGTATATGCAGATCATGGCTTTTGTGTGTACATGTACCAGTACCACAGATTCTGTGTGACCAATTTTCGACTGAATGTGCACAAGCTGGCAGCAAAGTCACATCTTCCTCTGTGTCACCACAGGGCTACACGTGCAGGAGTCAATAGCCCCATGCTCGCACAAACATATACAATGCACAATTCAGATTCTGTGAAACTTCTCAAGTGCTGATTCAAAGAGCTCACGTCAACAACCCGTACCCACACAACCTCCTTTCTCGCTTTAACCTCCACACTTGACCCAATTTCATGGTGCTACTGAGCATGACCATAATTATATAACAACTTTATTCATTGATGGTACCGGTGGCCATGTCATCTCTGCAAGATGTTTTTAACAGGCCATCAGAAGCAACTTAGGAAGTTAGAAGGATACACAACTTGAAACTTTACTTGTAAGTACGATGAGAAAAGGGTTTAGTTTTAAGTAGGAGAAAACCCGGATAGATTTACCCAATAAGTCCCATGGAGTCAATTTCAGGGACTGAAAACCCAATAAAAGTCGGTTGGGATATGATACAAAACAGAGTTGCAGAGGTGGCAGCTTAAAGTGAGGAAAGTATCACTGCTGTGAAAACCTGACTTCCCACTTCAGGTTGCATTTAGGTAGGAGCTTAGATTAATTGTTAAAAATTCCATTTCTTTTGTGTAGAGGGCAAACAGTACCCACAGCAAAATGCATGCTAACACCATGGCCAGAATTTGTCTCAATGGACCAACAATAAATACATCCATGCCCATGTAAGCTGTCTCTACTGTGAAATATGCCTAAGGCTATACTATAGTGCAACACTTTTCTCCTCAGGCCTTGGGGAATGATCAAGTGAGGCCATGTTTTGTATGTAGCAATAATGTCCTCTTGAACATTGAGACGCACCGTAAAATTGGTCACTAGCTAACCCACTATATTAAAATTGTGTGGTATACCTCTAAATGTGGTATATCTCTAAATGTGGGTGGAGTGTTGGGGCCGCCTGGTAACTCTCAATTACAGGGTCACAGGCCTGTATGTGTATTAAAATGGGTACCGGCTTTAGCTTAGGAGCAACCTGTGATGGACTGCATCCAGTGTGCCCAAGAGAATAGAATTATAATTTTAAGTCTGTGCTACAGAAACCAAGGATTGACCTCTGGTCTGACGAGCTGTAAGGGCTTGAGACTTGACTTACATTCTTCCCAGTACTCATGTGGCACTCGCCCTGCAAGCAAATTTAAAAATGCCCACAAACACCAACTGGCATGTGCCCATTCACATTTCTATTTCTTAGAGGCAATGCACGTCTCAATAGCAAGTGCACGTCACTCACTTTCAAAAGACCCACGATTTGTCACTCATTCGGGAAAAACCCACAGGAGACTGAATCCTGAGTTAGTGTCAAATTGCAAAACTCTCACAAGGTGCATACCTGTCAAGACTGGAAAAAACTCAAGAGGTTCTGACGCTTTCTCAGCATTATCAAGCATCAAACTTACACCTTTCTCCAATATGAAGCATCACAACGCTGCAACACGAGAACGCACTGTCTGACCAAATGCACATTCCTCTCAGTCCCGTTTCTCACTGTCATGAGAGTTATAAAGCATACTGGGGGGTGACCGGGAGCTTGGTTTTGCACGTATGACCTCAGAGCAATAACTGGAAACATGTTCATGGAGGTATAAAAAAAGGCAGAGCAAGAAACAGTTACATCTGTTTCCTTTTTTCCTGCCTCTTAGAATCAATGATGAACCAACTCCAACATTTGGTTCTCGTTTGGTCGCAGAAATGACGTCACACAGGCATGACCACAGCCACGAACATGCCCAGCCAATAATCAAAGCCATTAACATGTTTCTGGTCATGGTCTTAAAAACACGCCCCAAATTTAACCACGGACCAAACACTTTGACCTACTTTGATTTGTAGATAATGGGAGACTTTGAAACGCTTGGTGGCGACAAATATACCGGTCCGTCTTACCAGTTCGGGGCATGCGCACATTGTTCTGAGCATGCGTGCATAGTTCTGAGCACGCCCAATACCATGAAAAAGGAGCGGTATGTCTGCTGCCACCAGCGTTTCAAAGTCTCCCATTAGAGTACATTTTGAGCTCCATGCAGAAGTACATGTACACCCCAACAACAGTGACAGGGGCTGGGCCAACACTGCTGCAGCTATGTGCCTGGCACCTGATCAAGCCAAAACACTGAGTTTCCGCACATGGTAAATAAAATAAGTCGTCAACACTACGCAACGAATCAGTGCACGCACCATTTTTGCCAGTTCTTTCTCTGAAGAAGTACTACCACTCCTGCACCGTAGTTGTGGGGACATACACTCGACATTTCACCTATTTTGTTTGGACCGAATACATTGTGGGGACTCAGAAATGTTCCCACAACTCAGCTCAAATTTCCCTAACAAAAGAGCTTGTCCCCTGAACGCGGAGAATGCCTACCCACACATACTTCTTCTATAGTTGTGGGGACATACCTTACACTCATCATTACATTGATTTGGAGGATGTCACAAAGTCCCCATAACTATGTCCTAATTTGCCCAACAACAGAAAACTTCCCCACAACCTGGTGAGGGCCTCTACCCACATATACTTTCTCTGTAGTTGTGGGGACATACATTTGCCATAATACCGATTCTGTTGGGCAACAAGATGCTGTGGGGACAGCAGAGAGTCCCCACAGCTCATGTTTTACATACAAAGTGTGGACATTGCTTTGTTCTCCTGTGGTTAAGGAAACTTGAGGAAAATGCTCCTTTTTCTCCAACTAGGATAACTCCTTAGAGCTGGATTTTTGATGATGCCTTCCTGGACTGTTCCTTTTCATTTTGCCACAAATGACATTGACCCCAAAATACCTCTGAAACTGTTTTCATAGAGGGGAAAACATTGTGTGAATTTGTGCGAGTCCACACAACACCATCATGCCCTACATTATGTGGACTTCTTCTTTTGCGCAGAGGTGCACACTATGTATGCCACGCCTGCTCACACACAGCTGTACATTCTTTGTACATGTAACTCTGCACAAGTACAAAGAATGTCACATGACAGGCATCGTCACATGACAGACCACAAATGCAGCAGTTCAAATATAACTATAGAGTTGCTTTTCATTCCAATCATACTCGCGCAAGCACACATCGAACAAATCATACAAAACACCCAAAACAAGTTCACACAACGCCATCATACCCTACATTATGTGGACTTCTTTTGTGCAGAGGTCCACACTATGTACGCCACGCCAGCTCACATGCCTCAGACAGACACATCACCCTTCTTTTCTCATGCAGTATCCCCCAATCTGACTCACAAAGCATATCTGGAATAACACCAAGTTTTGAGCACAATGTGTGACCGACAGTGATGGCAACTGATTCAAAGGTTCCGCATTTTCTGTGAAAGTGACCAAACATTCGTGGCTCAGTTTTCAGATGAGAACACAGTTCAGGTAAACACTTCAATATATTTAATTCACCTGTCAACCCCCTCAAATTCATAAACTTCTACAAATTTCCGTACTGATTGCATTTTCGTACTTCGAGGATTTCAAGCACCAAATACAGCTGACACGTTATTTTTTCCACATTCTAAACACTGACACTGCAAGCGTACTGCCCTGTGACACGTGTCTTGCAGACAGTATTAAGATTCTCTTACAGCAAACACCAATGCTGTGTATTCATATTTACACCTGTGCGTTCTTCAGCTGGTGTAGCCCCCTTAAGATGTGTGTCCAGTTTACCTGAATATTTTGACAGCTGTATTTCAAATGCCAACATCTAGACACAGGTGTCCTCAATCCAGTGCACAAGTTTTGTTGACACAGTGGAACCCAGACACACCTTTCTTGCAGCTGTGCTATTTTTTTGTTTAGACCTGCGTGTCCTTCTGCAGGTGCAATGTGTCCATCTGGTCCAGGATGAAGGTGACAGTGTGCCGCCTGATCAGCTCCAGGTGGCTCTCCAGCATCTTGTTCTTCTCCCGGATGCTGGTCACTTCGTGTTTCAGGCGGCTATTCTCGGCCACCAGCACCTCTCGTTCCTGCAGAGCAGAAGACATCACAAGATTGTGACACTTTGGCACAGGATTACGACACTAGCCTTCACTTTTGCCCCAGTTTGTTGATATCTTTACTCTGCCGAGACCAGTGGGGAAAACAAGCTAAAGGGGCTGTATCCAAGAGGTGTTCAAGCAAATTCAAATGCACCGCTGTATCGTCATAGCAAATATTTGCACTGTAAATTCACAAACTTGTATTTCCAGACTGGCCAAATTCTCAAAGTTGTGAGGGTAACTAGCAACAAGCATTGCAGTCGGAAAGATACACATTGCTATTGGACAGATTGCCCATTGTCAAAAGGTTTACATTGTGACTTCAAAAAGAATGGAATATTCTAACTTTTATTTAATTGCTGGTCTGCACCGGCAGATGTAAGGACCTACCCTTTCGGCAGTCATCAGCCGATCCTTTAGCTCCTCATGTTTGGCAGCGGGGCTGCCCTTGAACACGCTGGAGTCACTCCCCGTCACACTGTTCTGGTCCCCAAAGCTGCTGCTGTTGCTGTCGTCCTCACTGAGCTCGCTCAGGCGTCGGCCGCTGCAGATGATGCCGCCATGGTCCTCACTGTCCTTGTCCGAGTCCTGGGAGGCCGTCTCCGGGCTGCTGGCTGCGGAAGCTGCCGCCGCAGCAGCAACTGCTGCTACCTTGGCCTCTTCGGTTTGGGTGGCCTGCTGTACCAGCCTCATCTGCTTCTGGCACTGGCTCAGCCGCTGCTGATCCTCCCACACTACATCCTTGGAGATTGAGACTTTAGTGAGAGGAAGCAGATAGAAAGGATGAAATTAGTTTTTAAGCACGAGTACATAGCTACATTTACCTTGAGAAAAAAATGAGTTGTGGTGGAAGTAGGTTGGAGATCTGTACTGTGTCTTATGTGCATGAGATAAACGATACCCTCTAACAAAAGTTCTGGTTATTATGCATTTTGACGATGCTGCCTTCCAAGTGATACAAGTCCTTGAAAAATTTAAAGGAGTTAACCAAACAGATTGGACAAGAGAATAATATGTTGGCGATTCTTGGACTCGAGAGACAGGTCATGTTTGAATTGCTTTGGTCGATTGACTGTAGATGTACCTCTGTTCAGCTGGCTAGTACTCTGACTGTGTCCCTTGTCATGGCTATGCTTCCGACGGTTGACCACTGCCCCGTTGGCCTGGCCGCCTGACTTTGCGGCATTGATTGGCCCGTCCAGCGTGTGTCGGCGCTGCATGGTGGAGGTGATGCCATTCAGCCCATTGCCACTGGCCTTCTTGCTGCGGCACTCGATGACCAGCCGGTCCTTGCAGTGCTTGTGGGCGTTGATGCCGCAGACCTTGCACTTGACGCCCTGCTTGATCAGGCCCCAGAGCAGGCCCGTGCAGTGCTGGCAGAAGGTAGGCGTCAGGTAGGTGTGGACGCTGAAGTTGTGCTTGTAGCTGTAGCTGAGGGCCAGACTGTGGGCCCGCATGAAGTAGGAGCACATCTCACTCCTGCTGATCAGGCCCTCTCTGCGGAGGCAACCCCCCCAAAAAATCCATTAATTCTACCCCACAATGGAGAACATCTTCCTTACATTGTGACTAACATCCAGGATATAAGTTCACTTCGCACTTCATTCATGAAAATTTTGCAACTCTTTTTTTTTCATACTTTTACCAGACGGAGGTTGCTGAAATTTCATTTACATGTTTCTCCCGTCTGGAATAATCAAAAAGCTGGTTTTAAGAGTAAGTACATATGTCCTTATATATCACAACTCCACGATTCAATGGCCCCTTTGTGAGGGTTCCTACAGAATCTGAAAACCAAATTCCATAATTTGTCCAGACCTAAAATATGACAATTTCTCTGACATTTAATTTTTTTGCTATTTTGCAGAGAAAAGTCGCTGAGTATTATTATAATTATCACAGGAAGACTGCCAAAGCCACAATTACAGCCTGACAAGGATAGCTTGCATATTTACCATTATTCTCTAATCACATCAAAAGCAGCCCATTACTGCATAATCCTGATTTTCAAGATTTTCCAGGCTTTTCCATGACCATGGGAAGCCTATTATTTCAGGGATGTTAGCCTGACAATTTAACAGGAGGTCTGAAACTAGCAAGGGTAATGTCCACGTTCCTTTCTCTCCTGAAAATGTCTTGAAAAAACTATATCAAGGTTTTAGACTCACAAGGTCTGATTTAAGATGGAAGTCTGAAACTTGAGATCTCAAGCCTGGTTATTTGCACTCTAACTATGTATGTAACTATAAAGGGGTAAATCTAGCCTCAGGGCAAAGTAATAGTTGTTGAGCTGTACCATCATCGAAATCCTCCAAATTCCCCCAACCCCAATGGATTTCTAAGGGATTTGTAAAAGGGTAAACAAGGTCCTGTGTTGTTTTCCTTCATGCACTACTATACTCCCCAAGCTGACATACTGTAGCTTCCTACTTTAATACACTTGGACTTTCTTGTCCCGTGGCTCGGACATATCTCTTTAACTGGCACTTGACTTCTTTCACCCTCACAAAAATCACGTTATTCTCTCTTCAAAGATACTAATTCAAGTAGGCTTTGCATCAGGGATGTTAATTCGTAATAGGTGTTGCCAAATGCACCGATGGTCATATCCACTGCGTACATGTCTTCTAAGTGTGGTAAGTGAGTTGTGAAAAAATCACAAGCTTTCTCAGGTGGGACTTGAACCAAGCGCAGAGATCTCAACCATTCAGCAACTGATTTTGCCAGGACCACGTGGCTGGTCTGAGCAAGCTTTTGATTTTTTTTGCAACCCCTCACACCACACTTGGAATACAGCGTAGATATATACTTTGATGTGAGGGCTAAACATACCATCATTCCACAGCATTACATTCTTTGAGTAAACCCAGACATTGGAGTTTAAAAAGGACTTACCTGTCAGCATTCAACACACAGAATGACTCCATGAAAGGAAAGTTGGTGGCAATACCCTGGAAGTCTGCCCGGGTGATGTAACCGTCCCTGTCAGTGTCATAAATCTTGAACACCGTCTGCACGGATCAACGAATAAAACAAGTTCACAACAGTTCCATCCTGATTTTTTTTAACCCTTGCTCAAGGAATTTCTGGCAGCTCAGACAGCCACTCATAAATGAAGCTCCCACCATTTTGGCCAATCACCAAGAAGCCACTTTCAGTCGGCTCACTTGCCATTAACCATTCCCAAAGAGAGCTGTTACTCATGAATTGTCCTTGAAACCTTTCTCACAGTAAGCCACTAACAACTGGTTCCACAGTAACCCACTCAGGAATAACATTTTCACACTAAACTGTTATGAAGCACTCATTTTACTCTTCTCACACAACACCACTCGTAAGTGCCCAACACATCTTCCAATTTGCAGAGCACGCTTCTGTGAATGACAGTAAGCGTCTCATCTCATACCATTCTAAGAATAAGCCACTCATAAAAGGTATTACATGTATATTATTGAAATTATACATATCTTATCTTTATTATTCAGCTCCTATAAATGACTCCTCATCACTGCTGTAAACATTAAGCCACTCAAGAGTGGATCACGCATCTTAGGCACTCACACCGAGACTACAAGTATGCTGTGACTCATCACTCACGAGTGGTTCAGATAAGTATCTGACTCACTCAATGGCTCACTCATCTGACTGTTTCACCACGAGCTGCTGAGGAGACTGAGTATTCCACAAACACTGTCCCACACAATCACAATTCACATACTATTTTGAGCTTATGAAAAAGGGTAACATTTAACAGGAGGGAAAAAAATTAGACAAGCACGAGACTGGGAGTCTGCTTTACCTCCACCATGGCCGATACATGCTTGGTGATTGTTTCCTGATCAGGGTGGACGCACACTCCTGACGCCCAGTCAGCGTACACTGCTGGTTTAGTGGGGGTGGATGGCTGCAGATAAAAAAGGAATTACATTTAGAACTAACTAGTTGGCGAGCATGCAAGATGTTAAGGCTATTAATTTAGCAGAGCTGTGATTGGGCCACTGCATCTCCTCACAAGTCTATCACTGGTCTGTTGCAAGTAATCACGTCTCAAGTGAAGTGACAAACTTAATCAAATAAAGTGTGGAAAAAAATTGCACTCCTTTAAGCACTTCAGTTCCTGTCGCTGTTTGTTCAATGTTACATACGTGTTGGTAATAACTTAGGCTACATAAAATTATTACATTGTCTTGATGTCATTTTATTCCTTCCCGTAACAAATTTCATTGTGATTTGACTTCCAACTCAACTGCATATGTTGCTTCTTTCTTTAAATCTACTCCAATTCTAGATTTCTTACATCTGACTCACTCCTTTTAGCCGTATTCAGCAGAGTCGTAGCTGTATTCAAAATTCAACAGCCATACTCAACTATGTTTGTTAGAGTCCACACTTTGAGATGGTTATCACTACCTTTCAATGTGGCTTTACCATTTGCTGCTATTCAAATAAAACCTGGTCGATTTCACTTTGTTTGTTTCTACATTAGTGAGTTCCCCACTCAGAGTTTCTGTATTCAAAGATTGCTTGCACTGGATTACAGCCCAAGGCCCAACTACCGCATTTAGTCATTTGGGGATGGGGGGAGAGGGCATGCAGGGACCACTGCCGACCCCCAAAGGACCAGATGGCTTTTTGTTTTTGAAAAATAATGAGACGATTTTGTTGAAACCATTAATGCATTTCCCTTTCTTCCAAAAGCTCTCAAATTCAGCTTCATCCCTCTTTGTCCAAATTTGCAAATAAACAGCAAAAATCCAGCCTAATTTGAAGCATGGCTTTACATGCATTTAGTTGACCGAAGACCTTCACTGGAGAAAGTGTACGAAAGTTATATGCATGACATTTACAAGCGTCAAAAAAAAGGGAGTGGATTACGGCTTAATCCTGGTCCTTTTACAAATACATTGACATTTCTGACTTAACCTTTTTCCTGAATACTTGTACAAACAACCAGGACCTTGAGTATGGGCTTTGACCCTCCGGTCTCGGTTTCAGCCCTGGTTCAACAGAGCACTGTTACAAGAAATATGTTTGACTATAATCCATGTAACTGCAAGGCCACGACCTGTATTGAATGGTTTCATTTTCCTTCACGTTTGTTGAACCTTACACTTCCACGCTAGCCCACACTGTATTCCAACATCATAACCACAGGTTAATCTCTATGCGTGTGTCAGAAATGTGCATAATGTGTGGTGATTTGTGAAGTGAAGCTGCAAACCAGTCACGGTTCCTATCTGCCCATAAATGTGTTTTTGTGTCGGGAAGGGAGGTGCACACCATGTGGTGTGCACCTTTCTGAGAAGTCTATTGATTGGGAGATTTCCCAAAAAAAATGACATTTCAGTTTAACCGCCCATCTGTTTACACCATATTTCTTGTATATGTGGAGAGCAGCTGTCCCCTCCTGAAATTGGAGAAATGCAATTACTGAGATGAATGGCCACTGAACAATAAATATAAAAGCAAAGTGACCTTCCAATGATCAATGCTGTCAACGGTTGTGCCTTTGGATTCTGTAAGATTATCTGTCTCGAATGGTCGGGTACCGTTTGTAACCCTGGACTGCACCACCTCATCTACACTGTGCTACTGATTAACTTGTGTATACCCTGCCCTGCAAATGCATGGGTAAATCAGTGCATGTAAGGCACATGCTCCCATCAACAAAACGCAACAACGAACCCCTCAGTCTAATACGTCCGACAAGGTAGCTCACAGTAAATCAAAGGGTCACTCTGCCCTGATCTCATTTAGTTCTTGCCGAGTGAATCACTCTCTTACTGCTTTTTTTGACTGTGGCAAGATGACAAACGTTTGTCGTGTAGCACTTTTGTTTACTATTGCCTGGATCTGTTCATTTGCTAAATGTTGCTTTATCAACCGTTCACGCATGCAAAAAATGCAATACCCCACTGTGGCCTTTTTGAGGCAAACCACTCATAAAAACAGATCATATCTGCTTTGTTCTTCTGACATGCCCGAGGCTTACTGAAAGCTGTACATGCGCAATGAGGGCTACAATTACCTCATTTGGTAGAATATGCGAAAGCAATGTTATCCAGACATCTGAAATTGGAATTCTATTGTAACAAATTTAATTCTCTATATTCTGAGGGTCTAGAATACTGACGGTTTTCTCCATTTACTTACTGCACTCGTCGAATTTCTGGGCTCCCGTGCTAACGACAACTCATAGATCTCATCTTCAGTGTACTGCAAATCTAGTGAAGCCTGAAATTCAAGGTCAAAAGGCTATTCATTTTTTAAAAAGAATCTATTTTTATTGCCTCCATGACAACAAAAAGGACAACGGCTCCTTGCTCTGTGTATGAATTAATTAGGCTTGGCGAGAGAACAATTATATTTAAAGAGTGCAATATGCTAATTTGAACATAAATTATGAAACCAGTTCTAGCTTGGTTTCATCGCTGTTCCACACCTACAGCTACATTTCGGGAAAGCACGTTTTGTTTCAATTCATCAAATTTATCAGGGTGTATTATGTTCATCAAAAAAGTCCGCTGAATTCCTGTCTGGCCCAAAGATTCTGAGTGAGAAATGAGCAGTTCTGAAAACCATCAGAAATCTTTCAAAATTTCTTATCAGCATGGCTATCAAGGCACTGTAAAGACGGAAAGCATTCCCAGCATTCTTAAAATACCCAGAATGGACCATCAGTGGTGATTTCATTGTGTATGCACTATTCCCAAGAACTCCCTCAATGCACCATCTTTGATGCAGGTAGAGTCCAAAACAAAGGCTATGGCTACTTACCGCAGAGTGCTAAAAACCCAGTGGCAGAGCCACAAAGTACGTGGTGTGGATAGCCTGACATCAAAGATGGCAGACCGAAAGGATTTGGGAAGATACGGCAGAGTGTCAAGAATCTATACCACGTTGCACTTTAGTTGTACATGTCAACCTGGAAGAAAGCCTGACTGTAATGGCCTTGTATAGTCATGGCGACAGTATAGCCATGGCAACTCACCCGCAGCATGTTGACCAGATCCATGTTGGTTTCCAGCGGGGGCTTGGTGTTCTGCAGCTGCATCAGCTCCTCGAAGATGACGGCCAGCTGGGCCATCTTGCGCAGGTTGATCTGGCCGTCGGGGTCCACGCGGTCGGGAAGTGCCGTGTGCAGCAGAATCAGGTCCTTCAGATGAACACCTGGAAATTGGAAATGACCAAGCAAGAGAAGATTCCGAGTTGGGCCATGATGCCACCCTGATACAGATTTAAGTTTCTCTTAGACCTTTTTTTTTTAGGTTTATCTGTCCCTCTTTGGACTTACCGAGCTCAACCAACCTTTCTACTGCCTTTTAAAGTGTACGATGCAAAGCAAATGAAATGGCAATTTGTCATTTTTCCCCCCTCTTTCTTGTATGTTTTCTGTGTCCAATATTTTAACAGCTGTTTTGACAACATCACGATCAATATCACCATCAACAATTCGAGGGAATGTTACCCTGAGGCAAACAATGCAAAACTGAAAACAACCATGCATGCCGCAAAAGACGGGCCTTTGGCTGCAAAACAATTTTATTCCAGACATCATCAAATTCTGACAATTCAGAATAGAACATACGTCAGTGAGGAGCTCTGCTCAACAAAATACTTCATTATTAACAAACATGGGGGGGCCCGGGGGTTAGTGATTGGCAGTGACACAAACATTTTTGCTGTCAATGCAGTCAACGGCTCTAGCTTATTTCAATGCCTTGTTTTTGCTTCAAATCAAATTCGGACACCAATTTCCAAATTCTCGCGGTCGGAAATCCGGGAATTTCTGCACATTACTGAATAGAACAAATGGTAAATTTGCTCCTTTGCCCCGTGTGAAAAGTCTGTAGTGACGTCATGCTGACTGCTGGTTAAAACACATGCCCTATGAGAGGCAAGTAATAATCATAAACAGGTCTGATAAAGTGCTTAATATTAAAAAGTCTCTGCTGCTGTAACTAGCAATGGCATTGCTACACCATCAATTCCAGTATTTCCAGAAATCCTGTTCAGAGGTTTTGAGTGCATCATCGTGAAAGAATGCCCATACGACTGTGCTCATTCTTATATTGTGACATGGTAAAACTGTGCTTTTGCACCAACAGAACTATGCCAAGATTGACTGTTCCTTTTAGAGCGACCAAAAACACTGATCTGGTTTGCTTATGTAAACCTGTTCAAAACTTTGACTCCAAAGTGCATCTATGCCAAACAATGTGTAAATCTAAATCATATCATCATCACCCTGCTAGGAATATTACGGCCAGTCTTTTAAAATCAGACCACACCAAATGCAATCAACACAATGACACCATACATGCAAATATGAACCCACTACACTTAAAAAAAGAAGATTTTTGAATGATTTGGTTCAGTATTCTCTTGGAAGATCAAGGTGATGATTTGACTTAAGCGCGACATTCTTAGGTATGCGTGTCCATCCACCAGTGACAAAAAACAGAGGGGAACAGAAATACAGGTCTACTTACCTCTATCAAGTGAAAGCCACAGAGGTGAAACAATGCAGGAAAAGAAAGAAAGAAAAATTAGATGCATCGAGATATGAACAAGTTACTGTCGTTTCAAGAACTTGCTACAGTTCTGAAAATCACTGCTCACTAAAACTCCACATGATTCTTGCTTTCCCAAACAAACACCCCAACAGTCATCTTCTTACCTCGATCTGCCCCATCGCCCTACCCCTAATCCCACTCTCCATCCGAGGAAAACAAAAGAATCATGTACATGAACATGAGCCGATAACACTACTCACAAATGATTTTTGACTAGGCATTGCACACAAGCCTGGAGGACTCGTCCTGGGGGCAATGCTTTGGGGGGAAAAGTCCTACAAAGTCTTGGGTGACCCATTACCAAGAAATTCCATGCTTTGGTCAAAGATGCGGCAGAAAAGGCCTTGCCTCTATCATGAAAAAGTGCCAGTGACATAATGCATCACATACATACAGACAGGGGCGGGTTGATGAACTGTTCTTATCATGGATAAAATTCTGCCAAGATTCTTTTCCAGTGAGGTATCGGACCAAAACTATATGTATAATCCAGGAGCCAAATGATGTGACACACTTCATTCCAATGATGATAAGTGCCTGATTGACAAATTCTAACATTACAATCTTATCTTTTATCCGCGACTTTGACATAGCACAAATTCTGGCCTACAACCCCTCCAACCTTTGCATCCATATTCGGATAACATCTCAATTTTCTACAGTCACTTTGAGAGCATCAACAGAGACCCTCATAGATTGCAACAGAACAGCAAAGAAAAAAACAGGAGGCTACCATCGCATACACGGAATCCAAACACTGATAAGAAAAATTCAACCAATATAATACATAACAGCAAAGAAAAAAACAGGAGGCTACCATTGCATACACGGAATCCAAACACTGATAAGAAAAATTCAACCAATATAATACATACAGTTCCATGCTAAGGTACATTAACCCGCCCAAAAAGTCTAGACATTGAGGTACCATACATGTACATGTAGTTATTTGAAATTATATTTTTCTTCAGTTGGTATGTGTTTCAATGCTGCACTCCATTCTACTCTCCACTCCAAATAGGTCTGGAAGCTCAATAACGAAAGTTTTACAGTACCTAGATGTTCAGGATCACCTCTATTTAGCATAAAACACAGTAATGGGGACTGGTCATGTTAATAGTGTTTTAATTGCCCTTGGTTTAGCATTTCTATTTTTTCTTTAGTGTTTCAATACGTAAAAACATTTTACACATGTGAATCAGCAGACTGGGTGTGATTTGAGTGAAAAATAGCACTTCATTCTTACAAAGTTCTTATTCCCTTTGGCAGTCTGAAATGGATGGAACAATGTTTACCAGTCAGTTTTGATATTACGATGGATATTGACTTTAATTTCACAACAGAAATCACCCTTGGTGGTTACAATCTAGTTTAAGCCTTCATGCTTAAGCACACGAACAGGTTGTAGAGAGCTCAAGACGTGGCAAATATTCTAGACTATCAGCGAAACATGGTGAACCTGACTGCATTTTGTGTCACACAAATACTAAGCATTTCTACATTTTTGTTCGTTTGATCTTTTTCCCTTCTCAACATGGAAATTGCATGCTGCACAGTGAGCAAGAAACCTCTCTCGATTAGCCACTTCTCTTATAAAACTTGCTCGAGAGGAAAAGACAGAGGAAAAGTGGTGGATTACTCACAATATTGGGATTTTGAATCCCCTTGCTTCCTGCAGAGCTTTACGGTAGTTACTGAAGTTACAGGCTGACGAGAGAAGTTCAGTCATTTCCGATATCGTCTGCGCATGTGACACAAATAGACACAGAGAGATCAATCAGTACGTCAGATTCTTCCCTGTCCACTTCCACAAATATAAACACGAAGAGGCACCAGTGTTTTCCATACTTTTACTACGAGCCTAGGTGAACAGATATCATTATTTTTTCTTTGATTTTGAGGGGGCTGCTTGTATTTGTTTTTTTTTTGTTATGTTAGGAGTATATTGTGGAAATGAGTTGTGATTGCTGCCAGAAGGGTGTAACTCAGGAAGACAAACTACCCCAAAACAGATACTGGCTACTTGGGGATATTACTTCAGTCCTTTCTATTTCAGTGTTATTTCAAACTTCTTTGCTCTTGTGTATAAGCATACATGGACACTGATACTGTTAAATGCTACATGTACATACTTGCTTGATTAGCAAGTTTCACAAGGACAATATTACTAAGCAAAAAATATCCTAAGGCAAATAAACATGCTAATCACACATCCAAAGACTGCTCGGAAATTCTGTATGACATTGTACTAAGGGCAAGCACTCTGTTATTTTCCCCTGAAAACGTACACTTCAGCCCCATCAACAGTACAGCATACAGTATAATATACAGTATACCTTTTGGGTGTCCGATGAGACGTAGGCGAGCGTCTGCTTGAGTCTGGCTAGTGAGCTGTGGCTGAGTCCCCCCACCACCGCCATCAGGGTGTTGAAGTTGTTCAGGCGTTTTAACCTCTGTTGCAGAGGAGAGGGGGAGGGTAGGAACAGGAGAGAAAACATTGAAAGGGTAGAGAGAGAGGGTATTACGGGACGTATCAAATGCACAATCGTGCCCTGTGCCAACGGAATACAGTGTCTTCTGGGCTTGCCCCACTCGGGGGCAAGTAGTGAAGCAACAAGAGTCTACAATGTGTTTGCATGCATGTAGCATGGTCCACTGCTCAATTAACATCTGCATGAATATGACAAGAAATGTTGACAATGACTTGAGACTTTAGGACAGTGACCTCTTCTCTTCTCGCCCCTCCCCCTCCCTTTTTCGAGGAAAAGATTTCAGGGATTTCCTAAACATTCAAGCCTGACTTCAGCAAGCAGTTTACTTTGTCAGCTTTTACATCCAGCAAATCCTCTTACGGAGGTAATGTACTTTGGGAGCTCTTACATTCAAAGCATCATAAATTGATTTTGAACACAACATCGAGTGGATTTAAAAGGGTTCCAAAAATATGCATTAATCTGGACGTGGTACTGCCAATGTTGACTCCTGATAACACGTCACGGATCTGTCGCCAGGCTGTCAATGGCACCATCACTGGCCTATAGAATCCCTCTCATAGGACGCCATCTTCTTGGGAAAGTTACAACTGCGTATTCAACACCATGTGGTGCACATGTGTATAGAGTAACAAAGTTCAACGTCATTTAAACCAGGAAGTGCAGTGCAAACAAATAGAGTATGTGCACATGTTGGTTCTCGCACTAATGCCTTTTACGCAGATAATTATGTGTGTGACATATTCACTTCGATACTCTTTTTGATCCGAATACTTTCGATCCAAATATTGTCAAAGACGGTACAGCTGATGCACATCAACAAAATTTGACACCCGACATGTGCATGGATGCATGTGGCAATCTGTAGGGAAGTGACGTCATTTGAGAGAAACCTATTACCAAACACAGATGGAGGCACTGTGTGATGGCACACTATTCTGCAATGATAGCTCCAGTCACTGTACTATGTGGTACAGTACCAAGAATGGTTAAAAACACTATCAGCTACACCAACCCTTTTTTTGGTTTGTTTCGCTGAGAGCCCTGAAAGAATGTAGTGACTTTGTATCTTGGGCAATAAATTCCAAACATACCGGACCAGAAAAACTTCCCTCGACAAGCACAACCTAAAACATCTTGCGATTCTTGCTCAGGTGGAAGGCCACAAGTTTCCATGTCACACATTTCTTACATACATTTGATAATTTTCAGAATTTTACTTTCCGGTTTCAGAATGGAGTATGCGTTCAGTGCAACTAGAATAACAGGTCATTCAGGTTCTATTATGTGGTAATCTGGCCAAACTACACATGTACAAGGCTACAGGTGATCAGTCTAATCAAGGCAATGTTTACTTGACTTTGCAGCCAAGATTGTATAGCTCCAAAGGCGCAAGATGGATAACTCTACCCAAAAGGTGTAATTACCATTGCCCCCATTTGAGCAAGCGATATGCCCGCGCGGTTTACGGTAATGCTTAGGTGCAGGCTCACCAGGTGTACGTGCCTGCTGCGGTGCCTGCGCCTCTGCATTAAAGTGCATTGTGCAGGCGTATTGCTTGCTCAAATGGTGGCCATGCAATTACAACGTTGTACGTGTATTCATGGTGAAGTTCTCCATCTTGTGCCGCTACACAGCGCTATACGATCTTTGCTTTGCAGTGTCACACAAACAAATCCAAGCAGAAGAACAACTCACTTGGAATGTTAATGAGAAATGAACCACTATATGTATGAAATCCTTACAGTTGAAATGCTTTGCTTTTACACACAGTCCCCTCAAAAGGCGAGTGTCAAATATGCACGTACATCACACACCCAATTTTTCCGCGTGTCAAGACTGAAAATCGCACCGAGATTGACTTACTTCACAGGAATGAATTTCAAACAAGCTTTACAAACTGTGGGCTTGTTTCATTGAATGGGTTATGTGGTCTAATGCCCATGCAGGGCTTAGTAATTATCAGTTCATACGAGAAACACTTTTCCTTGATGCACAAATAGCATTTACAGAACAAGGCACACAAACCATCTTAATGTGCCAGACATAGGATACCAAACTCTTTAAACTGGTTTATTGGGGTTTATCAACTGCATTATACGGTTACTAAATACTTACAAAAACACGACCAAAAACTTCAGAATCTCAGAATCATGACTTTCAACAGTTTCTGAATATATCTCACAAACAAATTTCCAGAGAGCACCCCACTGACTAATTCTAGGACCCTTTTCAGTCTTTTAGGCTGAGAAATTGGTGTTCCTTACAGTTCACACACCTTGGCAACCTCTACAAACTTGGTGATGACCTCCGCTCTTTGTTTCGGTGTGTGCCTGCTGAGGATCATACACTGTATCCATAGCGATAGGCCATTGAACAGACCAATTGAACGTTCCAACTTCAAGTTGTCCTTCAGTTGGCCTGTCAGGGCGTAACTCTTCAGATCTGCAAACTACAAATGTAAATAGACGGTAACTGCATTTTCTTTTTAAATCTCTTAATCTAATTTGAAATTTATTTTAAAATCTTTCTGGTAGGGGAAGTATGGGAGAGGAAATGTGATATACCCTCATCCCACCTATACCGTTCCTTGCAATATTGGAGCATCTATGGGGAGGTCTTCACCGTGTGAAGGGAGCAATTTCTTTTGTTAAACAAATGAAGCCCACATTGTGGATACACTTCTTTGCCCCTGCAAGGTTTTCACTTGCCACAACATTGGTGTAATGATGAGTGTTTGTCTCCAGCTACAGAGGAAAAATGAGCTTGTGTACTGCAAGAGATCAACACTTAACTGTTGCTGTGAGATTATAACACATGAAGCAAATGATTCTGTTGCTTTTGTACCGGCCAGCCATATGTTGATATAGGCAAAGTTACAAGTCTGGCGTAGAAAGAGCAGACCCAATTGAAACCCCTTTGCCAACAGCCCCCCCCCCTTTCATAGCACCCTTCTCAGCCCCGTCGCCAGCTTCAGGCATTAAAGGGGCCAACGTATCGGCTGGGGGGGGGCCACATCACAAGAACAAAATATATAGTACACAGAATATTCATGTATTCAAAATCTGATGTCAATGGCTCATTTAGAGGATGTCCTGAGATTTGTTATGCTCATGCTTTTTTATGATGGGGGCCAGCTTCCTGGGGGGAGGGTCCAGCTCCCTCGGGCTCGGTCCTTGGTGACAGCTCAACCCTCCCAGTGAAAACTGGATGTTTTAATAACTAGTGTGAAAGGTACTGCCCATAATAACCTCTATACTCAAATGACTTTTTCATCTGGCTTGCACAGTGTGATTTTTAGTTGAATCAAGAAACATTGCTATTTGTGTATGGGATTTTCCATCTGATGGACACTTTTCGTCCTTTATTAGCAGATAGCTACTTGTCTATTAACAACCAGACAGTCACAAGTGCATTTTGCGGCAAAGTTTCATTTTTATCACTTCAAAAATCTCTCAACTTCAAGGTCATTCACTTTATCCTCTTTTTATTAACATGCTATATGGAAAACTACCGGTTTTGTTCCTTAGTAACAGTTTTCGTTATTAATGGGGCTTATAACATTTTAGCTATTCCCTATGGTTTATAAATAATACAGGTGGAACTTCAAACTGAGCGAAATGTTTATTCTGTTATGCATTCGGTGAGAGTACTAACGAAAACAGACGTGTACTTGGCCAGTTGTTAAAGATAACTAAGGCAGCAAGTACATGCTTGGCCTTTTGCTAAGGAGAAAGGACACAACCATTCCCATAGTCGTCTAATTACCAGGTTATGAGTACAACTCTAGGGGTTACCAGATAGATCAGCAAAATGTGTCTCCTCTGGCCAGTGGCATAACTGGGGTACACTTTGCAGGGGGGCACTAGGGGGGCCCTCATTTTCTAGGGGGAGCCCTCATCCATTGGTCACAGTTACAGCACTGACTGAGGTGGACTATCACCACAGTTGTTCCTTCTCTGATTTCTGAGCAAAAGGCCACACGGGAGGGAGGCCTTAAGCAGGAAAGCCATGGCCCCACAGGCCCTCCCCCCTTTGTTACGCCACTGGCTCTGGCCACTTTCCCCACCCCTCCTCCCACTTACGTTGAGTCGCCTGAAGATCTTGTACTCGAGGAATGTGAGATGGTTGGCCAGCTCCCGTGGCTCCAGGTGGTTGAAGACCAGCGAGACCTTCCGATTGGTCCGCATGGACGGGTTCCGCACTGAGATGACCCGCATCCAGTCATAGCTTGGTCTATAGGGTAGAATATGACAAAAAGGGGACATCATCTTTGAGTGCTTTGACATCAGTAGCAGTAATGAGGCAATGGAGAAGCAAAGAAAGAAGAGAAAGAAGGAAAGGGTGCTTATCCCCCCAAAAAAATTGAAAAAGAAAAAAATAAAATAAAAAAGAAAACAAAAATGCAACAGAAATGAAAAAGATGGGAATGACTGGGGATGAAAATAACTGCTATGCTTCATCAAAACAAACCAAAAAACTTGACCCCCCTTCCACGGGTTGACCAGTTTGTTGCTGATTACGGCTTTAGCCCACCCCAGAAAATTGACACCGCCCAACAAATCCCAGAGATGCCCATGGAAGGAAAGGTAGAATAAGACAAGATTCACCCTGCAATTTTACAGGAAAATATCATAGTAACAATATGATTGTGACTCTTAATACAGTGGGCTAACTGAGAGATTACTGTCATGTCACAGCATTGTACATGTAACAGCATTGTACATGTAACAGTTCTGATGCCCATGTGTAGTACACTTTACTGGGCCATTCTCTGTCTGTATACAGTGAGTGTACTGATAACATTTTGGAACCTGCCGGCTGTCCTAACATTTCAGAATCTGCTAGCTGTCAAGCTGTCACTGCAACTCAGGCTGCATCCGAATCTCTTGTCTAGAGCTAGGTCTAGGTCTTCGCTCCAAAGGAAATGCGTGAAGACGCGCAGACAATAGACCTAGCTGTAGCCCCGGAAGCCCGTTTTGGACACGGCCTCAGGATAGGCCGCTGCATAATGACTACAATGTTGGGGAATTGAAAGATGTATTTTATTAATTACTTCTTCAATTCAATGATAATACATGTAGTTGAGTTCAAAGAGTTTGTTTTTTTTATTCTCTTTTTGGATTTGGAGAGCTGTCATTTCAAATCGGAAAAACAAAGCTTTGACCATGTTCCATTGGTGTCTTTATGGGGCAGTGAGAAATAAAATTGCAGAGGCCAATTTAAAAGTAGTTCTCAGACCAAAGATTCCAGCTATTTTGAGAGAGTCTTCAGGTCTGGTAGCTGTCAATGTCATTCAACCAACACTTTCCAAAAATCTCTCTGTCCAGAGTTTTTAAAACACATTTTTGTAACATTATGGATACTGTCATTAATCCAATCCAATCTTCCAACAGGCAGAGGATTGAGGACTGTCACGGTTAATCACAAACACCTGGCATGTATTCGGAAAGTGAGCACCATCTCTGCATAATTGGTCATTCTTATGAATTCAGGGTCCAGCAGAGTGACATTTTTGTGCCCGTTACACCTGACCTGTGTAATTTAACAGGGAAATATCACTGAAATTGATTCAAACTATTTCTGTTTGTTTGGCAGGTAATTTGCATTGATTCATCACTCTTGGAAATTAGAGAATGTGTTCAGAACTTACAAAGTCACAGGTCAGATGTGACAGGGACATGAAAAAATTGGAAGTCTTCCAATTTATAGAATGACCCAACTGGGATAATACTGCCGTTTCAAAAACTGTCCTGAGCATACTACAGTTTGATAGCCATCCTACACAGTATGTTACAATAATATACATGTACGTGTACTTTAGTTTGCTGACAATTGCTGTTGGTATCTATTCTAATTTCAGAGTGTTAAGAGAATTAGTACAATGGGGAACCATTCTTGGGCCAATTTATGCAGTGCATCATAGGACAAGGGTGACATTCGTTTTGACATGCATATTTACTTTTTTACTTTGCACAAGGGCTTGGCAGTTGTTTTAGGCGGCGAGGATGTGAGAGATTTATGCAAGAGTTTTTCTCTGTGCAAAAATTAAGATGGCACATTTGAATTGTGTTCTTTTTTTGTGCAGCAAGCCAACAGTGAAGGGAGGGATGATGATTAATGCAGGAAACGTAGGCAAGAAGTTTGCACGTAACTGCATGATACCATAATACGTGAGGGGAAATATATTTATTTCTGGATGCCAACTTGGCCCTTCATACTGTTGTAATTAATGGTCATATGCAATCCCTACATGTGTTTCATTGTAATAACGTAGTACATGTAATAGGAAAATAATAATCAACTGAACGTTTGAAAAACAAACAACGAGGAAATTAACGCCAATCAACCTGAAGAATCCAGGGTCCCACTGTCTATTTATTTAAATAGAAGCAATTTGTTGATGAAAACGAACTCACTGCTGCTGACTGTATTAAACCTGACAGGTTAAGGACGATTACCGTGTGTAATCAGCATGCGGTGTTTATGCAAAATGTACACCTACGCTTCAACGCAATCCGGCTGCGGCAGCCTGCTACCATGCAGCTGCGGCTTAATTACAAATAAGCCGAGGGTTCAGCGTGCAGGTTTAAATTGCCAGTTGGCTCTGATGTGAGGAGCAAGTCCCAGCACCAGACTAGGTTTCAATCTCTGCATTATTGCTCTGGCAGGCAAACCCAAGTACAACAACCCGGGGACAAACGCTGGCTCATCAACAGTACGTTCGGCCTTCGTTGTACATATGAAGTTCCTCACCTACAGCCATGGGTGCATGGAAACGGACCTCTCATTAACAGTCTGCAAGTGGTGATGCTTTATGCTGCAGGGCACGGGGGAGGCCAACGGTAGAAAATACTCATGGGATCGCTGAGCCAAGTCCTGCATTTAATGTGCCAGCCTGACTAGATGTACTTGTGATCTTATAATCAAGTGATTATTCACAAAAATGCTGATTTAAAGTACCCTTCAATAAAATCAGATCTTTTTTAGTTCTCTATTTTTTTTCACTGAAACATGTTTTCCATTTATAACAATGCACAAGAATATAAATATTCCTGGAAATTCATTTGGCATCATAACCTTACCAATGCACCATATTCTGGTACCTTTTAAACATCATATTGTAAAAACACGCATGTTTTTTTCTCATTTGGCACGAGAGTTAGGATATTAAAATCATTCATTGAGAGAAGAATATCCTCTTTAGTTTTGAGTCAAAAAAGTATGACATAATTTCCTTTGATATCAAGATTTTTTTTTACCATTACCAATAATTAATTGCTGTTTAAAGGCACATTTTGGGGCACACACAGGGAGGGACACTATGCAGAATGACTGTTAACAGGTCCAGTCTTTAAGTAAGTGTACTTGCTGCTGCATTGAGCAGAGTCATCTTTTGTTAAGGGAAAGTGACCAACAAAACAAAGTGAGCAACTTTGGAACTCGCTCATCCGTGATATCGAGGATCTGTGATTTCCTCCATGGACATCAGCAATGCATGCGATACAACGGGTACACCATCTGACTGGCGCACCATCACGGCTGGCATCCCGCGGGAAACCTGCCTGGGCTCAGTAGCATTCCTTGCTATGGGATCAATGATGGAGCAGCAGACATCTCTGCCCAGCGTTGGAAGTATGCTGAAGATAAGACACTCGTTGAAACCGTCACCCTCCCTCAACAAAGCAGGAAGATTTGACCTTAACTGAAAAATGCTCTTATGATAATCATTTCCTGCTGAATCCGGGGAAAAAGGTGCAGTAATGAGAGTATGCTTTAAGCAAAAAAAAAAAATGCCACCACTAACAGAGCTCAAACTGTGTGATCAACCGATTCAAGGATGCAATTCACTTAAAATAATGGGCCCTGTCATTCAAAGAGATACTAAATGGAATGAACTGGTGAGAGATTTGATTTCAAAAGCAAGTAGGCAAATGTATATGCTCTGACTTCTTTAAGCACTTTGCCCTACCCTGAAATGATTTACTTGCAATTTACGAGGGTTCTATCAGGCCAATAAGTAGGAGGTATCAATGTGGGCATCTGGACCTCCACAACAACAGAACTGTGCTCTTGAACTAGTCCAGAGAAGAGCATGTACACTCATTTTGGGCCCAAAATATGCTGGCTAGGGGCAATTAATATAAAAAGCTTCAGGTATTTGTACTCTGGCCGAGAGAAGACATGACATCTGTTGCAAATTTGTGTGTACTATACTTGAGGAGCCTGTTTGTTTCACACAGATTTGGATTGCAGTCAGTGATCTCAAAGCTGGCTTGCACTATCCATGAGGTGGGTTCTCGTGTCAGTGAACCAATGCCGGATCACCGATCATGATCCGGATCCGTGCGGAAAAAAATACAGCCGAGGATGACAAGTTTAGTGGTTGGTTTCCTGAGTTTAGATCCAACTCACTTAACCATGGACTGAGAAACAGTAATTGCCTATCCATCCATGTGTGGAGAACAAACAGATACATGTACAAGAACAGCACTGTTCCATATCTTACTCGACTAGGGAATAAAAGCAATACGTAAATTTTCTTAAGTTTGGTTGATTTTACTGATGCATATTTTATAATGTTTTATTGTGCCATCCCCAGTCTGTTAAAAGCCCCATGTTTTGTTCTGTTAGAGTGTTTGTAAACTATGTTTAATAGAGGTTCTGCATGGCGGCCATCTTTCCAGTCACTGCTTTTATTATGGAGGGATAGCACAAAAGGTCTCATGTGTATCCCCATGGAACAAAGGCTCTCACTGGGGGAGATGGCTGCCATGTAGAGCTTTTATAGTGCTTCTTTCAGTTTTACCTGTTGTTAATACATTTTATAATATGATTTTATGAATACTTGTTTACAAAACAAAACCTTCTCATAAGAGAACGTTTTGTTTTGGGTAGCTTTTTAAGTGAATGTCTTTGGCGGCGAGCAAAGGCATAATAAACCAGTAATAAATAAACAAACAAAACAAAATATGTGTACAGATGTTTGACTTTCCCAGAACGAGTGTTTATTGCTTTAGGATATGGTGCCCAAACACAGTAGCACATAAGGTTGGCAACTCCGCAAGCGCTCCTGCTAAATCTGAACCAAGCTGGTCTTGGGGTGCCTTTAAAACAAAGCTGAGAGGAGAGTTGCTGACTAGCTGGATTGCAAATGAGACATGCCAAGAGCTCTTTCGTTCGGGGGCATACAGACAGTCGACGGCAAGCTCTATCTTACTGTGGTACCGTCGCTTAGCAAATTATAGGGAAGGGAGGGGTGGGTGGGAGTGGTTTCGTGTCTGTGTGAGCGTGTGTGTTAAAATCTAGGTTAAAGACAATCTAGAGTTGCTGCAATCCACTGATCCACATCCCCTGGGGACCAGACGTCTCGTGGCGCGACCTGCAATTGGCGCGTATCCGCGAGTGCAACGGGTGACTTCTCTCCCTCTGTGCAGAGTGCTGTTGAAGTCACAGCAATTGTACGTGCCTTTTGCATGCACTCCATGGATGGGGAGGGGGGGGGGTTTGGGAGTGAGGGCAAGTGCAAGCAATAGCCAATGACTGGCACTGTACAAACACGGGAGAGTATTTGCATACGAGGTTTACTTCAATCAGGCCCCTGGTTATCCACACAGTGAGAGTTCAGAGTGACTAACTAGAATGCACTTTAATAATGATGTTTGGAAAAAACCCTGATTTTATTTTTTTTTTGTCTTAACAATTAAACATGAGAATCTTAGAAATGAGATCATCCTTTTCTTATAAAAGGACGCAATGTCTGAACACAGAATAAAAATAAAACTTACGTCACAATCAAGTTCAGCCAGATCGATAAGGAACCAGCAACAAGCAGGAAAAAATTTGTTGAGAAATGCAGAATTGCTCTCCTATCAGTTTGGTGAAAATTAATTTGCAGGCAGATTGAATTAAATTGACAAATAAAAAGAGTGGCCTAAGTAATTCAATCAGTCCAGCCTCAGCTTAAAAGAACGCCCGAGACTGTCCAGTCTTTAATGTCATGTCCAATGAAATGGAAAAAAAAAAAAAAAAAAAGATGTTGTGTGTACTCACACATTAGAGGTATCTATCACATGCTTGAGGTGGCTGTTGCCTTCTGCCTGAATAATGCTCTGTAGCTGGCCCATGATATCAGACAGACCCTGGTCCAGGTCAAAGTGCATAGGGAAATGAACAATCCAGTATCTGAAAGAAAAAGAAAACAAAAAACAATGTGTAACTGCAGGTTCTCCACTGTGTGAGCTACATTTTCCAAACCACTAAAATTCCTTTATTTCAGTAATCAGGAACCCAAAAGAAATCTGAAATTCCATAGCTTTTCCATCACTTTCCAGGAATTAAATATAATTTTCACGGCATTTAATGACATTTTGTGCTGAACGTTTTTTGGGTATCATGAACTGGAAGAATGTCATATCCAGAACTGTAGAATGACAAGAATAGCCAGTAAATTTCTCATTGTTTCAAAAGCAACCCATCAAAAATAACCCTTGCAGGATCTTGATTTCCACAACTTTTTCATGACTCTCTGGGATAACTTTTTCCAGGATTTTTTCATGAGTATCCATCACCATGGGAACCCCGAGTACTGAACATTACCTTATTCAAGGTAGGCAAATGTAGTAGTTTTCGGAGTCAGTGCGCATCAATGTAACAATTTAATGCAAAGAACTCAAAACATTTCAATGAAGCAATGAAAACTCATGTTCCAGCATCACAGCTTCTTTTCTATACTAAACTCATATTTGGGTATTTGCCATTTATTTTTCCTTCGTTTGACAAATTCTAGTGAGCAAAGGCAGCTGGGTGGCCAAGATTTTAAAGAGGTGTTTACCCCCCCCCCCGGCTAGGCTGCGGTAAATAGTCCTGCAAAATGTAAACCTGAAACAAGTTACAGTATACTACCTGGACAACACTGATTACATCAAAAGCTTAAATGGGAAATTTTCAAAATACAACACCAATAACAGGGCTTGCCTGACCATGTCTACTGACACTGTAGTTGAGGGGACTGCACATGTACTCCTGTTTTAAATGAATTTCTGTTGAAAACGTGTTTTTATCCTGTTTTGTACCAAACACCCGATTAAAATACGCTTTCATCATCCTGTTGCATTTGTTTGTTTGCTTTTTACAGAAACCTCGTTTTTCTTTGTCACATTTTTTTCTTAATTTACCTTTTTCTTCTTGACTTGGAAAAAGTTTTGCAACCGTGATGCCGTGTTTTACCCTTTTTTGAACACAGAATACTTGTTGAAGCCCAATGCCTTGATCTCTTACTGGCTATTTTGGACTTCTTTTATGTCGTTCCCAAATACCGTACGTTCATTACACAAGATGAAGACATTATCTGAGGCTGCAAATTCAACAAGGGGAATGACATCTACAGTGGGGGTAAATTTCAATGTTACATAACTCAGCGCCAAATTTTCTAACCCCCAAAAAGGTGACCCCTCAAAGGGGGGTACGGCTGGGACATTTTCAGTCTTCTGTGCATTCTTAAATTTTACTCTTGCCTTGACTCCTTGCGCTCAAGAAAGGAATCACGTGCTGTATTACAAAAGTATTGCATAACCCCCATTCAAAAGGTGATATTGGACAATTTTCTTAACATTCAAGTGATATAACAAAGTGGTATAAAATGAGTATACATATGTTTACCAAGCTCAATACCCAGCTTGAGATGAGAAAATAATATGGGTGGGTATGAATGCAACAGAGATTCAGATATTGCAGGAGCAAGACTCAATGTCCAACTTGCATGCAAGTCTGATGAGTCCTCTTGGAAATTATATTTGACAAGGACTCAACTACACACCCGTGTACAACATTCTTGTACGCAGAGAGCTCACAATATAGGGGAGAGTCTTCTGCAGTACAAACGCCTACATGTACCTGCATGTACAGTCTGTCCCATGTTGTGAAAATGTCAAATGGGACGTGTAATGAGAAGCCGTTGTTTGCTCAGACAATTCTGCTTGGAGCGCAGCCCATGATCGCAAGTAATAAGCTTTCCTCACAGCCATTCAAATGTATACACAAGGACCAAAATGTGAAGGGCATAAACACAGGTGAAACACGCATGTTAATTTGCACTTGGACAACCTATATTGTCTTGTACTTGTGGGGACCACACACCAGTTGACTGTGGAGACCTAAGATTACATAGCGCCGCAAGATGGGTAATTCAGCCATAAAGGTGTTATCACCATGGGCGCCATTCGAGTGTGAACGTTAATGTGTGTGCGTGCCTGTCGCGGCGCCTGCGCCTGTGCATTAACAGGCACTGCGCAGGCGTTGTCCAACCAGAATGGCGCTCATGTGATAACAACGTTTTACGCGTATTCATGGTGAAGTTCCCCATCTTGCACTGCCACGCGGCGCTATACAATCTTTGGTGGAGACCAAGAATATCTTGGGGTCTACACATCAAAATTCCTACAGCGTACACGCACATCCAGATTTTCCTAGCGAAAGCAACTGTGCCCTCAACAAGTACAGTGTCACTTAGGTACTAGGGCACTAAGTGCATGTACAGCACATGTCATTTGTCAGTACAACTTCCCAGGAAGATACGGTGAGGTGCCTGGAAGAAACATGACTACAGGCGCAGGAAAATCATGTCAACGTGCACTCTCCTGGGGAGTTCATAAGGGATGAAAGTAGAGGGCCTATTGAAATAGTGGCACTAAAGAGCAGCTGCACTCTGGTAGTGATGCCGTATAGATGTGACCAGCTCCACAAAAATGGGTATTATGGGACTTTTTTTTTTTTTCAAAATGAGTTACATGCACATTTGAATTAGTTACATTATAAAGCTTTAATTTGGTGTAGGAGTGAACCCTGTGGCATTTTGCAATCTGGAGATATACTCTGAAGGCGTAATGTTGGGGGTTTTTCTTCCCCCAAAACTGCCAAAGAGTCAAAAACAGACGAACAAAATGGACACACAAAGGTTTTTGTTATCATCTTTATTCATCAATAATAATATTTCTGGAAATAAACTATGAAAGTATTGATGTAATAGAAGCCATTAAACCAAGAAGTAACAAAAAAATCACATGTTTAATACTGTTTTTCACCCTCTCTACATAGAACAGCCTTTAGTGTGAAATGGCACAGCGTCCCTTAATACCCTTTTTTACAGAACAGGTCACAATTATGTGCAGTGCGTATCTGCATTGATCACCAAACAAATACGACGTCATATCCTTGTTCCTCAACCATTTGGGTCAAATGCCACATGCTTGAGTCATGGACAAAGGCAGGTGTCTACTCTATCCTCGAATCTTCATTTTGGCCCAACGTGCCCACTGGAATCTTCAGTTTGATCTCTGAAGATAGAAATCTAATCCCAAGCTACTTGTTGCTACCAGTGCGCGCGCGCGCCTATAAGATGGGGCACAATGGCAACGGCCTTGGATGACATTTTGGCAGGACACTGCGGGGGAACTTCTCCAAAGCATCATTGGGTCTCAAGTGTCACTGTTTTTTCTTTCTTTCTTTTTTTATTGACAAAAGTGAATCTCATTCTTGAATGGCTGGAGGTGGAGAAATTGGCTACTCAACATACTCGTATTCATTAAATTCAATGACTTGCCAACGTTTGGAATTTTCAGCTCATATTTCTCCTCTGTTCAAGGGAAACAACGCGGCTTGACTGCTTTGTTAGATGGGCGTTCAGAGAACTAGTTTACGTCTGCTAGGAATCTTGTACTTTTCACTTTTGTTGCTTGTAAAATGAGACGTTTCTTATTTACCTCATGAATTTATTATTAAGTTTGCGTTATCAGATTTCTTTAAGATATAATTTTCTGGGTTTTTTTGTTTGGTCGAGTAATTCTCTTCAGTGAAACTATCTACTGAATGCTAATGTTTATTAATGAACCTTAATTTTAATGATTATCCTCTTCACTATTAAAGGGGCAGTGGTCAAGTTGCAGCTGATGCTTTTGCAGAACAGTAAACAGTACATGGAATATAAAGCAAAGTGTTCTAGAGGAAAAGTGACCTTGAAATACAATCCAATGGGGTTGAAACCTTGCATATAACTTCAGGACGAAGTGTTTTAGAGGACTGTTGACCTGATGTGATGGTGATGATATCGAGTGACATGTCACGTGACACGATAGGTACCATCTTTAAAGTTCTTTATCTCCTGAAGTACACGTTTAGTAGCATTTGAACAAATGTAGAATATCATTTACAGTTTCTGTAAAACAGCAAACTCCGAAACAGCCTGTGTTTGTTCACAAACACCACCTCTAGTTTCCTTATAAAATTGTTAAATCCTAAAGCTATATACAAAGTTTCAACACAATTGGACATGTACTTTAGAAGTTATAGTACTTTAAAGATTGCACCTTTAATGTCACGTGACATGTCACATGATATATCGTTACAACATTGAACTAGTTCTGAGACCCCTCTTTGCTTCACGATCTTCCTTCAGTGTAAGTTCCATGCGTATATAATATTGCTAAGTTGGAAAAATAAACCTTAAAATCTATGTGCAAAGTCTATGGAGGAAAAGACGTGTGCAAAGTCTATGGGCAAATATTAATAAAAGTAAAGGGGGGGGGCTTCCCCCCACTGGATACACCACTGCTCCTCACTGGACTGCATTAGGAGTCTAGTATTTCACTGGAACAGCACTGGCTACGTGTGACCGAGCACTAGCGTACGGCTCGGGCAACTCATCACACACGTGCACCTACTGCCCCCGATCCCCCGGCATTCATAACCGTCAGTACCCCGAGGGCATCAGTCGCTTTGCAGCAAGGGAAACAAATCAAAGAGACTGTTTTTCCTGGTCGGAGGGGGTAAAGGTTGGCCTCATCAAGTCAAGGCTTGACCTGAGGCAGTTTTTCATCATTGTCCTCATCATCGATTCTGTCAGGGACGCTGCCCGAAGAGTGAGCATACCGTATTTGCATAATTACAGAATCCACTGGTCAGCATGAACTCAAGCTACAAATGTTTCAAACTGTTATCCACCCTGACCACTCTTTGTGAAAGCCTTGGTTCCTTTTTACTACTGTACAGTACAACCTCAGGAAGTATACATGAACTCAAGTTTACTCTTCTTTGAAGACGTCAAGTTATCTGCCAGGTTGGTTTTAATTACAAATGAGAATATTCGTTACATGTACAGTGCTGGCAGAATTGACTGTTTTTTGCCAAATTACAACTTGTTTATGTTCAACATAAATCAATGAGAAATTCCAGCATGTAAAGTACTGGTACCGGTAATCATTTGGGGACATTTAAAAAAAATTGGCTTGGATAATGACTTTTTGTTACATTTGAGGTATTTACTAATATTAGTGGAAACCCGAATGCCAATTAAGGAAAATTTAATCCAGAGATTTTTCAGAATTAAAAAAAATGGGTATCAATCTCACAGAAATAACGTATCTTTATTTTAAATTTTGAAATGACTTGAAAAACATTGATTATCCTCGCAAAGTGCTAATTATGGAGCATCTTTGGATGGAAAGATGACAGTAAAGACAGCTGATTAAAGTAGTCACACCATTTAAAAGAACACATGAAACTTTCAGATGGCAAATTCCATGGTTTTTGCATGAATAAAAGCTACCAAAGGTGTATGTGGGACATCTAGGACTTTGGGTATCAAGTCTGCATCAGGCAACACCTGACGAGTGCTGGTAGGGATGCAAACAGCTGGGAAAGGACTGCTCCTGACCAAATGCCATGGCAAACTTCGGGCCAGAGAAGCCCTGCCTGTTGTGGACAGTAAGAGATTAGCCAAATCATCTCTGAAAAAGTGGGCATCAACCAGTCTCAAACCCTTAACTGATCTATTCTAGCAAAGTGACAGGAGAATCATAACTGAAAAATAATTCCGTCTTCAGAAACTAAAATTTATATACACTTAAAAGTGGGTAATCAAAAAGACATCAGACAGTTAATCAGTTTGAAAGAATTACTTCACTGAAGATGTATACTTTTGATGATAATTATGTTTGTAATTTTACTTTTATCAAATATTTTGTTTGTATTTACGTAACCGAGAACCCCATGTGAGAACACTTCATTAACAACTGATGGGGGTGCCCGGGTAAAATAAAACCAATGCGGCTTGCCAATTTTAGCTAACAAGAGACACGCGTGACGTGCATACTTGTGTCTGTGGGGATAAAGCCATTCCAGGCCAGGGATTTGGCCAAGGAATGAGTGGGTGAAGAAGGAACCATCCAATATCCTGTGAATATCACACCCGTCAGAGATTCTCTCCAGAATGCAGCAGATACTTGTGACATAACAAGTTTGCCAACCTGTAGAGTACATAACTGAAATTCACAAGTGTGCGATTTGGCTCAAATTTTCCCTTGATATCTTAATGTTTTTCACTGAAGACTCCAATATCATTTGGATTTTGATTTTTGTTAAGCTACAGACTTTAAGACAATATCTTTGCACTTGTAATGATATACCAAAAACCAATTATCCATCAATGGTGTATCAAGTGGAGGTCCTCCCCCCGACATGTAGCAAATTTTGTTGTCCCTGATGTCAGCAATTAAAAAGGAAGTTTTTTTTTCCAAAATGAGATATATCCATTTGAAAAAAAAAACTTTTGTCCACAATTACGAAATATTGAAGAGCTTTAGCAATGTACCATGTGTCCCTAAACTTCTTTTTTCCCTATTTTGAATCTTTTAAATTGTGTTTAGCTGTCTTAAAAGCAGCAGAAACTGCCTCCTGAGAGAGCGTAGGATTCTGAAAGATACCAAAATGGCACTGGCGCTTGCCAAATTTTGGAAAGAAAGTCTTCAAATGGAACCATCATTTTGGGGGAGAGCTAATGGAGTTAAGGAGGGCTCTTTATAAGATGAGACTTTTCCATTGGCACCCCCTGCAACATCTCTACTATTCATTAAAAAAGTACAAGAGTGTGTGTATCGATATTACTGTTTATTCCAGGAATATCTGAAATACGTGCTGATTTTAATATTGAAGCATGTTTATTTGAGCAAATGAATACAGCAAGTGGATGGACTTCTATACTGATCTATAGACACAATGTAAACACCTCGCAACTGAAGTGAAAACAGCATTTCCGTTCCCACAGATATCAGACACATGCTTCACGCCACCAGCCTTGTGGTCAAATCTTTCAAAAAGACTGACTTCAGGGAAATTATCACCTGGTGAAACTGATACCAGAATCCCCAAAGGGGTGTGTGGGAGAGCTTGAAAACTCGGGAGCCAAATAGGCTTTCAGAACAAAGTTAATGTCACGCTGCTTTTTCTTCATAGTTAAAAAAAAAATGAAATGCAGGTGTATGTGGGGGGGGGATTCTGTATTGCATACATTTCCTCACTCTTTTAAATTTTTCCCCGCAGACTTAAAAACCCCAACTGAGTGAAGATTGAGGTTTGACATTTCCAATTCATTTTGAAGTTATGGCAGATCCTCTAAAAACGTGGCACAAAAGAAATCTCTTGCGGAGCAATAGCTTGAGCTCTCCCCAAACCTTCCGGTGAATGTGGACAGACTCCTGAAATGCAGTGTTGTGACCAGAGTTACTGAATCAGATTCAGACTGGAGTCAGACTTGGGTAGCCATTCTTTTTTACTAATTGAGACTGGACTTGAAAATCAGATAACCATAACCTTGAATGAAATTAATATATCATGCTGAAAAATGGAGGCACAAAACCCACTAAAACTCACAGGATACATCATCAATAAAGCCTGACGGACATTAAAGTACATATCAAGTGTAGCTCCAGAAAGCCTTGAAAAAAAGACTCGAGATTTTTCAGACGGGAAAATTGACCTGACTTGAGAAAGAACAACTTACAGCCTGGTTTGACGTGAAAAAATTTACTTGTGAATTGAATTGCAGAAAAAATGACTTGGGTTATAAAATTACTGGATGGGTTAGGGTTCGTAGTCAAATAACACTCATAGAGGTTTGATGAGAAAATTTGACACCGCTGCTTAAAATTTGTCCAAGGATTGGCATGATTGCACTTATGTCATGTTTGTTTCTGATTTGTTTTGTCTGCCACAGCTTAAATCCTAGGTTATCTTAAGAATCTCACCAAAATCTCCAAGCAGCAACTGCATGTCACTACACATGCCTGTCTTCAGACTTTTTCGAAGCTATTAAGAATTTGGTCCTCAAAAACTTGAAAGCAGGATGGAACTAGAACTGCGCAGGAAGACTGCACAGATACAACAAAGCAGAGACCACCAGGGTAAATTCAACCAATGTCACTTTCACCTGGTGACCTATGCATAAAAACCATATCCTGGGTAATCCTAGGTATCCCAGTAAAATCAACCAATGGTTGACAGACGGTCAATGATCTCACTAGGCCCTGGTAGCACATACAGTATACAAAGGTCACTGCTCCAGCAAGGTACTCATAACTTCAACCCCGTCATGAGCCTGCTGGCAAACACTCAGGACTTAAATGTCAGAGATTCACACTGTTGCTGAATCCGTTTGTCTTATTCACTAGACACAGTGCACTTCCTCCATCTCCCCCGGAGGGAAGGGGTCTTCCAGGAGCAGAGGATGCATTTCCAAATCACTGACGAGTGGCACAAGCTGCATGCCTAGAAATGACAAATCCTGTTCAAGGAGAGGAATCTCCACTCGTATCAAGCACTGTGGCTAACCGATCACAGTCTTTTTTTTCTGATTACCATGGCAACTACAAAAAAACCCAGCCTGGGTATTTCAGTAATCTGTTCTGGTTGGTTGATTGATTGTTTTGAGGTATACGGAAGACACCAGGCTCACTGACCCCTACAGGTAATACAGGTACATTATACTCAGACTCAATCTTAAATATTATTTTAATGTTTTACATGTCTCTTTGACCAAAAGGGAGTTGTGATTTGCCGAAATGCAAGCACACCTTAGGGTTAAGAATGCACACGTTTGTATGTGAGTGAACACAGTAATGGCATATACTCTGATCAGTCAATAAAATTATGTAAATAAATGCAAAAATAAGAGAAAAGATTGTGCAAAGAATCAGTACTTGACTGTTTGGCCTGGGAAAGTGTTTGAGAGGGAATTGTAAGAGTCTTTTTACTTGCTGGACAAGATTGGTGCATATGCACATCAGAACTGGTTAACTGAAGCTTTCTACGCTTTTAGTAATATTGCTTTTATGTCATTAATCCAAGGGTCGTTCCTTAGTATTTATTTCATGCACATTTAGGCCCAATGTCGATTCATCTTAACACTCTTGGTACATGTAGTTGGGACAGAAATTCCTGCTTAACAGCTCAACCACATGTACCTCTGGGGTGGTTACACTTTCTCAAGAAAGTCAATCAAAATTCAACCTTTAAAAGGTCTACACACCGGAGCTGTGCCCCAATCCGTTCAAAGCTTCTTTCTTTTTTTTCCTTCAAGGAGGAAAAATTCCCCATCATCACAGGCTCCTTGAAGTGATTGGGACTTGAGAGTCTCAATGTGAAACTGAATCCAGTTGAGCCCGTACATGAAGGACTCAGGGGGGATATTGTCCTGAAAGCCAGTAAACCACCATCGCAGGAAATGACTTCTGTATCGAAGGGAAACTCGACACAGACGGAATTTTACAGGTGGGGGGGTTACAGGATGCAATGAAACTATGTGTAGACTGCGTGGCCGCCTCCTAGGCATTTTATTTTTCTCTGTGGTAAAGAGAAAATTAAAGTAGAGCAGACAGGAAGTCCCATAAAAAAAGAGGCTCTTAATTAGAGACACTTTCAGATCAGAAGAGCAGGGGGAGATACGTACATTAGTGGTAGAATTTCGTACAAGTGGATGATAAAGATATCTTTATTTTCCCCTGCAAGATGAACAGTAGCATACAAAGGGAGAGTTTACACATTTCTCTCTATGAACCATGGAATTTGGAAAGTCAGAAACATGAAAGTCCAAGTACCTCGTGGGCTTTAATTTCTTCCAGGGGGATACTGCCTGGAGGCAAGAGTTTTCACATATCCAACCTCCACGTAGCAGGTTGAAAATCCTGGAACTGTTCAATGTGCCACAGTAAGCGCTCCTTCAAAAGGGATGAAGGTTTGCTCATGAAACATGAGCAACACATCCATCCAGACCCAGATCGTGTCTCAGTGGAACAGGAAGTGAAATTAAAATGTACAATCATGAGAAACCCAGGAAAATGTTGGGGTGCTATTTATTTTCTCGTTTGGTTTGTTTGATTTTTTTTTATTATTTGGAAATAAAAAATGTGAGCCTGATCAAATGCACTTTAAAGGTTTCAGACACCAATATTTCACTAAAATGACAACCGCAAATTTCGCATTCCCTCCTTTTCATCTATGTGAAGTCTCCAATTTGAAATGGGTGTCATTTTGCTAGCAACAGAAAATTTCCATTTGAACAAAATGACAGAGGCTGACAAGGTTGCACTGTATTTATCAAGTAAACCTGACTAAATGCTGGACAAAAAGTATGGGGCCCAGCTGAATGCATACGAAGGTGCAAGTAGTCAAGCTAAATGTATTTTTTATTTTGAAAATAATTCTAAAGTTGTTTACTTTTCAAACATGTGTGGACTCCAGGGCTTCTCATTCTCAAGGCCAAGTGGCTTTTTTTCAACAAACACTTAATGTTTATTTCTTTATTGTTGAATACGTGTACTATAAGCACCTACTCCATCAGGCCTGCCTTAGGATGTGATGTGGAGAACTTGAGAGGGGTTGCTACGGAGGTCATTCAGAAACATGAGCAGGTTGGATCCAAAAACCACACTGTATAACAAGTGGTTGGTTTGTGACCTACAAGTACCTTTTGCATGTGCGCAATTTGTATACAAGTGCCATGTACATACCAGTACATGTACATGGCTCACTTTGAGTGATAGGGACAGCATTGACAGAAACTGATATGCTGCATACTTTTTTTATAAATACATACAAGGCAGAAACTCACTGGGTCTGCAAATCAATATGCCCCTCCAGGCCCTCTCTGTTGAATTATGCACTCGGTTACCAACTGACATACATGTAGGGATGAGTACCTCAGCTAACCAATGTTCACCAGCCTGAGCTTGACAGCTATTGGTGCTAGTTGAAAACAGTTTGACCAGTGTCCGTTTGCAGTGGACAGTGCAGCTGATTTGGTTGACCAACGGGAATGAGGCACAGTTGCATGACTGTTTTCACTAGCCCCTTTCCTACAGTACATCGCAACTGAAAGTTAACCTGTGAAGTGCCAATTTTCGCACTGTTTCCTCTTTCCAGGGAATGCATTTTCATCTCACAAAAGGTGAAATTGTTTTTGGAAAACAAAGTGGAATAAGATTTTCATAGATTTTCCCACAAGTGGGAATAACAAAGTTTCATGGATGTGCAGACAAGCGGGAAATGATTCTCACAGATTTTCCCACAAGTGGGAAATCATTTTTGTGCCTTGTGAAGTGTCAGTGTGAATGCGAAAGTGAAGTCTTTTCAAAAAATTTCCCATCCAAATCCACAGTATCAACTTTCGATTGCGTCACACTGCAAGCAACTGCCAAGGGTATCATTCCCACTAAAAAAGTTCTGCATGATGGCAGATACCAGGAAAGCAGAGAGAAATGCAATTAATGCTAAAATGTGAGTTGAGAAGGATCGTTCAAGCAGGACAGCACTGTGCACGTGCAAACCACAGCTTGTATACTCAAACGTGTATCCCTGGATTTCACACGGGAGTGTGTAACTATCAGTTTGACCGACCACATCCCTTTCAATTCGTCTCCTGTAACTCACTGCAGCAAATAGTTTCAATGCATGTACGTACCTGAGCGCATGGCAGATTCTCTTCTTGTAATTGTTCATCAGACAGTTGGCTACATCGGGTTTGTGCGTACAGACAGGCGTGGCACACAGGGAGGTACTGCACTGTTTGTACGTGTGGCCAGAGTCAAGAAAACTTAAGTGTTTGGAAGACAGGCACATACTGTACATGCATGCACACACAACAGGAGTGGGCAGATGGCAAACAGCTCGATGTACTATTACGTCCTGGCTACATGTATTTAATTTTGCAACTTTAATTCAGGTCATGTTTGCATGAAACTAAAATTTTGGCGACATTAGAGGTAACCCTTGTTAAGGTATTGTTTTTGGGTGTACAAGAACACCGTGACCAATCTACAGACCATTTTTGTAGGATGTCAACAGCTGTACGTACGTCAACTGACAAACACAATTAAAAACACATCAGTTTGAGTTAAACTGTAATAAAGTACAAAAATATAATTGGAGGTCCGTGTATCAAAAGTTCACTTCCATTAATTAATTTTAGTACCTCAACCATTTAAAATAACATTTCCACAGAAAATCACAGCTGGTAAAAAAGAAAAATTCTCATGACTTCATTTGCAAAAATCTGGGGAAGAAAAAAGGAAGTGACTTGGAAGTTGATCTTTTCACCATACTGTACCCTACAAAAAAATTGATTAAATATAATTACAGTGCATGCACGAATGCTCCAATGTTTCCCGAACTTTTAAACACATTATAGAAGGGAACATGTGTAACAGCGATCTTGTTCTTGAAACTTCACACATATTCCTGAAAATACTTCAAAAAGATTACGTATACCTCTACGTCCGTTTATCAGACTCAGGGAATCTGTTTAAAGCAGTATAGTTCAAAGATCAGCAAAATCTACTCTTTGCTTCTTAAACCATACACGTTATATTTCTAGAAAAGAGACAACCAAAGCGAAGTGCCTTGCCAAAGAACACAAGCACTCTGACCTCTGACCGGGTTGGAGCCATGCATCACTGCACTTGAGTCCAACACTGTTGCCATATTAGCAGTAAACAATTACATCTACCCGGTACCTCACTTCTCCCTAAAGTGCATGACATGCAAAATTCTCTGAGGCAATCCATCACTTTGATGAATTGATGAACTTGGTGCATGAAAGTCCTGCAAATCAAATCCAGTCTAGACTTAACCAACAGTATACCCTTTAGGATCTTTCTTGGCAGCTGTTTCTTTCCATCCTGTTATGCAGCTACGTATACATACATGCACACTGACACAGTTCCCAAAATCAGTGCAGGAGCACAAATGAACGGATTCGATTGGATAAGTCAATTAACAATTAGAAAAAGGAATTTCTAAGACATTGGAAAGGATATAGGTTGAGGAACTGGCCCGCAAGCTCTTTCGATGTTGTGAACCATTTGTGCATCTGGAAGACCACTTTGGGGAAAGTGGAGTCTTCTATCAGCATTCCGTCTTCATCTGGGAGGACAAAAATCAGAGAAAAGTAACAGAGAAGTGCTTTACCACTCATTGTAAGACCTTCTAATCATGATTGTTTTAACATTATAATGGGTCTCTCAATGCACTTTTGACCATCACTGCACATCAGGTCCATACATATTCCTGAAGCCACCTTGGCTCCCTCTAGCTTGACTTAAGCACAAATTTCAACTACGACTTGACATCATCAACTTGAACCCTTTTTAAAAATTTCCTGGGCTGAAAGAAACTTGATCCTTGTACTGTATGGGTCATAGGAGGTGTATTCAAATCATTGTACCAGAATCAACAACAACCTTTGATTGATTTCCTTTGCCAGGACATCACCTGAATTAAAAAAAAAATCAATTTCCAATGGAGGCATCCACATTAGATGTTTTCAATGCAAAGGGGGGGGGGTTGCTGATACAGAAGATGATATAGGACTAAAAAAGGAGTCTCTCAACAAAACAGAATTATTTTTTCTAGTTGGTGGTTCCCTTTTGGGTGTTTAAAAAAATTATTACAACCATGATACAGGTATCACACTATTTTAACCATAATACTGGTAAGTATTGTAATTAATTTTTTTTTACTGAGCCAGTTTTCTCCAAAACAGACAGCCATTAGGAACACAGCCAGCCATACACACAGGAAAAGTAACGTCTCATAATAGTTGATCTAAGTTCTCTTTTCATTTGGCCAATTTTGTACATGGTCCCATATTATACAAAATGTGGCCCAACATCTGCTGATGAGCCAACTGTCAACACTATGTACTACCCATATGAAGCGGGATATGAGATGGAGAGGACCCCCCCTTTTTGTGTTGGTCACTGTCTCACTGGAATCTGAGGAATTCTTTTCAGACATCTAGGGGGGATGTGTTAGGTAACAATAGTGTAGAGTGTGTATAGTGATTGGACACGTTGGGGGTACCCCTCGGACTCATTTCTTGCTGGATATAGTACTACCACAAAGGCAGTGCCCCAAATTCCACCCCCAGCCATAAGCTTCTCTCACAAGCAGGTTCACATATATTAGGTACCTGTACACACAGCCTCCTGAGGGCTCCCAAATTGGCCAAAATTGTGACCTACAAAATTAAAAACACCGAGCCATGTGTAGCCAGAGTCACTGCTCTTTTTAAAAATAATCTTGCGCAATACAAATTCACAGAAACCCTCAATACTTTTCACCCACGTAACTGTTCATTTTCATCTGAAAACCAAACTTAGTAATACATCACAACAAAGAGCTCAAGTTACTCTTTCTAATGTACACTAAAACAAAATTAATGAACCCCCCAAAAGACTCTGTGTGACCTGCTCTCAGATGATGAGAGCCCATAACCTGAGTGCTTACAGGTACGAAGACATGCCATTCACTGCAGACCTTTAAGCATTTACATGTTTTCTTCTCTTTTCTTCTCCATAAAGCACTGGGCTTCCGGATGAAATCCGATCATCAAAGACATAAATTAAAACCAATCCCCATCAGGACAGGTTATTTGGGCTAGGTTATCAACACACTGGGGAGAGACTAAATTGGCTGATGTGTTTACCTCCGCTGCATCTCTGAATGTTTGGGTGGGTTGGAAATCCCATCCACATCGTGAGGACTCATTTAGCCATGCAGGGCTAAAACAATATCTGGCTGACGTCAACTTGCATGTGCCCAAGCAGGTTTGTGAAAAACACCGGGTGACAAAGCACTTGGTGTTTTTTTCACTGCTAGGCAAACCAAGAACAGACTGGAAAAAGGACTTAAAATCAACGATGATGTTTTTCACTGATAGACTGAGCAGCTAGGTGGAAATGTATAGCCCCCTTGAAACTCCTGTGTACTAGTCTCTGTATCAGAGCACATGTAATTGCTAATTCAGATTACCATGTGACTAAAGGGTGTTTTTCTCTTGAAGAGTCAATGTACAAATGTACACGAAACTGAACATTAGTTTTTTTGTGCTTTTAGACCATTTACCCGACAAAAATCATGTGAGTGGACTGCCAAGGCTTTAATCATACACTCTTTGATCCAGGCTAACTCAATTGAGGCCATTATCACATAAATGGATTCCAGACCTAGCGGTACCCCGTATACCTTTCATGCATTGATAGCGATCCAATGATCTCTCGGTGATATGAAACTTGCAGAAATAGACACTATCTGATAAGAATTGAATACCTTATTGAAAGAAAGGCCCAACTCCACCCTTTTGCCACAGGGGAGTTAATTGATTTTCTTTGTAATGGCTTAAAAAATCTTAAAACTTAAAGCTTTAAACTCAAAAAAGGGTTTCGTTTGAGTTGGGCTCTTCTTTCAATTAGGCATTCAATACTTCAAAGAGGAGATCCTACTGCTGTATGTCACCAAGAAATTGTTTGAAAAGCATCCTAATGAACACTAGTCTTCGGGAATACATACATTTGAAAGCAAAATTAATCTAACTTTAAAAAAATGGTAAAAAAAAGACCCAATGCTGCCAGCTATGATACAAATATGCACATGTATACATGTACATGTATATACCTTGACACCTTCGATTTTGCCTTGGCTGTAGCCTATAAGTAAACCTGACCAACCTGATCCCCCCAATACTAAAACCTTGCCACAGTAAGATTCTGGCCAATAACACAGTCAGTGAACTGCCCAAAATATTAAAATGGGCACCAACTCCCGGACTACACAGTGAACAAGTACATGGGCACAGAAAAGAATTCCCTCTAACTATTTGGCTTGGTCACTTGCCAAAACAGTTCTTACCGCTTGCATGTCTAGCCCAATTTGACCTTCTTCCGGAAAGAACCAATATCCTAATGTCTCACCAGTAATAAAATCTCCAGCCATTTTCTAATTTCATTATGTAGACAGCGGCCAGCTGACCGAGATTTAATAAAAAGCTGGCACTGGGCCAATTGCCTGTCCTGTCAAGATAAATGGTTTAAGGCTGAGCTTGGAATTTGAAGACAAAAACATTTTCTTTGTGTTCAAACCATGATTTCAGTTTGACATACATATACAAAATCTACATGATTTAGAAATATGTAACAGTGTAGACAACAAGTATCCATGTATGTATGTATGGTATCTACAGTGTTCCTGTATACATAATAAAAGAAATGTTTAAATGTAGAAAGGCATGATGTGGAAAGAGAAGATCTAGACCAAATGCACGAAATGGCTCAAAGCAGTTGTCTACACCTTGCAATCACAGGGAAATGTGAAGCCCCGTGCTCCCAGCGGGGTTCCCTGCTCTGATCTTACCTAAGATGTGCTCCAAGATTGATTTCGCTAAACCCATCTAGCTTAAGCAAAATGCATCAAAACTACCTGTTTGATGCCTTTTCATGTAAGTTTTAATGGTGTGACAAAACAGTAATTGAGAAGAAGCTCACAAAGCCAATTTATTGGGCCTGTTTGCGCGTATAGAACACAAACTGTCACCCAAAAAATGTTTATATTACATACTTTTAAAAGATAAGTAGGCGTTGGCGTACCACTAAATTCTGCAAAAAAGCGATTTTACTAAAAGCTACTCACTCAGAAATCTGTTCCTACATTGGTTTTTCTTCCTTAAAACTATTATGTATTACATACATGTAGATGTAACTCTACAACAGCAATCCTCTTAATTGGCAATGATTTCCAAACAATGTGCAAATTAATGCATAATGATATAAGATTACCCTCTGACTAAGTTAAGACAAGTTCAGCAGCATCGAAAAAAAAAGGTAGGATGTGTTGAATGCATCTGAAGTTGGGGGAGATCGATTCTAGGGCTAGTAAGACCAGTTACATTTCCTAACTAGCATCTTGGCATTTCATTAAATTGGCCCCAAAGGCCTTAAAATGCTACACCCATGAAACACCAAGTGCAAGGGTTTCCACTGTGGTACACAGCGAGCAGGTTCTTTAGCACTCAGAAGAACAAAACTGGCCCCCCTGGTTTGAGTAACCTGTCTACTCACCAAAGCATTCCACAGTTAATTCTGCCAGTCTGTCCATTGGAACAGATTTGACTGAGACTCTGTCATCGTCGGGTGGCTCCGAGGAAGATCCTAGCTTCCTACGCCTAGGGCTACTGGCTTCTTGATTCATTGTCTCTGATAAAGATAAACAAAGACATACCATTTTAAAATTTCCTCTTCCCATTAAGAGCAGTGCTTTTCTTCAAAACAACGGTGTGTGTACAAGCATCTTCCAAGAAGAAATGAAGAAGTTGCCCATGTAGTACATGTGCACATATCTACAGGCTGCCACAAAAGATGAAACAATTGAAATCTTTCCCTTGATAACGTGAACAAAAATCCCTAACAGATGTGTTGATGAAATAATACATTTACCTCAAAGCAGTAATTAACATTAACAACATACATAGACTAGCTTACATTTATCACAAGTTATAAAAGAAACATACCTTTGAAAAACTGATGTGTTGAATCTAACACAAAAGTGCAGTCAATGACTACTCTTTGAAATAATTTAAAAGTTAAACCCTGCACTTTAAATATCGCATCCAACAGTTAAAGAGTTACATGTAACACAACATTTTCCCTGGATACTGTTGAATAAGAATTTTAAACACTGAATTAACCATTTAAATGCTGAATTTAAAGTTTAAAATGTTGGATTCAACAACTTTAAAAGGTGGTCAATGATGACCCTTGTGTTGGGTTCAACAGTTCAATTTTTAGCTTGATATAGAGTTGTGATGCAGGCACTTGTTGATATGCGAGCATCGTGTGAAAAATGTCCTAATGTCTATGTTAGTCATGGAATGAATACTCCTTTCAGCCACTCAGGAACAAATGAATATTGTGATGCACCTATTACTGATCCAATGCACGCCATTTTCAAGAAATGTAGTGCTGGTGAAGCCAAATTTTGCTGTCTGTCGGTATTAAAACAAGACACACGGACCAGCTAAACATATGCCAAAAGTGAAAGTGAGCATGTATAAATGCAGAGAGGGGAGCTTGAGAAAGCGTTTCCAGCATTAAATGTTGTGCTGGTACATGTAGGTATGTAATGATTTCAGTAAACTTTTTGCCTGCGACAAAGGGTGAACATGGATAGTGATGCATGGAGCTTGACGGCGGAGGTACCGACAGGTACACGTACACAGGAATTTTGATAAGAGCTCCAAGATGTAAACCAGGTTGGGAAATGCGGATGATTGATCGACCGCCTGGACGATGGAGACAAAAGTCCGGATGTACCAGAGAATGGTTTTCATTACATGCCAATCATCAACAAGTTGAAAACATGATACAGACGGGAAGACAATGGCATCATTTGAAAGCATTTAATATGCAATCATGTACACCTGCGTAGGTGGATAATTATATTCTACTTTTAAATAATCTTTACAATTTGACGATTTAAACGGATTACTTTGGATATTCCAAAATTACTTCATTCAGAAGAGTGTGGTTTGATCCTGCCCTTGGTTAGTGTATTACCAATACATGTGGTACATGTACAGTGTGCAGGTAAACTCCTTCCGAAATTTGGCTGGCACCTATGAAACTTACTGGAGCAAAACCGGGAAATGACAAACGATCCACGAAACACACAGCACGAGTTGTAACAAAAACAAAACAATACTGTGACATTTCAGGTACAATCTCACAGTTGGCTATGACTATTTCAAACTTGCAATTGCTGATGTGCTAAAAACATACCCAAACAATACTGCTTGAACCTCTAAAAACCGAATATTTTTGGGTGAAACGTCCGAGAAAAAACCCAAAACATGAACAAATTGTGAGAAACCACACCCTTTCATCATTCACCTATCAGTACTGCTCTCTGACAGGTTCCTTAGACAGGCCATGTACAAAGCAATTCATGTATGTTTCTCTCATTAACACCATCCTCGGGCAATGACGCCACTGTTCTTGGATAGGGTTGGAGTAATTTTCTGCAAAGTGTAAACAACCAGCTTTCGCAAGTTGACATAGTCACAAAACATAATTCAGATGGGCCAGATTGCTTTGTCGGGAATCTCCTGGCTTTCAACTAAATGCAATAAATACATCTCTGCAAAAAAACGACAGCGGATTTATTTAATGAAAGGAGAACCATGTCCTTATTGAACTACATGAAATATTAACATCCGGCAATCAACCACTGTGTGTATTTAAAGCCAAGCAAGTCGAATGAAACAATCCATCATTATATCCCCAAATAATCATCTATCAAACTGACAGACCATTAATAACAAGCAAGGAACCATAACACACCGGTACATTAATCTTACATATACATGTACATTTGAAGAACAGCATGATCAATATACGTGTAAAGGGGCCTTTTCTCTAAAGGAGTATCTTCAAAGCTCACAAATGTAGGAAATTGAATTGCAAAATTAAAAAAAAAAATCTCTTTACAAAGGAACATCTGAAAAAAAAAAAGCTCATCTCACATTTAAATAAACAAATGTATGCTCTTTGCATTCCTAAATTTGAAATGGAGAATCAAGATGAGATTTTCTCTTGAACTTACTCATTTAAATTTCATTGCTTAGAAAGTGCCTGTGTGTACTTGTTTGTAGTATTTTTAAAACATACAATGGTAGTCTACATATGGTTCATATGAAAATTGTCCAACTTGAGATACATACATGTTTGCACTTTACATTAAGGAACTACTTTCATTTAATAATCTGTGTAAAACTGTTCAGTATTAACTGAAATAAACCAATAAAATAAATAAAAACCAATTTAAACCTACTTAAACCATATGCTCTTTATAAAATGTGCAGATTTCCTTGTTTTTATTGGAATCGAAAGTAGACCTCAACATCAGATACTAGGGCTTTCAGTATTGCACACTGATGAATATATGTAGAACACTGTAAGGGCAACACGCATGAGCACAATAATCATGCACAACAGAATGGGCAAAATCTGTATGCAAGCTTGGTGCATTACTCTTTTGTCAGCCTGTTCTGAAGTTTCGGTGCATGTATGTTGCCATAGAAGATGAGTGTTTATGTTTATCCCTAGTAGTTCTCCAGAGTCGGCACATGCACACGTTACTACTTCACATACCTTTGGACGTCTAAATTACGTGATTGAAAAGAGCCAGTCATGTATGCTTCGAGGACACTGTGGGTTTTGTATGCGAAACACCACGAACAAGCAGCTACAAAACAAATACTGACTCATATCATGGAGGAATGGAACATTTCACATTTTTAAGTCTTCATTCATGCGTGTACATATATATTTTTTTACTTTGGTGTCTGTTAAAGTAGCCCTTCCGTTGAGGTTGTTTTAAAACATCCTCACACCATGCATGCTGGGCGCCACAGATCTCTTACAGGGAAAAATGGGGGGAAAAAAAGAAATCAGATCCAAATGGAACAGTCCATAGAGCAAGGAACAGAGGAACAAACCTGTTTAAAAAGGCCACTAAAAACCATATCCCATGCTTGTACCCTGGATCAAAGTGATCCTGATTGTATATACACTGTCCAATGTGAACTGCATTATGGTAAAATAAGTGAGCTTTACAATCTCCAAAAACGAAATGTGTAATTCAGTGTATAAAAACATTACATCAACCCATATACAGATGTAAGTGTACACCTAGAAATCAATTCACAGCACTTACAAACAAAATATCTGAGTGACTTACTTGATAGGAAAATACATGCCAAACTTAAAAGTGATGTCACTTTTCCCCATGATGTGCACGTGCGCACATATACAGAGTGCATGTATATGTATTTTCACTTTCAACACTCGAAATATATCTGCATACTGTACATGGAAGCTCTGGTAAATATGTTTGATCTTCAAACAGTAGTTTAGATCTTTGCTTTCCTGTACGCTCGTGACAGAGTGACTCATGAGTGCATGGATATTGATTGCTTCTTTATGTGAATGAAAAAAAAATTGTGTAAAAGTTTAAACCACAATCGTAAGATGATGGCCTAATTCCTCCAGGTCAGATTTCCCTAAATCCATAGAGGAAATTTAGAAAATAGTGGGCAGTTGAAATAGCAATAATCTTAAAATTTCATTCAGTCCAATTAACAATATGAATCACAAATAAAATGGGTACAAGTAGTATTAACCCCACCCTTCTCTGAAATCCAGTACGGTATCAATTATTTGTTTTACATAAGAAAAAAGTACATGTACAGCATCTTCAATCAACTTCTACAGCAGCCCCCAAGGAACCTGAAACTGTTACTTAACCCCTTTGCACTGCCACGATAGTGACAATTAAAGAGGTTAAGAGGTATGTGATTCATTTTTGTCCGGGTGACATTTCAGAGAAATCAAAATCAGAAAGTTCACTCAATTCCTACTGCGTGCCTGTGAGCTTGCATGCACACAAATAATTGTCGAGAGGTTCCACAAAAACCGCTCTTTAATAAATACAAAGGTGTGACCTGAAACAGTATCGATGCGAAAGGAAGTATGTGGTTTGGTTGTTCTCAGCAATTCCCATTACTGGCTGCATTACTTACGCTCAGCTGATGAACAACCTGCTGATATACGGTGAGACCTCTGATGCACATTTACCAACCGAGGGTACAAAGAAATACCAAAAAAAATTCCTTTGCTGATCGATGTTCAGTGACTGCAGCGTGCCAAAATCGGCACCTGTCAGAATTATCTGCAGCCAATATCCATGTAAAGTAACAGCATATCCGCCTCTGTTGCCCTTGCCCTCCTATCATGAGTGTCCTGCCATGCAGCAAATTACAGGCACTGGCTCCTCGCGTATCCCAAGTCCTTTTTATTTCCACTAGATCCTAGAACCCATGCAGGTACATTCCACACCGGCAATCAAGTGAGGGGACTCACTCTCCCGCACTGCAGAGGAATCACTGTTGAGGCATCCTACAGTTTATTATACACTGTCCTAGCTGTGCCTAGGGGTCACACTAAATACGTGGAACTGTGACTGAGCGTGCATGAGATAGCGAGGGCTGTTGGCTAGCTTGGTAGAACTGTGGAGACCTGTTGAAAAAAACACATCTCGATCCAAATCTCTGTCCCCACACATGACTCACTATAACCATTCTCCAGCACAGGCTAACACATTCTGAGGCCAAATATCGTATCCTCTGTGTTCGCAAACATGGGCAATATGTACTTTGTGGGGCAGCGCCTCTTCAATCAGAATACAACCATCTGGTTCGCTGAGACAAGGAAGTGTTGAAGACAAAAAAAAAAATTTCCCACATACATATACATACGTATGATCATGTATTCAGAATGCACACCCAATGGGTCTAGACTAGACAGGCCGATAGACTACAGTCGAGTCAAAATCTGATCTCCTCGGGCTGCAAAACGTAATTCCCTCATCGACGTTTACGTCATCACAGCGTCTTCCACAACAGGTCAGCAACATTAAAAGCCTGCTGTGCGCCTGCTTCATCACAGACTGAACTAAAGTGCATGCGGTGGCTAATAATCAGCGAGGAGGGTCAGCTCTCACGGTGATGCAGAAAACCATCTTGACAGGATGTGAGATGCGGCTCTGTCAGTGCCCCCTTTCCGAGCTCCATCTTCCATGTATTAATGTCCATTTCCTTCCGAGGGATTACCCGGAATTGTTGCTGGTCAATGCCTCATCCGGGCCGGAGGGTTGGCAGGTTAAAGGGGTAGCAAAAGCTACACCACTTTCTGAACTGAATGAAGGAAACTTCAGGCAATCTGACAAAACTGCATTTGAAGCAAGATATGGGACGGAGAGAGCCCCCCCCCTTGTGTTGGTCATTGTTTGATCAGAATCTCAGGAATTCTTTACAGACTTCTGGGGGATGTGCTAGGTAACGACAGTCTAGACTGTGCATAGGGATTGGACAGGTAAGGGGGGTACCCTTCCATCCCATATCTTGCCTGGTATACAAAACTGCATGTATTGAGTTCTGTAAATAGCTGTTGAAATTCTTCAACAATCTGATTGTTCCTCTAATAGCTCACAGGTGTTACTTGAAAAAAAAAGTTGTATATTTAAAGGTTTTACAAGTTTGATTTTCTTATATCATTATAGCAAGATCATTCTTCCCAAGCCCCAATATCCCCTGTTATCTTCCACAGATAGGCAATTCTAGGATTTTTAGTCAATCCCTATATCTCTCAAACTTGCCAACAGGGATTTAGGCCACTATTTATATGTATATGAACAGGTTGTTTATCTACAAATGGAGTTAAATTTAGATGTTGCATGTTTATCAAGTAGACAAGATGTTTTGTCTTCGACACGCCTCTCCACCGTGGAAAATATGTCGGTACATGTAAATGAGTTAATAACATTCATCTCTTTAATTGGATAGCTATTAATTGGACAGTACATATGAACTCATGTGTGTCCCAACATTAAAGCCATACTGAAGTGCCTCATTATGAGTTCAAAGCACATATGTGAGCTTGCCGATGCTTTCTTCTTCAAGTAAAAGATAGCCTTGTTCAGCTTTTGATATTGTGCCAAAGAAGTTTAATAATGCACTATGCGTTAGATTTCATTAATTTATTATAAACTGGCACACAGTGATTATGCAGAAATGTATGAGAACTCTATGCTTATCAAATCTTCCTCTTTGGCTGTCCATTGGTATTGATGATGACTTTAGCTGTTAGGTGTAGTTAATTGCACATTTGAGCAGCAGTAGCGTCCACATGCATTGAGTAATTTTCTTATCAAACAACTCATTTACGATAAACAATGCAGGCAAAAGAGATCACTCTGATCCTCAGCCAACTCCAAACTCAAGTTTTGAGCTGCCATCTGTCACTGCTTCAATGAAGGAACCGCACTGGCTTATTAAAATGCAAGTTCACGTATGAGATAACCATTTAGGAAGCGTGCACAATAATGCAGGCACTGATGACAATGATAAGCCTACATGTGCAATATTCACATGCTTTCTCAAACAAAGAGCATCAGTTTCCCAATAAAATATTACCAAGCCTTCATTCCAGCTGAAGCAACACGCCATGGAAAGTTCAGAAATAAATATCCTGATAATTAACACAGTGAGCTAAGACCGCTGATGACATTGCCCCATAACTGAACAACATGCACATGTCCAACAAAAAGAGCAGCTAACTTGTGAGACTTCGCACATATGCAGAGAAGGTCTTCAACTTCACTGACATAATTTCCTGAGAGAAGCTCTGCCAACAGCATCCTGTGACTGCAGAGACCCACCTGTTGCCAGTACAGCCGACGGAACTCAACAGTATACATTATTAACAACAACAAAATCACAAGCACTCCAGGCTAAACAGTTGAAGAAAACATCAGAGCCATGAAACAGCTGTTAAAAGGCACCACACTAACACAAGATGACCTTGCGTCATTCTCTTCATTCACAAAGGCTGGAAATAATTCATTATGACATCCCCTGCTAGGGGACAAAAAAGAAAGAAAGAAAGCATCCAAAATTAAAATGCCTTTTTCTTGTCTTGGGAATAGTTTCATGGTATTCCCATAGAATACTCACTGCAGAATACTCATTGTCTCATTGTAGGATAACCATTGTCTCATTGTAAAATACTCACTGTCTCATTGATCAATGTTTTTTTCACTACATCCCTTTCAAGTTGAATTTTTTTGGACCATTGTTTATATCACACTCAGACTTTATTATTAACGTCAATAATCTCAACTGCAAATTTTCTTCTTGCATTCTGTGCCTAAATATCCACCAGTAACTGTAACCCTGTGTGTGAAGGCAATGGTAACAATGTGAAAACAATATAAAAATCCCGAGTGAACGGTTTCCAAGTCCAAGGACTGAGTATGTGGAATTAGGACAAATGCATAAATGCACAGGCACAACCCACATAAATTTTAATACCAGCTTATAAAAGTGCATAACAGATGCCGGTACATTGCGGACAAAAGTTAATATTTGTTGGTGTATTTGCCATGTGTCCAGCAAAAGTGAAATATAGAGGACAGCTCAAAATACCGGTATACAAATGCACAGCCCTAGCCATGTGGTCAAAGCACAGACAATGTGTGCATTCTTCATGTATAAAAACAATTCAAGGCCACTTTGTGCATGTACATGTGCATGTGCATCCATGGATTCAATGACAAAGGGTTATTAGATAAAATTAATATCACCCTAAATTTTAAGTGGGGACATTTTTTGTCCCAATAACATTTTTTCCCATAACCACCATATTGTTCAACGCATGTGATTGGTAATTTCTGCCCTTCATTTTCAGGTGAATGACCATTCTTACATGCACCTGTTCAATAATAATGGTAGGTACATGTAATTGATAGCATACATGTACAGTATAATCCATCTACAGTTCCAAGAAAGGTTATTAGTTTCACACGAAGTTTTCACCTTAGGGCAGCTGCAAATTAATTTACCGAGAAGTGAGATAAAAATTTTTTTAGAAATCCTCATTCTCAGTAGCCACCATGCATTTCTCCTGCCCAGGATAGAGGTTTGTACAAGGCTGCAGCCACCTAACTCTTGAGGCTAATTCAATCCCAAAAGACTTTATATTCTACGGTTCGTGCAGTACTAACTAATAACTTGCTTCTGGAAGTTTATAGAGTTATTAGTGGAAGCAAACTAATTTTTTTTCAGAGGGGTTGGGACAACTTCATGAAAGCCCGTTATGGTCGAGGGCTCTATCTTTCTTAGAATGAACTGCAAGTTTCTATTGTTTCATTTATTTCTCAAATGAACAGACCGATGAAAACTTTGTTTCTGCATCTAAAGGGTGTTTCCCAAACTGTTGCAAAAACCAACACTGATTTTCTGTTTCTTTTTCTGTTTCTTTTTCTATTTCTTTTCACTCTTCTGTGTGATGAAGACATGTACAGCTGAGAATGTTTCAGAATTTGAAAGGGTCATAGGAAAAGGTAAGTTGGAGGTGGGTTGGGGGCGGGCTCCAGGGATTTTGTTTCAAAACAAAGGGGGAATTTGGACCCGGCTGCATCAATAACTAGGACTTTGTGTGTGCCATAAAAATCGTGCTCTTTGACAAAAGCTTCACAATGAATCCTCTCCAATTCTCCCACCCACCCACCTACCATTCCTGAAGCTGGCCTAACCTAAGGTATCAGGTGACCCCCCCCAAAAAAAATAATACATAAATGTATTATTTGTGGACGATACCAGGTATCCGGGATGATATGTCATCACAGCACTCACAGACCAGCAGTGTAATAAGGGAAGTTTGGACGAGAATTGAGTGGTGTCCAGACGAAAAATAAAAATCACAGAGTTGGACGCCAAAACAGATAGAAGCCAGATTTTACAAAAATAGCCTGGCACTGTGCCCAAACAATTTCTAAACAAATGGCTTTTTTTGTTTCTAGTTAGCTAAAGGTGATGATGATTTTGAGATTGCTTATCAATATCTGACACAATAAAACTGATGCGTTTATGGGATACTTGAATTTTTTGAAAATTTTTGGTTTCCAATACTGACTTTAACTTTAGTGCACGATATGTATACAAACACAAAGTGACTGGGCAATACCAACTTCCAGTTTTATGAGATCACACAATCAACAGCAGCAAGACAGTTTTGAAAGCTGGGGGGGAGCATGAACAGGGGCAGGTCCAAGATTTTTGGTTGGGGGGGTTAGTGGTGGCTAGGTGGATAGGAGAGGTGGGGAAGCTATCTTTTCAAAAGTGGGGAGACAGCCCCCACCCCTTCCCCCGGTTCTGCGGCTGGTGAACACACCACACAAACCTACGTTTTTTGCAAAATAAATCTAATGTGAAATACATTCAAACTGAGGGATGATAAGAAAGATTTTAAAAACTGTCAAATGAATTCATTCCGGACAGTAGGAGAAGAAACGTACGTGTTGTTGTGCTGGTTTTTAACTTGGAACAGCAGTGCACTCTGATCTGCAACCCACGTATTTTGTGCTAGGGAGGGAGTAAGCGAGAAAAATTGATCAGACGTGCTGGAGAGGAGCTCTGAGACAAAGTGCTTGGGGTCAGTTTCCCAGGTCCCTCGTGTTCCCAGGTTTCGCTTGTATTATAATACACGCGTATGTGTGTTTAAACATGCCCTCAAAGTTTTCTTTTTCAAACAGAGCGAATCCAACGCACTGCGCAGGGTATCAGTATTTGGTATCAGTGTTAATTTCCTCTGAGATTTCTCCTCCCGTGAATGTAAATGTATATGTATTTCAGCGGTTTCCCTGCGTCAATGGCTATCGATCAGGCAGCACACAATGCGCTCCCTCCTCGTCATAGTTCATTCCCGCATCAATTGATGTGGCCTACAAAGCGACGATTTTGCACTTTGTTCCTGAGAACTGAGGGGCAGTTTGCAAGACCAAACGGCCCTTACTCCCGGCGGTTCAATGGGCCAGGATCTCATTCCCTTTGGGGGCCAGCACGATTGTAGAACAGAGAAACTCAATCTGGCCAGGTCCCCGTCAGTCTCCTCCAAACTTCCCACGGGTTACAGTAATGCGATACCAGGATCTTTTCAGGCCCATGAATGACCGATCCAGGGAATGCGTGCTATACATGCAAGCCCAGCAAGTGGGGGGGGGATATAGATTTAAAGCAGGCATGGAAAAGCAGACGCAGGAAAGATTTCACAGCAATCAAAACAGATCCAAACAATTTAAACATGTCTGCCTTGAGACATGTCTTAATCGGGCGCACGTACGTGTTTGTATTCATAACAGTAAGAATCTGGAGAACAAAAATAGAAATTGCATGAAAGTCAGTCACCAACTGATATGGTTCTGGGTGGTCTCTAAATTGCAAGCATTGTTTTTAAATTATTTTTTTTTTTGGGGGGGGAAATCTCCAACAACCTGCATCATGTCAGCACCAACAGATAGAATGGTCTTTCAACGGCCAGAGGGTGCAAAGACCACTGCCTAATGAAAAGAAACCATTACAGCTACTCTCTCTTGTCGGTTATCCGCCCCGGGCTGAAGTGCACCCCCAATCAGCAAAAAGAAAAACAGGTGGTCACAAGTGGGTTCTTGCATGCATTCTGCGTATGCGCAAAGACCATACATGCCGGAATAAATGAGTTACGCATCCTCAGCGAGCTCTGCATCAAATGCACCTATACTTTGCACGCCTCATCGCGCGCCTATGCGGTGAGTACCAAAAAAACACACCCTCATTCGTTCCGCTCAGAGCAGATTGCTGGTTAGCCTGGGACTGCTTGTTCTAAAAGTGAGAGGCAAGCAAAATGAGACGTGGTAAAAACTCTGAGGCATAGCCATTATTGATTAAAATGTGCAAGTATGTACATTTCTGAGATTGCAGGTCATTGTCCTGGTTCAAAACATTCCCTTAGGGTAATTCGTCCAGCAGAATTAGAAGCCATTACTGTGGTGGACAGGTGGTGCGCGCGCGTTACATGCCTCTTCAACCAACAGGGTGTCGTGATTTGCCAAATGCACGTGCCCGCCAAGCTGAAGAATGTGCGCGTGTGTGGTTCCACAGCAGTTATGGCATCTAATTGGATTAGTCTATAAAAATGCATGGGCAACTCTTCAAAAAAAAAAAAAAAAAATCAGTGAAACAATAAAAACAGCTGTCAATATCACCCTAACTTTCTTCCATGTCAACAACAAACTGCATCGACAGAATTTGCAGAAGTTGTGTCAACATCAATTCTTGAATTCATGCAACTGCAATTTGGGCAACCTTCCATTCCAATGCATATACAATGAGCATGCTGTGTTAAGTCTGACTGAAATAGACTAAGACAAGACCTCAAAGACGAGCCGGGAACTCCAACCCTTGAAGGGGACTCATCTCTAGTCTTTTACAAATTGACTCAGAGATGCTGGCTCAACATTGGCAAAATTACCCTATGTATCGGATTGTATGAAAAAGATATTTGTCTTTAATTGTTAAAAAATGTTCTTAAGTCAGAAAAAAAGAAAATCTGAGAGACAGAGCTCTCTGGTACATGCCTCATGTCTCATGCCTGTACAACAGTACAGGCATGAGAGTTTAACAACTTCAAATAAAAAAAACTCAAGATGACAATAGATGTACCTGTAGAAGTGCTTAAATCCTATCCGTTTCCCCGAGGTTGATCAATACACTTAAAGTCTATGCGGGATTATAAAACAAAATGTCAAAAACTACAGAACGACACTATAAGTTGGTCTTATTCAACCACAGGAGTGGTACCCAGGCTTGTTTCAAAAGTCCAAAAGTCACGTCAGACAGAATTTGCAATTCAACAATTTTTGTTTAAGAATACATGTTAACTTTACTCTTTTTTTTCAAATGATACAAAAGATCCGAACAGATGTAGGAAGTACTTAAATCCAATCCTTTTCCAATAAAGTCATTCAATACACTTGTAAGTCTAAGCTGGATTATGAACCAAATTTGGCAAGCTACACAACACCAATAAGTAGGCCTTATTCAAGACCAGGAGAGGGACCTGCATATTTCACCAAGTTCACTGGCCGTTTCTGTACTGCCCACAAAGATTGAGGGGGAAAAAAACACTCCATTACTCACTTGAAGTCAGTTACATGTCCATGCGTGGGTCTCGTTGCTAGAACGTCATGTCCAATGAGCAACCAATAAATGTACGTATCAGTGTTAGTGTGCTCGCCCAGGAGATCATCTAGACTGTCTCTGTGCAGGGTCATGAAATGACATCCTTTTCCCTGCTTAACTTTCAAAAATGACCGAAGCACTGTTAATGCAGTAAAAATTGCACTCGGTGGTTTGAATATATGAAAAGTTTATGTACAAGTACGCCAAAAACAAGTCTGGAACTAAGGGAAAAAAAGTGTACACAACCAAACAAAAATGCGAAAATCACATTCTCAGGTAAAAGACATACATGCATGTGGGCAAGTCAATATAAACTGGGAATGAGGTCCCACTGTTATTGAACTCATCGTAGATAGTTCAATTACCTTTAATTCCCACTTCCATTTTTGGGTACGATACATGCATATATATTGTGTTTATGCACAACTGGGGTGCCAATGCATTACATTATCTGAAATTTGGAGAAAAAAAAGCCAGAATTCAAGCTTTATCACGGGGGAACATAGGCCTACTTCCCTACATCAGTTGCTGGGAGAATGAACAGATCGAGTATACACATACATCATGTATCCGTAATTCATCCTAACTAACAGTAAAACAAAATGTGCCTGTATAGTTGTTGTTCAAAGTCATGGGGAATGTACAAGTCTATCTTCAAACAAACTGGATACGCACCCTCCACTTCTGAATTTACAAAGGATTGGTGCAGCTCTGAACCGTTCCACATAGAAGGCGCAGGAGCATAACATTACCCGCGGAATCTCATGGTATTGGGAGAACAATACGGACCAGGGTACACATACCGTGTATGTGGTTACATACTGTACAATCTGTTTCCATCGACTAACCACTCAGGATCAAGGATGAAGGCTTGCTTGCACATAAACAAAGATACATGTATTAGGAACTTTCGCATCTTTGTTCTTTACAAGAATGAAAAATGATAACCGTTATAAATAGAAAAGTCATTCAATTTGTTTTCTTATACTGGTACGTGTAGCAAGGGGAAAAAAAAAAGAAACTTCTGTTTTTACATTGACAATTGCCTCAGATTTTGTTCTACGAGTACATGTACCGTACCATACATGAATTACTGTACTGCCTACGAATTGCATCTTCTGCCCGAGTCTGCATGCACGTGAAATTTACTGCAAGAATCTCACCAACTAAAAGCTTGTGCCACACTAAATACAGGTTCCTTTCACATATTTCTAAAGTACACATTATCCAATGCTGCAGTTTAAAATCCTCCCTCCCCACAAGAAATTCCCTTTGAGAAACTTAAACTGCTTGTTTGGAGCTTTGAATGCACGTTCATTTAAATTCATTTACCCAACTAATTTCAATTTGGACTTGAATGCAACGAATAGCACCAACAGAAATTAAGTTAAAGTCTTATATTTTAAATATTTTACCTGCAATTAAACGATCACTTATGATATTACCGTACACTAGTTAAGTATGTATAAACCGGTATGGCTAAAAGGCAATTAATTATGCTCCTCAGTTAGGAGTTGGCTTCCAAGGATATTGGTTTAAAAAAAAAAAGATGACAATTACAGATTTATACACATTTAACTTTTATTATGGCATTCCGGTATTTCCCTCACTCTTTCTAATCAGTTAGAATCCATTCAAAAACGAATATCTCGTGTTATTCTAGGTCATGAATACAATCATTAAGAAAATGCATTAGCCACTCTGAGTTTGGAGCCCTTACACACTAGAAAAACCACACTTTGGACAAATTTTGCATTAAAATCATACAATTCAAATAAGTTTAATGAATGGTTTGTCAAATCAAAAGTACTCATCCTATGAATCTAAGGTCCAAAAGAACTCTCCATGCAAAACTAATCTCCTCAAAAATAGCCTGGTTCAATATTTTAATAGACTTGTTAATGACGCTCTGAATGCACTTCCATCATTATCATCATCATAATCGTCTTTTCTTAATCCATGTTTTAATTTGTTGTAAAATGTTTAATTGAATTTGTGTGTTTCATTTTTTGTGCATTTGCTGTGTCCTTGTCTGAAATGTAATATTTTAGCTGACTCTTTTATTCTGTATTTCATGGATAAATGTTGTATGCGGTTCATATTTGTAATTTTACTTATTGTCAATTTTTTATTTCAGTCTGTACCAGTTTGTTTATATTTTAATGTTTGTAAACTGTCTCTAAATTCAGCCATCTGGCTGCAATGAGCAGGTTTTTAATAAACCAATAATAATAATTAAACTGAATAGACTACACTACCTATAGTTGAATGAGCCAAAGTAACATTAGTTCATCAACCATTTAGCTTGCACTAGAGTACAACAGACTTAACAAACCACCAACCTACAGTTGCATATATATACATGTACATGCCGTGTTGTCTTTTAGTAAATCAACAATTCACATGTAAATTATGTGAAACCTCATAAAAAACAAATGGAGTTCCAATGGGAGTCCGACATCTTCAGACATAAATTATGTCTTTGTGTTACATGCATGGCGCACGGCATTTTTGAAGAGAGAGAGAAAAAAAGAGTAGCATAATTGCATGAGCATAGCATGTACAAAACAGTGCTATATGTTGACATTGTCACTGGCTTAATTAGTTTCTCAGAAAACGAACATCAGTCATATTATGAAATGATCATTGTTGGCAACATGCCATATTACCTGCATTTACAGCAGTGCTGTTGCTGACATACATACGTGTACATTTTGATAGAAATAGTTTGAAATATGCATCCCAATAATACAAGGTAAGAGTAAAATATCCAAAAAAGGAAGTATAGAAAATGGACACTTAGAAAAAAAAAAACAACGAATGCATCTTACCTCTGTCGCTTCTGCTTGTTTTCAATTTTCTGGCTCTCAAATTGATGGATGGTTAAAGGTGAACTAACAAACGCATGATATCTGTCCGCAGGGGAAGAAATTCATCGACCACTGTACATACTGGCATAAATTGTGCAATGCGGGAAAGAATTTTGTTCCATTCTCTGCTTCACAAAGGTTTCTCGTTAGTCATTTTTTCTTTTTTTCTTTTTCTTTTTTTTTTTTGCCTGAGCTCAGTGACAAGCAATGAGTGGACTAATACAACTGATCACTGACCCGCGTGCAGCCTGTACTGTATCAGGGACCAGAGTGGGCACTGTGCTTGCCGATGAAACAAGAGATTTCACACTGCATGGACAATACACGCCACAGCTTCAACAAGCTGGAGGAGCAAACAGAGGGAGGAGCGTTACCCGCATCATAGCGCTGTAATTGGAGGAGAGCCCCAGCCGGCAATTGAGGCATCTGTCATAACTGCTCATCACTGAGGATGCCTCGGTTTTTATCGACTGGCGTCTGCGTGCATCGCGCATCATCTCCCAGGGACCACATAAATACAGACAGCCCGCCAGTCAGTCACTGGACTGGTTGCAAATCCCAGGGCAGTGTGCAGAATTTTAAGTGGCTTTAATCACCTCACAGCAGCAGCACATACAGCACATAAATCAGACTGCACTGTTTTTTCCCTATGTGGCTAAAGACAACACAGGGACAAATGGGAGGGAAAGTAATGAAACCAAATGCAGAGGAAGGGGACATGTTGATGGCAGAGACAAGATGAAGTTTACCCGGGGTTCTGTGTCACAGCGGAGGGAGGAGCCTCGAGGCTCGGAGGCAGCTAGCAACCAAAGTGCATGCCCACTCTGGTTGAGCGTGGGTTCATTAAATGAGGTAGGGTTACCCGATCCTGTTCCTACGTATTCAGGCTCACTGTTTCATCGACCCTCTCTGCTCAGCTACTGTGACAATGCTGAAGTGACGAGCTGGAACACTATCAGTGACAGTATATTTTCTTTCACCCCTCATTTAACCTTTTACATTTTTGATGATCTACCGTAAAGCCCCTTTCTGGCTGCATGGTTACATTGTAGGTGACTTAAGAGAGAATGGGTTGACTCAATTAAATTCAAAGGATCTGAAATCATGTGGGAATCACTCAGAAAAAAAAATCACACTCATATCTTAAGTCACATCACAGTGTAACAAGCCCCCAAATCAACTAAGACTGCATCTATTCCTGCATCCAGAAATACAAAATACAAAAGTGCTGCCAGGTACCGGTAAACTGCTTACAAATTGTTTAAGCTGGAAGGCCCGATCTTTCTCAGACGGTTTTGCTCAAAATGTCATTATTTATTCGTGACCTGTTCTAGAATCATCCAATTTATAATTTCATTCAAAATTTGCACCTACATGTACATGTATCAAACACCCAGTACTGAGAAATGAAAATGCACTTAGGTAAGAAGGAACACTCTATTGACTAATATCTAAACCCTGATCCAGCCATCTTTATAGAACGTCTGGCATACATATTTGTACAATGGAAATATATATTCACTTGTATTCTACAAATACAATTAACTATGGTACATACAGCTGGACATAATGTTTCATCTTTGCTTCCTTTACGTTTGGTGGTGTAACTATGTTTAATTTGCTTTCATTGCTTCCTTGAAAATCAAATTCTGATTGCTTCCAACCACAGGGCCTCTCTCAGAAATTTTTCTTCATGTTTACAACACTGCTCCTACTTCTGAGATGTCGATGATAATTAAACCTACGTGCACAGGAGACACAGGAATTCCTTAATGAATTCCCCTGATGATGAATTCACTGATGCACTCACCCACACACACACAAGAATCAAGCAAATTACGCTACCCATAATCAACACACTTTTTGTGTGTAGGACTACACATGTAAACATTATCTTCATTAACTACCAACCAACTCATAAACCAAATGCTAATTATTAAACTCTCCAGATGACGACATCCACAAAAATGATGCCAACGCAAAACACCAAGACCCACGTATTGTGACTGAAGGTTCATCAACATGCCAAGAATGCCTGCAGCAAATGAGGCCCACAATTTCACCCGAAATTTTTTTTATTCCTTTGATGTAAAACATATGTACTTGCAATTAGATAACACTAAAAGCATGTATTACATTATTTTCTGACCTCCTCCATGAAAAATAACTTCATTAATAAAAAAAACCAAACTGCCAAGTCTCAGGAAAAGAGGAAGGTTGGTGATGACAGTGTTGGCCAACATAGTTCAATCATCACAATGAATATTTCCAAGATCAAGCATGCAACAAAGGACAACTTCCAAAGGTTTGGCCAGACTATAAAGCCTGTAGGAGTTTGAAGGACCAAAGGCAGGCTCCGATCTAGAGCTGATTTTTTTGGGGAGGCTAGACCCTTCGCATGTGACGTCACATCTTAACTTTCGCCACTGCTCTTTCACTTTGGGAGTCAAAAAAACCTTACATACATGCACATCGCTTTTTCAAGTACTTGGCATGTAAAAGTGGCCAATGTAATACTTTCCAGCCTTTTTATTTGCATTTTTTGGGGGGGCCTAGGTAAAATGCACCTAAGTGTCATTGTTAGGGGTCTTTGGTGAATTTTTGCCTTTTATACATGCTGAATAACATCTAGTATTTCGGAGAAATGTTAATATCTACATTCATGAGCACAACTGCAATTCTGGGGAGAAACTTCAAATGTGACAGCTATTTCAGGGCTAAACAAAGCTGGCATTTTTGATATTATGCTGTTCTTTTTTTAACATTGATTCAGTGCGTGCATATTAGTATACATGTACAAGCCAGTAATCAACTTTTCCTCACAAAGTTTTCATTAAGAAATATTGAACTGAACCTCATCTACCCGCCAAGTCGCACATGTGTATGTCATCGCAATATCACATTTTTATTGTGAATCACATTTACAATGGACATACATGTACATTCCCACCTCTGCCAAGACTTGGCTTTTTAAATTGTGTACAGCCAATGAAAACTTTTTTCATTGCTTTTCCCCAGATTTTCAGCACCTCAGATCAGTAATTTGACATTTAGTGAGAATAGAAAATTCAAATTCTACAAAACAAATAGGTAAAGGTGTCCAGAATAAGCAGATCACTTTTTTTAACCTCATTAACCCTAAAAGAGCTGAGGGGAACAGAATCCAACCCCTCAGCCTTTTTTAATATCACTGCAGTGCATTTTGCTCATGAGCTGAGCCTTTAGGAGATTTTAGAGCAACTCTTTGCAATCATTTTGAAACTATTTTGTTTGAAAATCCCACACACTGTTTTTGTGTAGCATCCAGTTTTGCAAGACAGGTCAGCCAAAAATGTATGTTTTTTCCACTGCCGTGCTCAGTGCAAACGGGCTGGCATGCATGCAGCCGTGAACTTCAAATGACTGTAACAAGAAAAAATATGTTTGACTTCAAACTTCCCGTCCGTATTGATAAGGAATATCTTTACATGCAAGCCAAGTTTCAAAACAATCAAGTGTCGCAAAGCCCAGTTCCTGGGGTGGATCCCTCCAGGCTGTGAGATTGGCCAAAGTAGCCCGGCTCTTTGAGTGATACGACAATCCGCAGGGGAAAAAGTGAAAAGAGCATGACAATGAACTTCAGTGGGGTCATGACAATTAACGAAGCTACAGATGGACTGCCTTCATCTCATGACATTAGAAAACCATGCCTGGCAAGAAAGAATGGCTTAACCAGCTGCATCATCTTTGGCCGATCCACAATCTACGGCAATGAACTCTTCCCACAGTGGTCAATGCCAACATTAATAAGCTTTTCACACAGGCTACTGACCAGGACTGAACTAGCTGCCTTGTGCAAGTCCTAACAACTGGCAGTTCATGGAAAAACATGACCAAGCTTTGGAGTCCCACGCAAAAACAGGTGACGACTCTGTAGAGTGATGTGATCCCGATGACCACAGGGAGAAGTGGGGAGGGGCCAGGGGAAGGAATTGGAGTGGCAGTTGACTCACTCTGAATGGCTGGCCACTTACCACAGCCGATGCCCTACACATGGAATTGGACTCCGAAAGGTCAAACCAAGTTTAGGGGCACTGAGTTTGGCAAGAGTGACTCGGTGTACTATAAACAGAGTGTGCACGGCCACTCTTACGTAGAGAGTGATATGTCAGGGCCATTTAATGAAATCATTAGGTTATTCGCCTACGTGCATTTGACCCATTTGATGTTTTAATTCATTCACAAGTAAACTACATTTCTTCATTTTCAGAGACAAACTGCTTAATCCCCAGAATAATACTTGACATGTCCAGAAATGGAACTTTACTTTGAAAGATTTACACAAAATTTTATGCTCGCATGTGTATGCATCAGGTTGTACAATGAATAGCAGCCTGATCTGCAAAATTTACAATGATGCAGCCATTTTTAAACAAAGGATGAGTTTTCCTGACAGATTTACAGCCTGCACTGAATCATGTTCAAATTTTGAATGTCTATTGATGTTATGCATTGTGTTATTCTTACTGTGCAGGTATGCATGTAGATCTTTTAATGTTGATTTTGATTAACGTATGTACATGTATTAATAAGGGAATAAATACATGTGCTTGGGCGGTCTTAAACCTGCATTTAAGACTGGCTTAGGAGAATGGATGCAACTAATGCCCAAGCCGCAGGTGAGGGCATTATCAGCATTCATTCTAGCACATATCTATTCCCATATAAATACCTTTTTATTCAAAGAGTCAAAAGAAGTCAACATATGATGAATTTCCAACGTTACTGTTCTACAATATTACTTTCATTTCCCCAAACAACCCCGTCCATTTTATGGTATATTCCTTTGTCTGATAGAATCTCCTTGTATTTGGACTTGGCGCGTGCGTGGAGCGGTCTGCATGTTGTGTCACACACAGACTCTTGACCAATAGGGATGGAGTAAACTGTCTTGTATCCAGGTACAAGTGCATCTTTTACGCAGCGGGCATTATCACTTCTCAGTGGGCATTATCAAACGTTAATACACAGTCAAGTTGCATACCGTTGGATAGGTATACTGCGGAGGTATTTATGAATCACATTTTGTAGCATTTTGTTGTTGATCACCATTAGGTTCAGTCACAGGGCACACTAACTGACAAACGTGCGGCTGTAATTTAAGTAAGCATGTGTACAGTATATAATTTCAGTTTGTTTGCACATTTTGTATTGGGCCATGCATCAGAAAGAAAAAAAACACTGCTGTCAGAGGAACACATCGTTTGCAGCCTTGTTATGAAAGAACACGTACACAGGAGGTAAGTGCTTTTTTCAGAATTAAAGGGAAACTCCACTCAACATTTTGCCATTAGTATACTAAAATGTTTAGGTTTTACAATGCCGTTTTGTGCTATAATTTGACTTGGCATATCAAATGTGCGTAAAATAACCTTTTCTCCTCCAAATATTTTGTACATAGTGCGCAGCCATGTTTTTGCACAGTTGTCCAACATCCAGGAATTATGATGAGGTGTCTACACCTTCACATGCTGCACACAAACGCCCGCTCGGTAATGTCAAGTGAACACAGCTTGGGTCCCTGACTAGAACCCTTGCTATTATATCTAAAATTAAAGAACCACCAATCGTGACTCTTCTACTGCACATGCATGTGTGCCACGTGGAAAGGCATGAAAGGTTTCCAGAAAACAAAAAATGACAATTTGTCAGAGATTTGGATGCTCCCGATAAGCCAAACCCTGGAAAAGATCAAATTTGTTTGTAATTCCTGATCCAATTGCCCAGAGACTTGTAAGAAATGGCTTCACAGCATTAGAGACGCCAAATTCAACTTTAAATTGTTTTTGCTGAGCAAGGCGTTCGTTGTCTGTGAAGGCCACTTTGAGTGGGACAACTTCAATGAAAGCCGGCAGGCAGAACTCCCGGGTTACAAATCTGACGTGGTGCCAACAGTTTTTTCTTTCAGAAAAAAACATACAGTGTCATTGGGAAGGTTTTTTTCAACAGCCTTTCAAAATGTTTCATTTTTCTGGACACTGTAAGTACGTGAAAAAGTGAGTGTGCACTGTGCGTGATCAGCTGATGTACATGTTTAGACTGGTACCACTCCGCTCCACAACAATAATGCATAACGCCGGAGCAATCGTCTGGGTACATGACCGCTACATTACACTGTGTATTCTGCAAGTGTTGATGTGACCTAAAAAAATCCTGGATGTGGTTCGAATTTTGAACAATATGGCTATGCTCATGACCGAACGTTTTGCTTTATTATCTAATTAATCGGGATGGGGCACAAGTAAAATTTATATTCTCTGACACATGCTGTTCATGACAGTTGAAAGAAAAATTCGGCCTGGAACTCCCCTTTAAGGCTGGTTCTCTCTTTGATAAACATGTGTAGAAACATTACCACACATGCCAGGATTTTGTTTATTCCAGGATTTTTTTTTATCTTTTTTGTTGTATGAAATGAAGCTGCAAGGTCATGTGACACAACCAATTGCAGCTCAGGATACCAATATTCCAAGCTGAATTGTGTAATGTTACTCTTTATCTTGTGCGTCAAGAAAAATGAAACACTTAGCCATGCTTTTTTCACTTTTCAAACCAAATTTACCCCTTGAGTACCCTACGTACATGTACATGCGTGCACTTACAATTATAGTAGCAGCGTCTGTCGCCCGAATATTCTTATCATATCTTGCAAGAGGGAGCTTGAAAACAAGAAATGATGAATTAAATGCTTACCGGGCTGAGAGGCACCAACCAATAAAGGAACCTTTCAAAGATCTGAAACAAACAACGTGCAAGAACAGGGGGAAGGGATTTCCCTCCACCCCAGCAATTTTTCTTGAGGGGGAGGGTTTAACAATGAAGTGACATTCTCTTCAGCACTGCTCCCCCTCAATTTACGAAAAGTGAGTCCCTGCCTAAGTATTTTTTTTTTGTTCATGGCCCAAAACATTTACGCAAAGAGTGACAAGAAAAACATGGGACAGTCCTAAAACTTTTCAAAGGGTGCAGTCTCTCATACAGGTGCCATGCACAAATGACACATAACTAAACATAAACATTGGCTATGTGCAGGAAAAAAAGCTCATCAGCAAGAACAGTAAAATGTACATAGGCTACTCAATCACCCAACCACAACCTCATAGTCTAATTGGTACCAATACATTGGCAGCAGATCCCTACTGTTAACACCTTTTACCACATGTAGGTTTACTAAAGGGAGACTTGAAAAAATGATTCTAGCACCAATTTACTGACATATGTGACCTGTCACCACAAAATGAGCTGAAGGTTGGAATTTTCAAAAATTGAGATATGGCTATTTTTTAATTCAGCAGAAAAAGAGCTTTCCAGTGGTAAATGTATGTACATGGAACACTTAGGGTAAAAGTACCGGCGTAAGGTGGCAATGTGACATTATTCTAGCAGTTCTGCATCTTTGTTCCTGTTTAAACAGTTTACATGTAGGCATGAATAAAGCTATCATCAAAATTGCTGAGAAAATGACAATTTTTAAATGTCTGATCCTGCAAAATATTTGGAATTAAATAGGAGACAGGTTACTCTTTCCAAGCATTACAAACCCCCCAACCCTCCACTTCAATAACTTTGAATTGAGCTCTCAAAATAGGAAAGAGTGGGATGCGATGCTCTCATTTTGTCCTGATGGGTCACATATATTTCAGCAAGTCCTTTTATTACAGATTTGTGTTGAATGTGGTGGGCAAGACCTCAAATCCTGCACTTTTCAACGATTTCAACGATCAGTGAACATAACCATCATCTTTAACTGCACTATTAAGGACAGCCAAAATGTAAGCTGACTTGGTAACCTGTAATAATGCAGGAGTGCGTATGTGCCGCCTGACCAACTGTTCAGGTCTGCCCAAAGTTGGGGATGCCCGGACACGGTCTACAAGGGGCTTTTGTGGTTGTATAGGACATATCCTGCCTCCACTAACGCGTTGACAGATGGAGGAGAGGGGATGAGGGAGGGCTCACGTTATAAAGCTTTATAAATTTTCTTGTCTGAGTGGGGAAGTCTGCAGCGATATATGCACTGTACTTATGTGTATACATGCCTGTCTGCAGAACACTGAACCTTTGAAAGGTCATCATATGCATCCTCTCAACAGGTATAATTGTTTTATTTCTGTCACTTGCATTCTTTGAATTTCTATCATGGTTCACATCAACAGTATGAGCCTCTGTGTGTCAAATTCATTCACCTAAACCCACCAACAATGCTTTCGGAGAGTGACATCCCCCCCCCAAAAAAAAATTCTACAGCTCATCTGAAATTTGCTACTTTCTGGAAGTAATGTTCGCTTCTCCCCTTCCCCAATAAAGGTTGTCCAGAGTCATCTTTGTACACATACACAAGTGCCTTTGCCTTGAAAGTTAACAACTAAACAAGTGGTTGCAGTTAGCCAATCATTGTCAGAACAATAATTTACTGCACCGGGCAGGCCTATTTAAAGTACGTAGTGTATTTTCTCAGAGGACACACATGTACCTGTAGTGTATTAACCAGTGTAATGCATAATTCCCTGATGCACTGCACTGTATAAATTTGCATCACTTTATATCCGTATCTTGAGTGAAGATGGCTTGAACATGTCTGATGTATAATTGTGAATGCAATGCAAATGCCCTCATAAATACACAATGTAGAGGCAATTTACTTACTTTCAGGTTAACCTCACTTACGTACATGAGTTTTGTAATCTGTGCTGCTTGCACCTGTGTATAAACTGTGTGTTTGGTAATGGAAGACTCTAAGCCTACTTTCATGTAGAAGAAAATCTGACTACATTTTTAAAATAAAATCCTACACATATATGTCCATGTATATTTACTTGTGTGTATATATATGTGCATATATAGGCTAAAACTCTTTCTTGGAGGAAATTTTTGAAATGCAAATGTAAACAGAAAATCCAAAGAAAAGCGAGACTCACGCTTTAAACTCTGCCGCCGCCTCCTTCTGAGCGATCCAGCGAGTGCCCGTGTTATCCTCGACGTGGACACCGAAGCAACAGGCAGCCTGTTAGTCATGCTTCTGCTTTTGCACACACAAGCACAGGCACAGAACATGGTCCACAACATCTGTGAAGTTGGTCTAGTTCGGAGCTCCTTCCAAAATGCATGTACATGCACATGTACAATTAGTTCTCCATTTTCAAACTAAATTCCAACATTTCACAAACAACACCAGTCAACATTGCAATACTGCAACTTCATGTGCAGTATGGTCCGGCAGAAAGAGCAGATCATGCGGGCATGAAGGATGATTATAAGGACTCAAAAACAAACTAAAATAGCCCTATATAGCTGGCAATGATGAGCGGTATTTATAGGCTGATATCTGCTAGTGTCCATAGGGTGCAAGCCGTTCTCCATGTACGAAGTTGGCTGGGTGCCTAGTTGACCTTAAGAGAGCTCCAGGGAGATTTTCAAGTCTAGCTCTCAGTGATATCACAGACCTGGGAAGCACTATGAGCCTGAGACGCACACTGGCACACATCATACGCACACACACACACCGGCCCGGACCCAGGCATTGAAGAAAATGACGCACTTCCCGTCACACTAGTGCCATTCATCCCAGAAAATCCCTTTATGTCCCACAAGATAACGAGGGGCCTCAGCCAAGCTGGCGCGCACGCACACCCCGATCTCAAGAAAGCCCATTGTGGCTGCACGAACCTGTCTGACGTTACACCTGGATGGTGAGGCATCTTTCCAATTCATGGCCCGTCTTGCCCTGTCAAAGTTGTAATCTGTATTGGTTGGATATGCATTTGCGTACATGAGCTAAATGATCTACCACCAAATTGAAGTTTGATTCACAATTTCTTGAAATTGTGGCACATTTCCTTTCCAAAAGAAGGGCCTCTCACGACATTTATAGATCAGGACAACAAAACGACAGCTGCTTTATTATATGTGGTTGTCGCAATAGTTAATTTCAAGAAAGAGTGTCTTTTTAAAAATGTCATTCAAGTAGAAAAGGCCAGCTTGGACAAAGTAAGCCTAGCTGAATCATAAGGTCTGGCACTAATTACAGAAAACAGTCACTGTATAAGAACTTGATGTTAGCTCCATGCCATGCACGCAAAACCAAGTCAGTGAAATATTTTGACAACTGTGCCTATCTGGATGTACATGTACAAATTGTATCTATAAACAGGTGGCCAAGCACTGCCACTGAGAAGGTTTCTGTCTTTAAGCAAAACACAAAGGAATAAACTTTTGAGGTCTGACCACGTTCAACAACCAAGGATCACTTTTTTCCAAAGAGTAATTTAGGCATTCCATGTAGAACTAGTCTGCTACAGGTACCTAATGGCCTAACAGGCTGTTGAAAACAGCAATCAAAGTGAATCTAACCACTTGGTGCCGGGGTTTCTGGTACCGGGACTGCTTGGGTTTATACCCATAGCTGGGCTGTCTGAAATCGGACAAAAGAGCTGGGCCCTGTAACAAAAGACAGTACTCGGAACAAAAGACTGGGCCGCTGGGAATTGCTAACATTTTTCAGTTGTCAATAGTGGAGGAAATCCTTCATTGTTTTCACTGATTATACCACTGTTTGTGGCATTCAGCACAAGCAAATTACCACCGGGAACAAAAGTGCTCCAGGGATTAGAGATACAATACCGCTGCACGCTAATCTGGTTCGCATTTTAAAAGACGTCAGCAGCGCACTGGGCCAGTTTTGGGAACAAAAGAAAATTATGTAACACCTCACAACCTGGGCTCTCTTTACAAGGCAACAGGCCTAGCTGAAATACTCAGGCGTCAATAGATGTCTGTCAAATTAGAGTAGCCACCACACAGTCATCCGTATGGGTGTAAACATCCAGTAAAAGAAGTTAGGGATTTTTGAAGAATTTTGAAACAAAAAATCTTGAAAATCCCCCGGGTATACGTCAGGCAACTTCAAATTAAACTCGGCAGCATATGGTAAATATTACTGAAAGATACACCTACCCCTCTGACATTAAAATGCATGTGAGTACATTTGCAATATATGTATATAAAAAAATTTGAATTTGAAAGTACATACATGGTAAAGTAGCCCAGGGGCTAGCAAATGGAAATGTTTATTACATGGCTTGATTTTTAACCCAGTCCCTGGAATGGTTGTTAAAGAGAACATGTTGTATTACGTGCTTGCATGAACGCACTTAAGTATCTGTGACTTGCGTTCGTGTATGTACAGTGCACTGTCAGTATTCGGCAACCCGCACTTTGACAGAAAGAAAAAGTTTTTAACACAAAACATTTCCCAAGCAAAAAATCTGAACATGAAGGATGGACATCAAATGTTTGCAAATTTTGCAAAATGAAGAACAATGGTGGAAAGTTGGTGAGTTTGAGATTAAAATCTCCATAAAGACAGAGCTGGGTGACTGAGGTCAGGCAAATTTATGCGTATGTTTTATTTTTCATAAATATCAGCACACTGAAAAAAGTGTAAATTTTTCCTAAAAAGAATCCCTGCATATCATAAAGATTCCCAGACATTTCCTGGAATCTTCTGAGACTATGAGTTTCTTTTTTCCAGGGTGTTTGTGACTTTGATCTGGCCCACATTTATCACAAGCAAGTTCATGTTTTTCATCACCTGTCTAACGAAGCTGGCTGCCGTCCAAACCCCTAAATCAAATTTAACTTATCCTGCTGTACCAACGAGGGAAAATTGTTCAAGATAAGCTATCAGTACATAGGTGAGGCTTCTTTTTCAACACAAAGTGCAAGCATTTCAATCCTATCATTGCTCTAACGTGTATTCTGATCTTTTCATAGATATATTACAAAATTTGTCTTTTGCATTTAATGTACATGAACGTGTAGACAATAAATAGAAGTGAATTGAAAACTTGCACAACTTCAAAATCACTTGCATTCTCCTACCACACCTACGCAGTATAGGACTGAACATTGGCAACTTAAAGTTTTGTTGACTGTGAAGCAAAAATGCACAATGCATTTTTACTTGAAAACAATAAAAAAAAATTGTGCAAAGTACATGCACATGTATAATGTTGTCTGGAAATATTAGCTATGTTGGTAACCATGCTATAT